>CM061263.1:89140595-89223095 GCA_030848825.1 Tadarida brasiliensis
TGGGGTTTGTTTTTAATTTTATGCAAGGATGAAGCAAATGCTAAGGTTGAAGGAAGCTGTTGTCTTGAACTTGATTTTCTTCCTGAAGAGGTAGTTTTGTCCCCTTCTAGAGCAACCTCACAAGGCTGCAGGTGAGGTGTCCCCACCACGCTGCCAGGGGTACCTGCTCCTGCTCAGAACTCTGAGAGTGGACTGTCACCCTTGGAGTCAGTATCGCTTTTGGACTTGAAATGAGCTTGAATTTCCTTTTGGGCATATTGAGAAATGTTGGCATTTTTTTTAAACACTATCTTTTTTGGAGTGAGAGTTTTTATGGCAAAAATGGTCATAAATAGTATTCATTTATGGTAGGGGGAGGCAAGGGAAGAAGAGAAATTGCCAATAAAAAGCCAGAAAATTGCTCTTCAGCTTCAAGCCCACATTACCCTTCTGTTTCTCTCTCTCTCTCTCTCCCCCCTCCCATTTTGAGACGTAATTGTTCTCCTATATTTTCGCATTAAGAGGAGTACAAAACTCATTCACTCATTTCTTTGTAGAAAGATAACACAAATCAAACTGGGGATACCACTTCCTAAATACCACAATTCTGAAAATATTTTAGACGAATTCTGCCAACATAATTGGGCCAGGACAGAAGAATAAACCAGTGAGATGTGGTTAAGGAGTCAGAACCTCGAGAAGACGAGAAAGGCAGCGCTGAGTGAACCCGGGAGGCTCTATGTCTGAGAAGGATGCAAAAGCCCAGGGGGTGAATATACTTGTAGAAATCTCAAAACTTCCGGGACAGAGTTCTCAAAAGTCATGGACAAGTATCTTTGTGCTCAGAAAGCGCACTCCTAATTGTTGCTAGGTACTATGACAGCATCATTGTTGAGGGAGCTATTGTTATCCCCACTTTATAAATGAGGAGATTGAGAGTCAAAGGTCAAGTAACTTTCCAAGGTCACACAGCAAAAAAATAGCAAAATAGAACCCAGATCTATGTGATCACAAAGCCCACACTCTGAGGGAAACTGTGTAAATTCCTTCCAATCTGTGAATCTGTGCATTTGACTGAGAGGTACGAAAGAACATGTTAATTAAGCACTGATGAGGATTACTGCTATAAGATAAGCGGTATTTTCCTGATATAAAATGCCTGTCTTGGGAAAGATATAAATAGTAGAAGTCATGAAGGTAGGCCAAGAAAGTGAACGGTTAACCCTATGCTCGCCCTCGCAGAAATCGCACCCATAGATTATTGCCCCTCCTTGGAGCTGTCCCCAGAGTATGCTCCCTGAGACGAGACAAGGGATGGGAAGGTGCTCCAGGAGGGCATGACCACGGCCACCGTCCCATGCCCCCTACTCTGTCTATTTATTGCTGTTTACCTGAGGATTGTGGTCGCAGGACTAAACCTGTATTGATATTTAACATCTCTGGAAAGTTATTGCCTTTCTTTACATTTTTTCCACAGATCATATATTCTCCTGGAACAGAGTTTTGAGTTCAATATCTGTCTCTTGGAGATGAGAACACTAGAGCTTATAGACCTCTGGGCCTTAGTTTATTGCCCTCCATGGTAGGCATATGACATTGTGTTAAAAAAGCGATTTTTTCCCTTCCTGCAACTGAACTTTTAAAGTACAGAGGGAATCTTTAGAGTTGTGATCATTCTTTTTTATTAATTATTAATTCAAGAAACCCAAGGCCCAGGCTGTCTCCTCCTCAGTTCTAGAGGGGTCGGCTGCTGCCCAGGTGGGCCCAAAAGCAAGACCTAGAGGACAAAGCATGAAACATTTGAGAAGCAGCTCTATCCCAAGGCCCCACACCCATTCCACTGCCCTGGGCATTTGCCCTCCCCATCACAAAAGAAGACAGGAGATTTGTTCTCTGAAGAGAACCTGTGGACAAGAAGACATGAGACCGTGCCCTTCAAAGAACAGAAGGATCAGGCAGTCATGTGCTTATGCATGCCCGATGCTGAAACAGCCCCTGCTGCACCCCCCACCCCCAGCCTTACCAGTTACATTTTCCATCTGGCTTCCAGAACATGAGCAGCCAGACTCTTATCCTCCAGGCAGGAGATTGGGAAATCTTTCAGGCCAACAGGAAAAAAATAGATGCTGACATTGGAGAGTCCTCAACAGTAAACCGACCGAGGCCACCGCACAGTGAAACGCAAAGTCAGCTAGCCCATTCATTACAGCCAGAGCTTCTAAACAGCTTTGTAGACCCACCTCCAAACTATCAGCAGATGTCAAGGATTAACAGACTCCTGACTACCCCAGAATAAGAAAGGCATTTGGAATAAAATGGAAACTAAGAATAGAGAAGAATTCTACAAACTTATCTGAGGACAAACAGTAGACAAAACCCTTGCCCTCATGGAGCATACATGTTAAAAGCTTATTGAATTAATCCAGTAGGGATTTTCAGCAGGCTGGGCAAAGTGGAGGCAGGGAACCTGGGGGGGAAAGGTCAGATTCTGGCCATAATCTTAGGGTGAGGCTAATAGGATTTGCTGATAAATTAGATGTAGACTATGAAAGAGAGAAATTGATGAGTCGTGATGACTCCATGAGAAGAAAGAAGATTGGAATATGGTTTGGTACCTATAGAATTTGACATGCTTATTACACATTCAGGCAGAACTGTCATTAAGCAATGGATGTATGAATCTGGAATACGGGAGAAGTCCAAGCTAGAGACAATTGAGGAATCCTCATTCTTCCTTCCATGACTTTCCATGCCCTGCTGTCTGGATCAGCCAAGGACATCGATCTACCTTTGTGAGAGGGAGGGAGGTGATGGTGAACTTGGAAGCAGAAAATACTGAGCGAGTCCCCGATCCCTATGACCATTTTCCTGCTGGATGCCCAGTACCTGGTCCATATTAGAGCCCTGCCAGGTGCCCTGTAAATTCACAGGGAGAAGGACACCACTCTCTTCTCCTTGGAGACTTCATCTAACAGTAACAATATTGCCCTTTCCTTACATAAAGAATTTTGTGGTTGGTACTTCATTTTCAAAACTAAACCAATATATAATTTTGGGATATATTCACAGGCATTAAAACGTCAGAAAAACGAGGAAATGATTAACCTAAAAGTCAGGATATGGATAACTCTGGAAGGAGAGAGAAGCAGGCAACTGGGAAAGACCGTAAAGACCGTTTTCTATTCCTTAGTCTGGGTGGAGGCACATTGGCACTCGCTTGGAATTGTTGTGTTAATTGTAAATAAACACGTATACCCCTCTGTAGGTGCAATATATTTTTCAGTTAAAAATACTTAAAGAGAGAAATGAGGTGGAGTTAGGGGATTTTAAGGTGACGAAGAGGAAGAAGGGGCTGTTTGAAGTCCGGTGGTCAGGAAGGCGTCTCTGAGGGAGTGACAGCTGGGCAGAGGCTGGGACGAAATGAGGGCTCGAGCAGTGCAAAGCCACTGGGTGGGCGCAGCATTCCAGGCAGAGAGGACAGCAGCTACAGATGTCCTGAGATGGCAATGAGCTTGGTATTTTCAATGAACAGCAAAAAGACCAGCGAGGGGAACTGGGTTTCAGAGAGGGGCTGGAGCCAGGTGGTGTGGGCCCAGCGGGCAGAGTTGGTTAGCTATTTTCGTCAGTACTGTTTTCAATATTGATATTATTCCCAATACGCAGGAAACCTTTGGGCGGTCTTGAGCAGTGGAGGTGTGGGATCTCATTTATGTTTTATAAGAATGACTGGTTACTTTGTGGAGGATAAATAGATGGTAGCGTACAACAGTGAGAGAGGGGGCCACTTTAGGGAAGCTATTGCAATTGTCCTGGGGTACATTTAGGCTATTTCGGATGTTTAGCTATCATAAAAGTAACCCATATATCCAAGCCCTAAATGACGTTACATTAAAATTAGTCAATAATGAACTCTTGATATCTACCCAAATCCATTTTTCCCTTTCTACAATAGATTTGTTTTTATTCAACAATTCTCCGCCTCCCCTCATGATTCAGTAGCTTAAGTGTAGACCCTGCTAAGTCTAAGCTAACAGTGGGCAGGACTGTACCTTGAGATATGGTTCTGGCCAACAGAATATGGGGGAATATCAGCTGGGGCTTCTGTTAAAAGTTTTTTTACTCTTAGAAAAAAAAAGACTGTGCCCCCCCCCCCCCAACATGCAACATCCAGAAACAGTGGGGAGGCCCAGCTCTCTCTGGGCCTTCAGCCTCAAGGCAGAGCCCGGGGAACAGTGGAGAAGCCACACGGAAGGAAGCCTTGAAGGGCCGCAGTAGGGGCTGCTCCCCCTCCGGACTCTCCGAGTGAAATAATCAAAGTCCTTCCTGTCAAGCCAGCTGCTGAGAGGTTTCTGTTATCTGCACCCAGAAGTACCCTAACTAATAGTGTAACCTGATTCTGGGAGCTCAGTCGTCCCCATCAGCTGGTCCCTAATCTTGAACCTCTCTTTGAAGTCTTCTCCTGGGAGACTCCAGGGGCTGATTTACATGTGCTGGGGGACATCAGCACCCCTTCTTGCCTTTTCATCTTTCTGATGGGTGTCTGTTTACTCACAAATCCTTTAAGGGAGGATCTTCAGCATGACTGCTGCTGGTATCCCTGTGACAAGCTGACCGCTGCCAAAGACACCGCGTCTCGGTACTCTCAGTGTGCCCATTGCTGGAGGGGGAAGCAGTCCCCTCCGGCCTTCACTGTGGGTGACACCAGGCCATACATTTCATGCAGAAAGGGAAAGCATATCTTCCTCCATATTTCCTGTCATTAGCCTCTGGCCCAGACACCTAAGCACCCAAACCTCCAAAAGTTACTACCCATCCTCACTGCACGAACTTGTGCAAAATATATGTGGAAGGATCAGGACACCAGCCTCATCTAGATGTTCAGCAGAATGCCAGACTCTGAGCCACAGTTCAGGAGTATTTGAACCAGCCTTCTACAGAGGCTTAAACTTTACTTTATCTCTGATTACCAGTTTCTCTGAAGACAGATTTTAGAAATTGGATTCCTACTCTTGATAAATATTGACAATATTTGAAATATTTCCCAGTATTTGAATGGATAAATCTTTCCATCGTGTCTTAGTCTGGATTACGTACCAAGTCTGAGAAGCAAGTTCCGAGACAGGATTAAATGTGCAAGAATGTTATTAAGGAAAGTGAGAAAAACTAGGGAGTTAGCCAGGGAAGGCTAGGAGGGCTGTCAGACCATGATGCAAACCCGAGCCCGAGTGAAGGAGAGGATGACAGGTAGGATGAAAGCATCCTGGACTGTTCTGGAGTCTGAGGAGGGTTTGAAAAAGCCAACATGGAGTCCTCTGGTCGAAGTCAGCAGTCGCTCTCAGAAGAAACCATAGGGGTAAATCTTCATGGCCTTGGACTTGGCAATGGATTCTTAGATATGACACAAAAGCACATGCAACAAAAGAAAAAGTAGGTAAATTGGACTTCATCAAAATTAAAAACTTTCGTGCATCAAAGGACATTTGTTGAGAAAGTAAATAGACAATCTCCATAGTGGGAAAAAATATTTACAAGTTATATTCTGTAAGGAACTTGTATTCAGTGTGTGTGTGTGTGTGTGTGTGTGTGTGTGTGTGTGTGTGTATACACCACTGCTTGCCCCGGTCAGGTGGCTCAGTCAGTTGTAGCATCAACCAGTACACCAAGAGGTTGCAGGTTTGATTGCTGGTCAGAGCACATACCTAGGTTGCGGGTTCAATCCCCAGTTGGGGCGTGTGGGGGATACAACCAATTGATGTTTATCTCTCTCTTTTTCTCCCTTCCTCTCTCTCTGAAAATCAATGAAAACATATCCTTGGGTGAGGATTAGAAAAATACTCAGCCCTCGTAACTTTTAGAGAAATAAAACTCTTATAACTTAACAATTAAAATAAATAAATAACCTGATTAAAATATAGGCACAGGATTTAAATAGACATTTCTCCAAAAAATATGCAAATGACCAACAATAACAGGAAAAGATGCTCAACATTATTGGTCATTAGGAAAATACAAACAAAACCATGGTGAGGTACCACTTCACACCCACAAGGCTGGCTGCAATTTTAAAAATAAAAGGAAACTAGCAGGTGTTGATGAGGATGTGGAGAAATGGGAATGCTTATACATTGCCAGTGGGAATGTACATGTATATAAGTGGTTCAACTGCTATGGGAAAGTTTGCTCGTTTCTCAAAAAGTTAAATATATGGCCCAGCTGGTGTGGCTCAGTGGTTGAGCGTCGACTCATGTACCAAGAGGTCACGGGTTCGATTCCCGGTCAGGGCACATGCCCAGGTTGTGGGCCAAACCCTCAGTGGGGGGCATGCAGGAGGCGGCCAATCGATGTTCTCTTTCATGGATGTTTCCATCTCTCTCTCCCTCTCACTTCCTCTCTCTCTAAAATCAATACAGAAAAAAAACTGTCTTAAAAAAATGTTAAATATATGATTATCATATGACCTAGCAATTCTATTCCTAGGTATATACCCCAAGAATCGAAAACAGGTATTCAAATAATTATAGGGATACACATGTTCATACAGCACTATTCACAACAGCCAAAAAGAAGAAACAGTCCCGATGTCCATCAACAGACAACGGATAAAAAATTTGTAGTATGTGCACGAAGTGGAATGAAGTAGGGACACGTGCTACAACAAGGATGAGCCATGAAAACACTGTGCTACGCGAAAGAAGCCAGACGCAATGGGTTACATATTGTATGATTCTGTTTATGTGAAATATCCAGAGTAAGTAAATTTATAGAGATAGATACAAAGCAGATTGGTGGTTTCTGGGGGGTGGGGGGAGGAATGGAGAGAAACTGCTTAATGGATACAGGGTTTCTTTTTGGGGTGATGAAAACATTTGTGAACTAGATAGAGGTGATGGCTGCACCACATTGAAAATGTACCTACCAATTGCCATAAAATTGTTGAAGTGATTAATTTTATGTGTCACCTCATTTAAAGAAAGAGTAAGGTTATAAACCAATGTTACCTAAGAGGGGTGGGGGGAAGTCAGCCATCAGAGGATTCCCACGTGTCCAGGGATGAATATGCTTTAGTGTCCCTGCAATGCATCTGCCTTGGCTGAGAGCAGTGATGAATGGTAGAGTGTGGAGCTGGGGCCCTCGACCAGTTAAAATCCAGGTAATTACAGCTCTGCTGGGTCTGTCAAATGACTGCCAGCTGTCTGCTCCTGGGTTGCTCCTCCTAGGTTTCCTGGGTTGCTCAGTGATTAAGTTTTTGGGCTCTATTGCCAGCATTGTTGGGTTTAAACTACAGCTCTGCCATTTACTATCAAACATTGAAGTTAGTTACCTCTTCATGCCTCATTTTCCTCATCTGGAAAATAAGATAAAATTAGCTAATACTTGTTAGGTACTTAGCACAGTGCCTGCCATATGGTTGATGATTCAATAAATATGATTACAGTAGTGCTTAAAATGTCCTTCTCCATGTAGAAATTAGATAAATTTTATTCTACTTTATAATGCTTTTATTTTTATTTTTAAATATGTTTGTATTGATTTTTTAGAGAGAGAGAGGAAGGGAGAGGGAGAGAGAGATAGAAACATCCATGAGAGAGAACATCGATTGGCTGCCTCCTGCATGCCCCCCACTGGGGATCAGGCCCACAACCTGGGCATGTGCCCTGACTGGGAATCGAACTGGTGACCTCTAGGTGCATGGGACGACATTCAACAAACTGAGCCACACCGGCCAGGCCATGTGTTTTTATTTATTTATTTATTTATTATCCTCACCCGAGGACATTTTTGCATTTATCTTCAGATAGAGCAGGAGGGAGGGAGGGAGGGAGAGAAACATCGATGCCAAAGAGACACATCGAGTGGTCGCCACCCACACGACCCCAACCAGGCCGGGGACAAACTGCAACTGCGGTATGTGCCCTTAGCGGGAACTGAACCTGGGACTCTCTGATCCAAGGGCCAACACTCCAACCGCTGAGCCAAACCGGCCAGGGCAATGTTTTTATTTTTAATGTAACTCTTTAATTCATGTAAAATTAATTTTGTTTGGTGTAAGGGTCCAAATAAAGTTTTTCCCAGCTCCTTTTTACCAGTTATTAAATGTTATTTCCTTCTTGTTGACTTTTTATATTTAATGTATCCACATGTTGAGTGTATGTGTGTACTACAATCTATATGTGAGTCATTTTGTTCCATTAATCTTTCTATTTTTATTCTACCTTTATTATAGTAATTTATAATATATAACTTGCCATACAAACAGCCCTCACTAGCCTCCCTTTTTAGAAAATTCTTAGTTTTCTCATGTTTACTATTTTACCTAAACATTGAATTTTTTTAGTTTCAAAGGAAAGATAATCTCATTGTGATTTTGACTGGACTACTATTCAACCTACACATTAATAATTTTAAAAGAATTGCTTGTTTACAAAATGCATTTTCCCATTCAGTAACATGGTATGTCTCATATCTTAGTCTGCTTGAACTACTAAAGCAAAAATACCATAGATTAAGTGGCTTATAAACAACAGAAATTGATTTCCCATAGTTCTGGAGGTTGGGAAGTCCAAGGTCAGGGTGACGGTAGATTTGGTGTCTGGTGAGAGCCTGCTTTCTGGGTCATAGACAACTGTCTGCTTACTGTGTCTTTACATGGTGGACGTGGGGAGGGAATTCTTTGGCTCTCTTTTATTAGGGCACTAATACCATTCATGAGAGCTCTACCCTCATGACTTAATCACCTCCCCAAAGCCCCATCTCCAAATACTATCATGTTAGTGAAATAGGTTTCAACATATGAATTATGGGGGGGACACAAATATTCAGTCTATAGTATCTTGTCATTTGCTCATGTTGTCCTTTATGTCTCTCAATAAAGATTTGTAGTTTATTATTTTCCATATAAATCCTACACATTTACTGTTAAGATTATACCTAGGTAGTATGTGTATGTGTGTTGGGGGAAAGTTTATTTCTAACATAAAGGGATTTTTTTCTTCTTGTTATATGCTCTAATTGATTATATTTGATATAAAAGCACTGTTTTTTAAAAATATTTATCTTATATCACATCACCTAGCTGAATTATTTTGATAGTTTTCCTTTTTTTTTTTTCTTTATTGATTTTTTTAAGCGATAGAGGAAGGAAGAGGGAGAGAGATATAGAAATCTCAATAAGACAGAACATTGATTGACTTCCTCCTGCATGCCCCCCACTGGGGATTTGGCCCACAACCTGGGCATGTGCCCTGACTAGGAATTGAACCAGCTACCTCATGGTGCATAGGTCGATGCTCAACCACTGAGCCACACCGGCCAGGCTGGTTTTTCCATTCTTGAATTTTCCAAGTGAAAATTACATTCTCTACATATAATGATCATTTTCCTTCTCTTTTCTAATAATTATATTTTTGTTTCCAGCGCTACCATGAACAGATGCACAACATAATTACACAATTCCAAGAGCATCGTTCTCATAGACTTATATGAATAATATTCCTTGGAGTTGTGCATTATAGTGTGTTGGCAGTTTCCAATTATCCAATGTTAAATAACAATATACCCTTGCTTGTTATTCTTTATTTTGATTCCTCTAGTGTTTCACTATTGGAGAGATTTTGATGGGAGTTTGGGAGAATATGTAATCATTGTTGAAACTTAATCTAGAATTTTTCCATATATCATGACCTATGATACCTTTTACACTTAGCCCAGTCATTCATGTCATTCTCTCTCCCTTCAGCCCTGGGTCATGACCTGGTTTTCTAGGTCCACCACTCATGTCTCCATCCAAGATCCTGGTTAAAAGTGTTGAATAGGACATGGCATGGTTTGTCACCTTAAACTCTCTCCCATTCCTTCCTAGTGGTTGTTTTTACCTACCTAGCACTTGTTCTTCCTTCTTTTGCTAACAGTATCACATTTCCTTTGGAAACCTATCCATCTCCATTTCATGTGTTCCTCTATATTAATTACAAACTTCCCCCAATCTAGAGACTTTTTTTCTGGAAATTGAATCTGGAGCAGTGACACAGAATGGAAAATGTTTAAAGCAGAGTCATTTGCTTGACAGACCCCTGAAGAGACAGCCCTTTAGTTACTGCTACAAGATCCCTTCATCCTTTCTAACCTGAGGTCTGATTTTACAATTCTTTCTTTAATTCTGTGAGTGACCCAGTAGCCATCCAATAAATTGTTCTTTTGCTGTTAGCCATAATAAGTTTCTATACCTTATAAGCACAGAACTCCAATACAGCATTCATCCACAAATAATTATGAGTAAATGGATCCATTAATTAATACTCTTTGGGTACAGTTGGTCAGGTAGCTGTGGATTTACCTAGCAGTACAATTAATGTCCAGTCATCTTGTTTTTAAGAACATCATGAGAACTAAAACCTACATAGTTTGAATCAGAGGCATTTTTTAAAAATATATTTTTATTGATGTTTTTAGAAAGAGAAGAAGGGAGAGAGAGATAGAAACATTGATGTGAGAAAGAAACATCAATCGGCTGCCTCCTGCATGCCCCCCCTCCCCCATTGGGGATCAAGCCCACAGCCTGGGCATGTGCCCTGACCAGGAATCAAACCAGGACCTCTCAGTCCATGGGACAACACTCAATCTCCTGAGCCACACTGGCCAGGCAGAGGTATTTCTTTACTGATCAGCTTAACAGCTATATCTAAGAGGAAATGATATTAGTGGTCAGCAGGTGAGAATGCAGAGCTCCTCTCCTGCTAATTACATCCACCACCCACAAAAAATGCTCTCGTTGTAAGGGGAATGATAGACATAACACATATTAGAACACTAAAAGAACATTTGAGCAATTAAATATATATATATTCTTTTTTTAAGATATGTGATTAATCCATCCTGAGAGGCTTGATGATGTATGTTTTTTGTGGAGTGGAGAAAAGGATGGATATTTCAAGGGCATTAACTTGAATCTTGTAAACAAAAAGGAGCCAATGAGATTGCACACCCCAGGAAAGGTGGTCTGATGGGGCTGTTTAAGAAAAGAAAGAGAGGTCTGGTCATCACATCGATGATGACACTGAAGAGGCATGGAGAAAGCCAACGTATTTATTTACATCCCTCTCATCTTCAAATGATCATGTCCAGTGTGATTCTTGGGTTTCTTCTAAAGCATAAGAGCATTTGGGCAGGAGTGACCTCTCTTGTAATAAAAAGCCTTAGATACAAAATTCCCATCTTTCTTCTAGTCTGCCAACAGTCAATAAAAAGCAGATAGTCCTGCAAGTAACACCACAGCAGGTTCACAAGCTGGTACTGGTTCAGTGTCTTTGGTTGTGAGCGGGGTAGTGGTGTGTTGGAGCCAGAGAGTCTCATGTTGAGAACTGTAGAGGCTTCTGGCTATGAGACAGAATAGAACAAGTTGACGGGAAACGGGCAGAAACAGTGGTTCAAGGACTAAGGAAGTGCAGTTAATAAATATTATGGAAGCCCAATAAGTGTTTCTGGGAGAAAGGGAAAGAGAGAGAAAGGAAAGAATATGGACATAGGCAGACAAAAAGAAATGAATGAAGAAAATTAATATATATTGAGGTTCAGGTCCGACTCTGAAACCAGTGTTTTCCACTACAACAGTCTGCTTCTTTTATTTTTTTCTCTTTTTGGTAAAATCTTTAAAACAACATACCCATAAGGTCATACAACATATTTTACACATGAGAAAAATTAAGGCCTGGACAAAAAAGTTAGGAGATATATCTAGGATCAGTGTCAATGGATACTGGTATGCCCAGGCCAGTGCAAAGGCCTCCAGCTGAACAATATATATTCAGAAGACTAATGGTCCCCGTTGGTGACCCCCAGGAGAGGCCTGTCTTAGTCCACTCAGGCTGCAATAACAAAAGTACCACAGACCAAGTGGCTTATAATTAACAGAGTCTTTTTCTCATAGTTCTGGAGGCTGTGAGTCTAAGATCAGGGTGCCGGCATGGTAGGGTTCCAGTGAGCGCCCTCTTCCAGGTTGCAGACTGCATACTTCTTGTGTCCTCATGCGGCAGAGAGCAGAAAGAAGAAGCAAGCTCTCTGTGACTCCCATTCATGGCTTCACTCTCAGGACCTCGTGTAATCCTAATTACCTCCCAAAGGACCCACCTCCTAATACCATCACATTCGGAGTTAGATCATCAACATATGAATTTTGGGGGGACACAAACATTCAGTCTACAAGGCCCCAACTAAACAGATTGGTTTTATTTGTTAAATAGTAAAGGAAAAATTCATAATGCTTGATAACAGAAAAAAGAAAATTTGAGTGATTAAAAATATATCTACTATTCTCTTTTTAAGATATGTGATTATTCCCTCCTGAGATCCTGATGATGGATGCTCTTTGTGGAGTGGGCGGTGGGGGGCCACAGCATCCCCTGACACCAGCTCCATCCAGGAGGTTTGGGGCTTGAACCACATCTGCTGCCTGTCTAGTATCTTGGCAAAGGTACACAAGACCCTCTAGTGCACCCTGGCCTCTGAATACACTTTGAAATGCACTCACCTCTTGGGACAACTGAGGAATTCTTCTTAGCTGATAAAACAAGCAGACAAAACTTCATTGTTTACTTTATCCCTATCACCTGTTGCTACCAGATAAGATGCAGTAGATTTAACACCCTGAAACACTAACCTTGTAAGGAAGTAACCCAAGATAAGTGGCTCCTACAACATCGTGCCCTCCTCAGGCTTAGTCCAGCTGAGTGTGAAATCCATGCACATTTGGATCTTTCTGGATTTGTTTTCTAAATACATTAATTGAAGAAGCATAAGAACCAAGGGACTTGATGATGCCATCAACAAATATTACATCCCACTTGCGTAAAAGAAACACAAAACACAAACACTGCTACCACAGCTGCCGAGGTCCAGCCTGAGCAGGTCCAGGGCTTCCCTCAGGTGTGGACGGAGTTGGCGAAGCAGAGGGAAGACATGGGACGTGACTCAGGAGGTGCTTGGTCCTTCTGCTTTCTTATGCTAGCAGAATTTTTACTTTTATATCTTCAGGCTGTATAACAAGTTATTCATTCCTTTTTTCTTTTGACCTTTAAGCAAGTACGTACAGACACTCTCTTCCACTTACACAGCTCTTAGGTACTGGTACAGGGTTACCCACTAACTACTTCATCCAGACATAACAATGACATTGTATCAGCTCTTAACCTTTACAATTACTTTCACCATGTGACTCATTGCTTAGCAACCTTCATGTTTACACTTACGCAGACAATGTCTCATTTAACTTCTTCCTTTCCCATACCCTCTACCTCAATTTCTGTTACTTACTCATAGACCTTGACTTTCCCTCTATCTAAAATCCTTTTAAGCTTTTACATTCTTATCTTAAATTCTTATTACTTTCTTGCCTGTACTTTCTGCAGTCTATTCTGACGTCTATATTATTAATCATCTACATGTTACTTCTATAATGATTCCTAACAGATAGATAACAGATAGACAGAGAAAGCAAAGAATAGTCTCCTTCAGTTGCCATCCTACATTTTTATTTTTCTTATTAGCCTTTGTCTTCAGCCACTGTTCTTCGTGATTCCTGCCACGCAGTGAATCCACTTCTCCAGGGGCTATGTCAAACCATGGAGACCTTCATAACTCCCGGGACTATGTCAATCTGTGGAGCTCACCCGTGACTATGTCAAACCGAGGTGATCGCTGTTCCAGTGGCACCGCTCCCAACACACAGCCATCAGCTTCTCCTTCAAACTCTCTTCTGCTTTTTAGGCACAGAGGGTTCTGTCAATAAAAGCTATTAGGGCTCGGGCAGTGGAGTTCCCTAGAGCAAAACACTGGAAGAGAGAAGTAAGCTAGAGTTTGTTGCTTTCCCCTCTCTAGACCTATCAGCTGAGTATCCTGGTGAGCTACCTAGTTGTAGCCAGTCTTCTACCAGCAGTAAAGGGACGGAACTTGGAAGAAGCTAGGGTCAGTCCTTGTGAGGGCCACCACCTCCATCGTTTCTGCTAGGTCAGAAAGCACTTCATCCATCACTACAGTCCTCTCAAGGAATTCTACTGGTAACAGCACATACCCTGCATAAGGCAGAACCATGGGAGACGCCCCCCACCATGCTTTAGGGATTGTCCTTTCCAGGTCCTGAATTTACAAGTAGGACAGGTGGTGACCATAGGAAAACTCGATTCCATTTTTGTGACCTGGTCTCATCTCTTATGACCACAAAGCATGTCCATCCTTCTGCATGGATCTCCAAGGTGGTCTGGTGCCATGACTGCTCCTGAGGAAGCGTCAGATTGCCATCTAGGTGGAATTAATTCCTTTAAAGACAGAGTGGCTTGTACTAAAGTCCAAGGGTCATTTCCCAGCTTCCGTATGCAAAATGTTGGTTTTTCAGGATTAGACATGCTTCCTTGGATTCCCAGCCCATCTTCCAGTGCAGAGCAAAATTCTGGGCTAGTGTGCTCTGCTGGACCCTGCAGCTTTGGCTGAGAGACACACAGTTTGGGCGGTGGGGCTTGGCCACTCCCAATCTTTTAAGGTCAGCAGATGTTACCTTAGTGTGGTGGCATCTGTCATCAAAGCCAGATACAGAGATCCAGCTGCTAACTCAACAGACTTACATTTTTCTACAAGCTTGTAGAACTATGTCTCCTTGTCCACCTTCTCCAGAATTGGCTTTATTAACAGCAAGAACTCAAGAGGTCTCCCTGTTCTCCATGTATCCCAAGCCCCTCAACAGCCTTTCAGTATAAATGTCACCTGCTGTCACTTGCTCCATCTGGGCCTATTTTGCCAGGTTCGCTTCTTTAAGCATCTTCTTCCACTGACTTCAGCATCCTCTTAACCTCAGCATCCTTGCCACTGTTTTGTTTTTTTTTTGTTGTTGTTTGTTTGTTTTTTTCCTGAATGGTTTGGATGCATTTTCATAATTATAACATAAAAATCTCTGCCTCACTCCACATTGCCATATACTTTGTTGTAACCATTGGTCAGTGGTGATTTCCAACCACAGGTGACTCGGGACTTTATAACATTCACTGATGAAGAGATATGTTTTAGCCACAGATCAAATCCCTTTCTCTGGGACCCAGCCTTAAACCTCTGAAAAAAGAGCCTCACGTTTTGATCCTTTGTGGCTTCCACCAAGAGCTGCGGACCTCTGCCAAGTAGTTGATCCTTCTCTCCCCAACCCTCCATGCCCCCCTTCCAAAGCTGCAGGAGCTAGGCTGGGCCCGGAGCAAGCACATGTTCTCAGCCAAGGAGACCCTCTTTCCTTATTTGAAAAAAATCCCACTTTCTTTGGACACTTGACATGAGAAGGTACTTACAAAGTTCTATGGAGCCTCTCTCAAAACTTCTAACATCTTTGGGATGTTTCCACAATCCACCACTTGAAGAACTTGTACTACACTGGTTTGCACATGCTGGACTTTATGTCTGATGCAGTGATGACTTAAAAAGGTTCTGTTAGTGGTTCTAAAAGTATTTCCAACATTCTTTCCTTCTTTGAGGTGGTGCTCCAGCCGCATCACCTGCAGCCTGGCTAGGAAGTGTCTTGACCCTCTTTTTTAAAAAATATATTTTTTTTATTGATTTTAGAGAGAGAGGAAGGGAGAGGGAGAGAGATAGAAACATCGGTGAGAGAGAACATCAATTGGCTGCCTCCTGCATGCCCCCCACTGGGGATCAGGCCCACAACCTGGGCATGTGCCCTGACTGGGAATCGAACTGGTGAACTCTTGGAGCATGGGTCGACGCTCAACCACTGAGCCACAGTGCTGGGCGTCTTGACCCTTCTTAAGAGTCCATCTAGGTGGTTCACTAGCTGAGTGTGGAGCCAATCCAAGGGAAGTGGCTGAGGAGCTCCGTAAAGATATTTCCTTAGGAGAAGAGGGGCTCATCGGAGATTGCAAAGTGCTATCAGTGGTCCCTTCTTACTCCTGGACAGATATCTGGATGAGTCCCTATCTAACAAGGATGCTTTCACTGATTAGCCTTCATGTCCAACCCAACAGTGACTCTTTGGTCCCTTTGGACAGTGGCTGAGTCCTCTCACCACCAGTCCATTTTGCAAGCCACCAAGGAAAAGAATATCTCAAGCATCTCTCCCTCAAATTCTAGCTTACCTCATCCCCTACACTCTGTTTCTGCTCCCACTACCGGCTGCTCCACCACCCGGCATTGCTTCCTGAAGGAAAACCTTGCTACAGGTTCTAGTGGAGGCAGAGGCCCCCTGTGGTGAACACTGAACCATGCATATCATTCACCCTTCACAACAGCCCTGTGAGGTGGTAGTACTATCACTCCCATTTTTAAGAAAAGAAAACTGATGCTCAGACAGGTTAATTAATTTTCCCAAGGTTACTGCCTATTGATTAATGACAGTAGGATACAAATCCTGAGTAACTGCCTACAGTCTGTGTGCATAACACGTGGCTGCGGGACGGTCCTCTGCCGTCAGGCTTCAGCTTGCCCTTTGGCCAACCACTCAGACAATGCCAACTCCACCACCTTCGTCAGCATCCTTTGCCAACACTACTACCCAGCCACCTCTGCAACCAGTGCCAACAACTCTTTCAAGAGCAAGAAAGACTTTTCCTCCACCAGGGTTTCTCTATACTCGGCACTACTGACACTAGGGACTGGGGGCACTATAGGATATTGGGGAGCATTCCCTCCCTCCCAAAGTATCCCCAGACATTGCCACATGCTCCTGGCAGGAGTGGTGTGAGGATGCTGGCAAAATCACTCCGGTTGAGAACCACTGCCCTAGGGTACTCACTCGGTCCGTTTTCTCCCTGCTTCTGAGCTAGAGTTCCTGAGAAAGTAAGGTCTCTGGTGGAAAGCCTGTTCCCACTACCACACTCTAACAAGACCAGGCTTCCTCTCCCGTCACTGTCCTGTGTGCTCCGTGCTGTGCAGCTCCTTCTCAGGGAACTCAGCCGGCCCAGTGGGCGAGCTCATCATTGGTCAGGCTCCCTCTCACGTCCTCTCCCCACCCCCACCTCCTCCCTGGCCTAGCCTTCCAGGAGGGACACTGATCCTTCCCTTAGTACAACTGACACGGGTTCAGAATCCCCGGCTCATGCTGCCTGCTGTCCAGACGCTGGGTTTTGTTCTCCGTGGGGCTGTGAAGAATAATTTGCAGTCTTTTCCTGTGTTTTTATTTTTCCTTTGGCATTCGGTAGAGAGCAGTTCCTGGCACCGATGCCCACTGACTGTCTTGAAGGAAGCTGGCTCCCGGTCTGCAGGGCCTGGACTCTTTCTCTGCCCCATCCGTGAGGAGTCAGAAGGTCAAGAGTGAGGAGCAGCGTTTTTTTTCCTCTCTTCCTGAAAGTTAACTGCACCTTCATTTTTTTTTTCTTTATTGATTTGAGAGAGAGAGAGAGATAGGAACATCGATGAGAGAGAACATCGACTGGCCACCTCCTGCATGCCCCTCACTGGGGATCGGGCCCACAACCTGGGCATGTGCCCTGACCGAGAATCGAACCCGCGACCCCTTGGTCCATGGGTTGGCGCTCAACCACTGAGCCACACCGGATGGGCTGCACCTTTATTTTAATTAGTTATAATGCTCATTATATAAGGGGTGCTTTACAAATATTGACTCATTAACTGTGCCATCCCTCCCCTGGATGACAAGGTAAGTGCTTGCCCCAGATGAGACACTCCCTTCCCTTGGATTAGGGATTAGAATTAAGAGATTCATTCTCTCTCTGGGGCCCTGGACCTCTTAACATATCAATGCAGCAGCCATCGGCCATGTTTTCCATTCCTTACACCAAAACAACAGAGGAAGCCAGTGTGCCAAGAGCAAGAGAAGAAGGAAGAAATACACAGAAGAGCAGGTGAGTGGCACGGAGAGGCCTCAAGTTCAGTTCCAGCTGCCAGCACAGTCCCAGGGCCAGGGTGCATCCTGGTCTCTGGGGTCCCTGGCCCTCTCCTGGATCTTTACAATAAACTCTCATGTTCTGCATAATACAGTTTAAGTTGGTTTATATTTGGAAGACAGTGGGATAATGCGTGTTACTGAAAGCAAAGGTACAGACATTCTGGTGAAGAGAACCATTTATTGGCACTCGGGTGGAATAAAAGTTTCACGTTGCCACTGTCAAGAGACCCTTACAGTTACATGTAAAATAAAGACTTAGACAAAAATTGGGATGCATTTCATGAGAGCTGATGCCTGGGGCTCCCTCTTTCCCTTTTGAGTGGGAGCAGAGAAGATGTTAGAAGTGAAATTTTGGGGTGAAGCTGGCAAGGAAACCAGGCTCACTCTCTGGGGGTGAGGGTAGGGGGAAGGGAGGAAGCATGTGATCAGGGAGGTCAGGAAAAGGCAAGAATCAGAGGGAAGGAGGTGAACCCCACAGCCAGAGAGCACGTGGCTATTAGTGCCCAGGGATGTGGCCCCAGAGCAGGAAAGGGTCTGAAGTACGGAGTCAACCAACAGGCATGAGCCCCAGCCCTCAGAAACTCTACTTCAGTACGTGCATTCAACATCCTCAAAGATGTGAAATGTTTGTTTATTTGTATTCTTTTCCTACTTGCTTTCAGGACAGAAAATCAAAGCAGAGCATGAATAAGCCTGAGTCGATCCATTTGAGCCCAAACTGGTAGCAGATGTCTGGAAAGGAGAACTCCTGTGATTCAAAGGGAGTTCTGATACCAGCTGGGCTAGGAGAGGCCTGAGCTTGTAGTGGGCTCTGAGGGCTTGGCTCCAGAAAGCAAACCCTTTCCTATGATCCAGTCCAATCGTGTGCTTATTCTTGGACACTTGGTGTGTTGTACATTTATTCTTCCAACACTGATTGGATGTCTACTATAGGTCAGGTTATCTGTGGGCATCAAATTAAAAAGGAAGGGCACACATTATTTTTATATCAACCCATTTTCATTGATCTGGCGGGTACTTTTACTTAAAGACTGGAAGAAAATGTCCATTTAACAACAATAGCTGCCATGTGTTTGGCCTACTTATGTTCCTGGCCCTGTGCTAAGCCTTTCCTGTATCTAACCTCATTTCAGATGCACAAGGACCCTAGAAGAAGGGCACTATTATTGTCGCTATCTTACATCCAAGGACACCGAGGTGCAGATGAAGGCTAACTCACCCAAGGTCACGCAGCTAATAACACAGCCTGTGCGCCCCAATCCTACATTATCCAAGGGTCATGATGAGGTGTGAGTGTCACCTGGATGAGAATGAGCCCTCCATTGAAAGGGACATGATGGGGACAAACCCTAGATTCCCCCAAAGGGTCCAACCTTCAAGATTCAGGCAAAAACCCATGGAATGCCAAGCAGGGCACCTCAGTGGCCAGTTGTGTGTGCTCTCTTTAGAGGGATAAACTGCGTGGGCAATCCATCATGGGCTGACCCAGGCGAGGCTGCTGGCTCTTCCTGCCTCAGCTTGTCTCCATCAACATCACCCAGTTTTTAGGCTTTTCCTAATTAAGAAAGGTTCCCACCAGCAACAGCAAAAATCCTCACCACCTCTTTCATTATCTCAGCTTTTCTTCCCCTTAATTACTATTGAGCTCCTGGTTGATTAAATTAGTTTGCTGAGGTCCTTTCTGAAATCTTGGGGAAATTATCTAAAAATCATGAAATCAATTCCCTTACGCTGTTTTAATCTTTTATGCCCCAGGCTCAAAGAAGGCTGGGCAGACAAGTGCAGGCCCTCTGAGAAGTGTGCAGCCCTACACTGCTTGCCAGCCTTCTAGGGCCTTTGTGGACCATCTGGGTCAATTTCCTTCCAAGTAAATGAAATGCAAATAAAAATTCCAGCAGTTTTTCAGCTGCCGGCTGCCCAGCTGATTAGCATGACAGAGGCTGGGAGATGAGGCCTGACCCGGTGCACTTCCCCTCATCTCATTAAGTTGTAACTCCACCGCGGCTGCATTCATGGTGTTTATTGACGCTGAAAGGCGTCTTTATCCAAAACTAGCTAAATTCACATTCAGAGTTTTTACTTGGAAGTCTTGCCTACTGCAGCATCCACATGAAAGTGAACCTATTGTGGCCGGCTCATGTGTCCTGCTGATTCTGAAACAAGCTGGAGGTTTCCCAAAAATGTTGATTTCACAAGTTCGTCTCCTTCCCTCCTCCCCCGCCGCCAAATGCACAGGGGCGCCCAGTGCAGAAGAGGTAGGTGAGCGTGGGAGGAATTCCTAACGTCAAGTTCTGTGCACACTGGAAAGTGAGGTCTGTGAGAGGCTTTGGGTCTGGATGGGTCCCACATCTGCAGGTACCAAAACCCGCCACCACTCACAGCGTCCGTGAAAAGCTTTCTCATTGAGTACCAGCTTCGCAGAGACCTCTGGCAGGGTGCACAGTTCACTGGATCACATCTCCTGGGTCTGTGTCTTTGACAAAGCATTAGAAGGGCAGTGTCCTTTCGTCTGTGTCCCTTAACCACCTATGACAACATATCATGACAGCAGCCTAGATTTCCTGTGCAGTCCTCACAGTTTTACGACGTGGACCTTTGCACACCGGGAGATGATGATTCCCTTAACTATCAACAATGAAGCCTGGGAGGTGCCACGACCTGGTGACCTTTCACCCCTTTTTACCTGACAGAATGCCTGAAGATATGCCCTGCTCCCCTGAGGACAAGGCATGTTTATCTTTGGAAAATGAGAATGAGGTTCAAGGGTGGGGAGGAAATCATTATTATTTGTGATTCTCTGGTCGTCCCCCACCCCCTAAAAAAGGCATGGTCAAACCCTATTTCTCTGACCCTGTTGGAATGATAGCCAGGGAGAGAGCTTTGAAATTGAGTTAAATGAATGATCTGAGTGATGAATGACTTTTTTATATGAAAGTAAAGCCTGAAGCTTTTATAGATTCTGACTAGCATTTAGCCGACTGGGTGTGCACGCTTACTTTGGGTCAGTGGGCTGGTGTCCTTCCAGCAGGCCAGAGACCACGAGGTCGGAAAACGTTGTTATAACAAGTCAACAACACCAGACCTCTTGCCGTGCTTCCCCAGTCCACAGAACTATCGTAATCTTTCGCTCACAGGATCTGTGCTATGGGTTTTAATATTTAACCATTCCCATTAGAGTCTTTTCCTACCCTCTATTTTATTTTAGGTCCAGTTCAATAACTCAGTAGGCTGGTCCCCTCATAGGCTGGCTTGATTTCCATGACTGTGGATGGAAACATCTTGTTTCCTCTTCTGTTGGCCCAGAGGAGGGGGTGAGTGGAGCAGGGGCTGAAGGTGAGGGACGGTCCACAGGGACTGAGCAAAAGGCTATCAGGTTTGCTTAGCTTGCTCAGCTACAGATGCCCAGCTAATCCCATAAAGCTGGTCACTGGACAGAGCAAAGGAGAGTCTCAGGCTGTGACTTCAGTAGGAGAGTAGGGATGGTGGGGGCCAGGCCACCTTACTGGGGGCTACAGTATAATGCAACCTCAGGCATGCGAGTCAAGATAGCATCTGCTGAATGGGCGCAGCAGTTATACTGAGGGAAGATCACCGAGGTGAGCTTGCCTGACTCTCTGAATGGAAGCTGCTGCTTTCCAGAAACTAGCCAGAACCTATGCTGTTAAAGATGCCACTTTATAAAGGTGCCATCCGACAACACACTGTCTCCTTCATTCCTCACGGTGACCCTGCGTGTCATGTGTTGGCAGCCCCATTTCACAGGTCAGAGGACTGAGGCTCAGAGAGCTGAGGCTGGAAGCAGCTTCTCACTGACCCCGGAGTCCATCTCCTTCCCAATGCACTTTCCTGTCTCCTCCACACCCCATACGCCACACATTTTCCATTTCTGATTCAAATGTGGGGCAATTGTATCCCTCAAATAAATACAACCATGAACCATGGGCACTACACACAGGACATTTAGCAGCCCGGTGGGGTATCTCTTTGATGCTGCCTGTCACTGGCTGTTGGTGCTGCCTCATGTATTGTCTGCCCAGCCGTTTCCACTGAGGGTGGCTGCACCCCCAGTGGGGATGTGGGGCCTGGCCTAAGGTTTCAGGGCTATAGTCTGGGCTTTAGCTTTTCCCATCCTCCCTGCAAGCCAGGCTATACCCAGGACCCAGCTGGCCAGACCGTGGCCCTGTTACCTTCACTCACCTGTTCACCCCTCACTCCCAGGCCTGTGG
This sequence comes from Tadarida brasiliensis, assembly GCA_030848825.1. Taxonomy (NCBI): domain Eukaryota; kingdom Metazoa; phylum Chordata; class Mammalia; order Chiroptera; family Molossidae; genus Tadarida; species Tadarida brasiliensis. The sequence goes on from CM061263.1 coordinate 89,162,685, forward strand.
AAGGGATCGTAGTGCTGCAGGCTGACTTGGGAGACTGCTGCCCCCACAGTGGATCTGTGAGAGCCATTACCTGCCATGTCCTTGAAGGCCAGAATCGACTCTGCCCCTGTTTTGATTATACGAAACAATAGTGCATCAACGATACGTTTTCCAGTTTATCCTATGTGGATAATAAAGCAGTAACTGTGAGAGGCTGGCTAGATACCAGGCACCACGTTAAATACTGTAGACTGTCTTGTGCATCAAATAAGCCAAGGTTATCACTCCTGGGTCCAGCACCCACTGGTGCGTGGTCTGTCTTACTCTTCAAAATGTGGTCCACAAATCAACAGCATCCATCATCTAGAAGCATGTTAGAAAAGTAGGCTCTTGGGCCCCTTGCCAATCCTACCAAATTTAAATCTGCATTCAAACAAGATGCCCAGGTGACTCCGATGCCCCTTGGATTTGAGAAGCACTGGCAGAGAATTCTTTTTAAGAACCTGATAAAGGAAAGAGTATGATATTTTCCTCAGGGTTTATAATGCAAATGAAACTGTACACAAATGAGTTCTGAGGAAACTTGGAGCTTCTTGAATTCATGTTTCCTTTGTGCCTGGTAAAGGGTTTTTCAGAACTTCCTTTAAAGCTTCTTACCCCTCGGAGGCTTTTATGAGCACAAAGACGCCTTTAGCCAACAGCATCTGAGCGAGGGTAGGAAGCGAATATGTTGTGGTGCCTTCAAATGTGCACTGTGTACTGATCTCAAGTCATCCCCAAGGCAATCCTGTGAGTTGGGTATTTTTCTTGCTGTTTCTCTATTACAAGCTAAAAAAGAAAAGAAACTAGACTTCAGCATTAAATCGTAGTAGCAAAGCTTGGATTTGAACCCAGGCCACCTTGACGTCAAAGCCTGCACCTTCCCACTGTGTGCGAGGCGGACTCAGCGGCCAAGCTCAGCAGAGCAAACAAAGCCTGTTCAAAATCATACACCTTAGTCCGCTTTTGTCTGGCAGGACATGCCGTAAGGCCAAATAAAAGCCTTTCAAGCACAACAGTGTCTTTAGATTCCTAACTCTGTATCATGGAAAGAGCAAGGTAAGGTGTTGCTTTGTTTTCTTTTTACCTATACAGTCGTCCCTCGCCACTTCGCGCTTGACTTTGAAAAAACCGCGACAGAGCGACCCCCGACCGTGGAAGCGCGAGTGGCGAGGGACGGCTGTGTGGACAGAGTCCGACTTGGCGGGAATTCATTGATCGCGGTGGAGTCTGGACCTGACTGGCCGCGATAAACGAGGGCCGACGGTAATGCTCTTCAGATCACTGCTTAAGGGACTTAGAGTTCAAGGACGTGGCTAGTTTAGTCTTTAAAGAAAACACTCAGAAAGGAGACTGTTTATTTGCGGCTGTAGTGAATTCACCCAGCCGCCCTGGGGTAGGGCAGCAGAAACACGGGACCGTGCAGTAACAAAGAGAAGAGACTCATCAGATGAGTGCTGGCCCACTCATCAGGACCGTCGCCAAGTGTAGGTACTTCTGTATCAGAAAGCTTAGACATTTCCCCTGTAAGACAGAGGCCCAACACTCCAGAGGGGATGGCTAGCAACACAGGGCCTTGCTCTTTCAGTAATCATCAAGGGGCCTTTTCTCCAATCCCAGCCTTAGCTGGGTTGGGCAGTGAGTGGCTCTGCTCACCCCTGTAAAATAAATAAATAAATAAATAAATAAATACTCAGAATGATTTATCTTAATGATTTGGGGGAAGAACATGGTTTCTAGGCTTCACTCACATTAATTTCCCAGGGAGTTTCTCAGTACTCACTTTATTGGGCCAGTGTGGGAATTTTTTTTCAAGCTGGGTAGGAGAATTGTGGATGAATTTTTGGAATCAAAATAAGTAACCACCCAAAATGGATGTACTATAATCGAATAAGGACCAACTCCCCTCCAACCAAAAGATGTTTTCCTTTGGGGGACGAGCAGGACAGCATAGATATTTTATGTAAACCCTGCTAAAATTCTACCAAGCAATTAAGAAGTATAATATTTTCAGCCTGGCTGGTGTGGCTCAGAGGTTGAGCTTCGACTCATGCACCAAGAAGTTGCTGGTTGGATTCCCGGTCAGGTCACATGCCCAGGTTGTGGGCCCAGTCCCCAGTAGGGGGCATGCAGGAGGCAGCCAATCAATGTTCTCTCTCATTGGTGTTTCCATCTCTCTCTCCCTCTCCCTTCCTCTCTCTCTAAAATCAATAAAGAAAAAAAATTTTTTTAAAGAAGTATATTTTCACACTAACTTATGAAAATCTGATTTGATGGGGAGATGAGAAAAAGGCTGCTTCCTGACATTCGCCAGGCCATGCAACAAGAATTTCAGGGCAGCAGCTGATGTGGACATTGCATTAAAGGGAATGACATTTTATTCTTTCACAAAATACTTAGAGACCCTGATTCAACCATTTTGCTTAAATTCCACATTAGAAAATGTCCTGCCTCTCTCTGTGTTCCCTTCTCCCTATTCCCTACTATTCACCCCATGCCAACCTCCCCTCCAGGGTCTCAATACCGTCTGGTGCTTAATGGTCACTGGAAGATTTCCCAACCAAGAAAACCTCCAGACCTCCTTCTACTAAGTACCCCAGGGCACAAAATATATTCTCTCTCTTTCTCCTCCTCCCATCCAAACTCCTGTTTGGCAGCAAAGCAAATCTCAGTTAAGTGTTGAAAAATCAGGCCCACTAAACTAATTCACTCTAAGGTGTGAATGATTGATAGTCCCATAAACATCCTATAACTATTTGCATTTTAAAAGCTCTTCTTTGCCCTACTGAATTTCTATTTGCATGCATTTCAAGTTAGGGAAGCAGAGAGGTGTTTTTTGTTTTGTTTTAAACCACATAAGCAACTTGGAACCTGTCATATAAAAGGTCAGGTCATCTCATTTGTAATCACTTCATTGGCTTAGTTAAACCATTGGGCCTCCATTATTCCCACAACCCGATGAGAAAAACACTGTTCTCTGCACTTGATCCCTGAAAATCTAGAACTAGACCAAGGGTTTCTGTGTCCCCTTGCCTCACGCTAGCCTTGCCTGAACCAGACAGAAAGTTCCCAGTAACCAGCAGGGCTGCATGTGGGCCACTTTTTGTTGGCATTTAGCAGGATGAGGAATGAGACGAACTCTGACTTTTATAAGTCTTTCTGCTGCCTGCCCTCTACCTCCTCGTAGATTCCGCTCTAGTCTCTTATCCCTCTGGACTGTGGACTGAGCTCCACGTCCAGACTGGGCGCTGGGCTCAGGGAATGCAAGAACGCCCGCCGGGTTACACTCGGAAGAACAGCACTCACTGGAGTGTTTTATCGTTGCTATCATTCCATTTACTGAGTGTTTCCTAATTGACCAGCACTGTTAAGGATTTAACCTTTACGTCAAACCTACTGAGGAGATATTTCCCCCATTTTATAGATGACAAAAGTGAGAGTCAGAGAAGTTAGGCGACTTACCCCAGGTACCACATCTAGTACAGCATGGAGCCACCGATCTAATCTAGATCTAACTCCCAAACCCCAACTCTTAGCTGTAGCATCCCTTACAAACGCGCAGTGAAAGGTCTGTCATAATCCCCGGTCACTTCGCCATCAGGGCCAACTTCTCCTTTAGGCACAGCAGGTGAGTGCCTGGGGCCCACAGTGTTTTTAGGGGCCCATAAAAATGTTTCAATTACTTTCCCTCCCCCTTTATTGACTTTAGAGAGAGAAGAAAGAAGTGAGAAAGAGAGAAATAGAAACATCGATGAGAGAGAACATCGATTGGCCGCCTCCTGCATGCCCCCTACTGGGGATTGGGCCCATAACCTGGGCATGTGCCCTGACTGGGAATCGAACCGGCGACCTCTTGGTGCACGGGTTGACGCTCAACCACTGAGCCACACCAGCCAGACAAAATGTTTCAATTACTTTTAAAATCAAAGGAAAATATTAACTTTTAGGTTGAAAAATGTTTTGATATATAGGGTGGGGCAAAAATAGGTTTACAGTTGTTCATATGGAAAATAATACAATAATTAACATATAATAATACAAGAATAAACTCTGTGTTTCACGTATTCACAACTGTAAACCTACTTTTACCTCACCCTGTATATTAATATATTCACCTTTATACTGACACAGTCATAAAATAAAATAAAAATTTTTTATAGAGGAAGAGGCCATGAAGGCAAAAGTGTCTAGAGCCCAGGGAAGTCCTAGCACTGCCCTGCTCAGAGGTGACCTCCCCAAGCAGTTTCTGCTGCTCTGCCACCCGCATCACTGTCAACTTTAGGAACAACCTCAGAAAAGGGGTGGCATTATTTTTCCACTGTCTGCGAGGAACAGAGGAACATAGAAGCTCAGTGATTCTCTCCGAGTCCTGAGGTCAGAGGAGGCTGTCTGACTGTGGCCGGACTGTGACCTGGCAGATTGCTGTGGCAAGTGTCAAGGGCCACTGAATCCGTCTGCACATTATACACCCGGGGTGGAGGTCTGCAGAGGACGAATGGTTTGCCCCCCTCCCCAGGCCAGAAGTTTTGCCCTGTTCTGTGATCACCTAGGCTAGGAGTCTCACAGCCAGGTGCCATGAAATCATAGATGATGGGCTGAGGTAAATGGCTCTTTGCCAGCAGGTCTGACCCAGCAGCAGGTCAGAAATGTTTTCTGGCCCTGCAGATGCTGGCACAGGTGAGGACTGGCCATCTACGCCAGCTTCTCATCTGTTCGCCCCTGTGAAGCCCGGCCGGAGGGCCCGGTGGAATTCTCTGTGCTTGGGCTTTCTTTGGGGATAATTCCTTTGATGGCGCCAGCAGCCTGGCAGTTGCCTTTGAGAACTCTTGGCCAACACGAAGGGATTTTCGTGCAAACAATAAACTCTGGCCTGGAGAGAGCCAACTTGAGCCCAAACCATTCATCTTGTATTCCTTTCTCTCTCCCTTTCTTTAACTTAAAGGATACTGCAGAAAGTTAAAAATGGCAATTTCCGTGTTGTATAATAAAAGATGCTGAAATAAGAATGATACGGCCACACTGGTTCACTAACACAAATAGTCACATCAGATATGCATGTGAGTACACCCCACTTTACATGCCCTCAGGTGATTATAAGTCAAGATTTTTCAAATTGAATGATATGTTAAGTATACCAGTGGGTTGGCTTTTTACCAGAATTCAGAGATGATTCCTTTTGCAAGTTCAGGACCTTTTATGGTATTCATAACCTTGCATATATTTATATAACTTATAAACTTGGATTTTAGTATATCAAGTTTCCTCTAAGTAGAACACAAACTATTTGTTAGTTTCTGGAGCTCAGCTCCGGACTCTAACTATAATAGCAATAGAAATGGAGTTCATGGAAATTTTTTTTAAACCGACCAAACTGTCTCAGGGATAGAAACTAAGTGCTTTGAATAAATGTAATAAGAATTGTATTAAGTAACAAAGAGGAAAAAAACCCAGCTGAGGCCAGCATCCTGTACTTCGGAAGGATAATAATGTCCCTGACTTGTTCCCTGGGAGGTATGTTGCCTTTGAGTTGGTTTTCCAAGGATCCAGCCCCTGGGCCTGTCCTCTCTATTTTCTTTACTTTATTAATTTATTTTTGTTACAGATGTTTCTCCTTTTCCCCCATTGACACCCTCCTCCCCATCCCTCCCCCATCCCCATCCCTCCCCCCTCCCCATCCCTCCCCCCGCCCCATCCCCAGCTTTTTCAAAACAACATCACATTTCTGCAGGCGTTGAGAGCAGCCTGCCCTACAGTGATAAAGACAATGTTCTTTTGTTGTTGTTTTGTTTTTTAATCCTCACCTGAAGATATTTTTTCCATTGATTTTTAGAGAGAGTTGAAGGGAGGGAGGGAGGGAGGGAAAAAGAGAGAGAAACATCAATGTGAGAGAGACACATCAATTAGCTGCCTCCCGCACGACCCTGACTGGGGCCGGGGATTGAACCTGCAACCCAGGTACGTGTGCACTTGACTGGGAATCAAACCCACTACCCTTCAGTGCATGGGCCGAGACTCTAACCACGGAACCACACCAGCCAGGGTAAGAATATAATCCCCTGTCAGCTGGCAGGAGTTCATTGATTCGTTTGACAAATTTTATTGGTCACTTACAAATTATCAGGTACTCTGAAAGACAGACTAGCTTGGCTCGTTTTGCTCAGTCGTTAGAGCATCAGCCCTAAGACCAAAGAGTCAAGGGTTTGATTCCATTCAAAGGCATGTATCTTGGTTGTGGTTCGATCCCTGGCCCTGGTCGGGCTCATGTGGGAGGCAGCCAATCGATGCGACTCTCACATATTTCTTTCTCTCTCCCTCTCTCACTCCCTCCTACTCTATCTGAAAATTAATGGGAAAATGTCCTCGGGTGAGGATTTAAAAAAAAAAGAAAGACAGACTTTTGTAGATTACATTCTAGGGACAAAGTAGATATAACTAGGCTGGCCATTAAGACAGTGTTTCCTACACTTGGGAGTCATTAACCATTAGCTAGAGAGTGATATAACTTCCATTCCCAAGAGTTTTGCGCTGGTGAGAAGGGTGATAGACCCTCTGGAGAAAGGCAAAGAGAGTTTGTTTTCTTCTTGGTAATTTTTGCTTCCTGATACATAATATGTGCTATTATTATTAATAACCTTTTGAAGCAGCCATCCTCTAAATTTTATAGAAGACTCAACTGAAACTTGATAGTAAGTTTCATGACAAAAGTCACACAGCTAGTAAGTTGTGGAGCCAAGATTCAAACTCAGGTCTAACAGATCTTAGAGGCTTAATTTTCTTTCAATTGACTCCCCTATAAGCTTTTAATTGTTTTATTATTATCAAAGTTATATAGAGATATAGTTTCATAAATCAACATATTTCTACAAGGCTAAAGACATACCCCGTCTCCCTCCTCCCTGTGTCCCCTTCCTTCAATGTAACCATTTTAATTTTTTAAGCTGATTTATTTTATATGGATATTCTTATCATTAAATATCACGATCATATTGCTACTTGATTTTTTTACTTTTAGGCATTATCAATTGACTTCCCACTTTGAAATATAAGATTTAGCTCTCTTTCTTTCCATCCTCCCAATATAGTGTTTTTAAACACTTCGACTACAAAGTTTTGTTTACTTGTTATGACAAGGCAGAAGGGCAGAGTGAGGAGTTTGGCAAATCCTCTTCTCAAAACACAATGACATAACTGGCCAAAATGATAAAAAAAAAAAAAAAAAAAGAACCATTTCAGGATGTTGGAAATCGATCCAAGTCATGAAAAACTTGAGAAATCATTATTCAAGAAAGAAACTTGGATAAAAACAATGGGACTCAGGCATTTTAGCCTGGACTTGATCCCATCTACCACCTACTGCCCCTCTTGCCTTCTCCCCCAGCTCCCGTTGGTAACTCTATCAGGGCAGGGCAGGGCAAGGCAGGCCGTAAAAACCAGCAGCTTCACCAGCATAGGCAGCTGACTTGATTAGGAGCAGAAGGCAGAAAACCCCCACGCCCTGGGTATTGTCAGAAATAGTAGCTATCCCAGTTCCAAAGAAATAGAAAAAGGCAACTCACAGCTACCCTGAGGTTGGGGCAAAAAACAGACTGTCGGACTAGTCAGATCCATGGAAGCTATAATGGCTTTAGTACTCTCTCACATGTTTGGCAGTCTGAAAAGCTGCTGCACACATTTGCAAGGAGAGACCAGAAGGAGGCCTAGCTAGCCAAACATCCTAGCTGGACCAGGCCTTGTACACACACACAGGAGACATATGGGGAGCTGGTGAAAAGCAAAATCCAGAGAAGATTTGCAAATGATCTGAATTTTGAGGGTGTTCCCCAACCCCCATACAGATCTCTCAGCAAAAGATGGAATTCTTGCTGTTTTAGGATGTTTGAGCACAATCTCTGATTAATCAGTGGTGGACTACTAAGTGACACTGACAACAGAGATGACCCCTAGGAAGCCAGGACTAAAAATAAAAACAAGAACAGAGTGAAACTGACAAGAGACATCAGTAGCTGCACACTGCAAGGGGAAAAGACTCCTAGAAATCAGTCTAGGCAAATCACTAAACCACAAACAAAAACACAATGATAAAGACTAACTGAAACTTTAAAAAAACATAATCAGTCAGGAGGATCTATGGGAGGATCTAGGGCTTATGGAAGTTCTCATATACTACGTAAGAACCCTACATGCGAGAACCGTACAGGGAGAACTCCGTTTACAGTGAAGCGCTATGATTCTAACTTCCTTTTCCCTTCTAGAAATACTCTTCCTATTGGCACACAGGCCAGACTGTGCATGTGGCTTGCCATGTTGGTACACACTGGGTGGCAACTCTTTCTTTTTCTCAAACAAATCTTTTTTGATGATGAAACATTGAGTTGATATTCTTTTCCAGTTGACAACAGTAATAGCAACAACTTCTGAAGGAGGCTGGGAATGGAATCTGAATTTAGAATTGCTGTAATACAGGGTTGGGCAAAAGTAGGTTTACAGTCGTTCATAGATTTCTATGATCAACTGTAAATCTACTTTTGCCACACCCTGTATATTATCTGAAATATCTAGTTTTCAACAAAAATATTACGACTCTTTGGACAGTAAGAAATCAGTGAATAGAAACTATCTCTGAAGAGTTTCAGATGTTAAATTCACAGGCAAAGACTTCAAAGCTGCCATAAATATGTTCAAATAACTGAAGGAAATCACGTTTAAAGAATTAAAGGAGCCCTGGCTGGTTTGGCTCAGCAGTCAGAGCATCAGCCTGTGGACTGAAGGGTTTTGGGTTTGATTCCTGGTGAAGGGCGCATGCCTGGGTTGCAGGTTTGATCCCCAGCCCTGGTTGTGGTCATGTGGGAGGCAACCAATCGATGTGTCTCTCTCAAATCAATGTTTCTCTTTCTTTCTCTCCCTCCCTCTCTTCCTTCCACTCTATCTAAAAATCAATGGAAAATATCCTCAACAAACAAACAAAAAAGAATTAAAGGAAAATATGATGACAATGACTCATTAAAAGAGAATACTAATTTAGAGCGAGAATTTAGACACAAAAAACAAAAACGAGTGGAAAATCTGGAGTAAAAAAGTTAAATAACTATAACTGGAAAATGAAAATTTCAACAGAAAATCTGAGATGATGGAAGAAGGAATCAGTGAACTTGAAGATAAATCAATAGAAATGATCCAATCTGAAAAACATAAAAAATAAAGAAAATTGAACAGAGCCTCGGAGACCTGTGGGACACCATCAAGTGTAACAATATTTGCATAGCTACAGAAAGAGAGAAGAGAGAGAAGGGGGCAAAAAATGTGTTAGAAGAAATGATGGCTAAAAAAAGTCTCTAAATTTGATGAAAAACAATCTATCCATCCAAGAGGCTTAATGAACATTATTATGGTGTGGGAGCTCTATTCAGAGCTAAGCTATGTAGTAAATTATAATTACTTTTATTTCCGCAAAACTTTTAGTTTGCCTAGTGTTAGTAATTTTCTTTTTTCATTTGCCTAGAAAATTTTTTTACTTATTATTAATTCAACCCCAAACTCTGCACCCCTTGTTAAATCTCTTCTTAAGATGTTCAGTTACCTTAATGGTTTATAAATTTCATCTTCCTGGGAAACTTTCTGCTAGAGTCTCTGCCCCTGGAGGGACTGCTCTCCAGGCCTGGTGTATATAACTGTCTTCCTGGGGGCTCTCTCTCTCTCTCTCTCTTTAAATTATTTTTTATTTTTCAATTACAGTTGACATACAATATTATATTAGTTTCAGGTGTACACCCCAGTGATTAGACATTATAAAACATACTAATCTCATACCCATCTGACACCACACATAGTTATTAGAATATTATTGACTATATTCCCTATGCTGTACTTTACTTCCCTGTGACTATTTTGTAACTACTAATTTGTACTTCTAAATCCCTTCACCTGGCCTCGCTGGTGTGGCTCAGTGGTTGAGCATCGACCCATGCACCAAGAAGTTGCTGGTTCGATTCCCATTCGGGGCACATGTCCCAGTTGTGGGCCAAATCCCAGTGAGGGACATGGAGGAGGCGGCCAATCAATGTTCTCTCTCATTGATATTTCCATCTCTGTCTCCCTCTCCCTTCCTCTCTCTCTAAAAATCAATGAAGAAAAATAATATAAAATAAAAGATTCCATGAAGGAATTAAGTTTTTTTAAAAAAAAAATCCCGCCCTGGCCAGTTTGGCTCAGCGGTTAGAGCGTCGGCCTGCGGTACAGAGAGACCTGGGTTTGGTTCCCGCTAAGGGCATGTACCTCGGTTGCAGTTTGTCCCCGGCCCTGGTTGGTCGTGCGGGTGGCGGCCACTCGATGTGTCCCTTTCGCGTTGATGTTTCTCTCTCTCTCTCTCTTTCTCTCTCTCTCTCTTCCTCTCTCTCCCTCCCACTCTATCTGAACAAAGAATGAAAAAATGTCCTCAGGTGAAGATAAAATAAATAAATAAATAAATAAATAAATAAATAAATAAATAAATAAATAAATAAATCCCTTCACCTTTTTTTCACCCATCCCCCTAACCCCCCTTCCATCTGGCAACCATCAAAATGTTCTCTGTATCTATGAGTCTGTTTCTGTTCTGCTTGTTGATTTATTTTGACTTTTAGATTCAATTGTTGATAAATATGTATTTATTACCATTTTATTGTTCATATTTCTTACCTCTATTTTCTTCTCCTTAAAGAAGACCCTTTTACATTTCATGTAATACTGGTTTGACGGTGATGAACTCCTTTAGCTTTTTCTTATCTGAGAAGCTCTTTATCTGACCTTCAGTTCTAAAGTATAGCTTTTCTGGATAAAGTACTGTTGATTGTAGGTCCTTTTTTTTCATCACTTTGAATATTTCTTGCCATTCCCTTCTGGCCTGCAAAGTTTCTGTTGTGAAATCAGCTGACAGTCCTTTGGGAGCCCCTTTGTAAGTAACAAACTGCTTTTCTCTTGCTGCCTTTAAGATCTCTCTTTGTCTTTAAACTTTGACACTTTAATTATGATGTGTCTTGGTGTGGGTCTCTTTGGGCCCTTGTTTGGGACTCTCTGTGCTTCCTGGACTTGTGTGCCTATTTCCTTCATCAGGTTAGAGAAGTTTCTGTCATTAATTTTGCAAATAGATTTTCAATTCCTTGTTCTCTCTTTTCTCCTCTGGCATCCCCATGATGTAAATGTTGGTACACTTGAAGTTGTTCCAGAGGTTCCTTACACTATCTTCATGCTTTTGGATTCTTTTTCTTTTTGCTGTTCTGATTGGGTGTTTTTGCTTCTTCATATTCCAAATCACTGATTTGATTCTCAGCTTCCTCTACTCTACTTCCCTATAAATTATTCTTCCTTTAAATTAGTGTTTCCTACATTTCTGACTGGTTCTTTTGTATGGTTCTTATGTCATTTTTGATCCTGTTGAGTTCTTACTAAGTTCCTTATAGCCATTGTTTTGAACTTTGTATCTGGTAGTTTGCTTGCCTTCATTTCATTTAGTCCTTTTTCTGGAGATGTTTCCTATTGTTTAATTTGGGACATGCTTTTTGGCTGCTTCACTCGTTTGTTTCTATGTATTAGGTGGAGCTGCTACATCTCACGGACTTGGCAGAGTGCCTTGTGTAGTAGGTGTCCTGTAGAGCCCAGTCACCTAAGCTGAGCATTCCAGGTGTGCCCCTGTGTGGGATATGTACACTGTCCTTTTGTAGTTGAGCCTTGATTGCTATTGGCATCACTGGGAGGAATTGTCTTACAGGCCAACTGGCTGTGAAGACCAGCTGTGACTACAGCAGAAGAGCTGCTGTGCAGGAGTTGACACTGTGGAGCAGGACTTGCTTCAGTGGAGCTTTGGTGCTCACCAAGTCTACCCCTTAAGTGTGTCACTAGTGGAGGTGGTAGAGTTGTAACCTGGCATGGTCTGAAGCTATATACTGGGTGCACTGGTTCTGGGGCCTCCCAGGAGGTGTAATGTCAGCTGCCACCTGTTTTCTGCCCTGGGCTATCTGGTATGAGTTACAGAATGATCTGCAGATGGCTGCTACTTGTGTTGGACTTGGAGGTGCCCAGGAAAGGCCAAGCTGTGAACCAAGACCAGCTGGCACTAGTGCCGAGCCTGAGGCCACTTAGCAAGAGATACAGAGGCCAGATGTTTCTCGTTTGAAAGATTTTAGGAAAGTCCAAAGCATGAGGCCAGAGAGGCCAGTTGTGTGGAAAATCCACTGGAAATGGCTTGGATGAGCCTGCAAGTTGGGTGGGGCGGGTTTTTAGAAAATCACCATGGTGGGGCTAACAGTGTGAGCCAAGTTGATGGAGACTCAGATATGGCACTGGCCTACAGTCTCTGTGTGTGTTGTGTGTGTGGTGGGGGGCGGGGCTCAGCAAAGGAACAGTGACCACTGCTAGCACTTTTGTCTGGCAGAAAGCTGCCCCCTAGCTCTTGGCCTGATGCCAAACAATTTAGTTCCTCCCCATATGTCTCTGGTTCCTTTTAAGCTGCTGCCCCAGTGCTGGAGCTCAGAGAGAGTGAGTCCGAGTAAGTCCATGCATGGGCCTTTAAGAGGAACTGCCTGGGACTCCAGAAGCCTCCATGTCACTCAGCCACAATCCCCACTGGTTTCTCTTCCCGGCACTGGAACCTTGGCCTGGGGGTATCTAGTGTGGGGCTGGGACTCCTCGTTCCTCAGGGGGCACCTCCACAGCCAAGATATCCCTCTTGATTATAAACTGCCACAACTGGGTGTGGGACCTGCCAGTTCTGTGTCTTTGTCCCTCCTACCAGTCTCAATGTAGTTTCTTTAATTCCCTCGTTGTAGGACCTCCATTCAGCTAGATTTCAAATGGTTCTGAATGATACTTGTTCTGAAGTTCAGTTGTATGTTTGTATACCTGTGGGAGGATTCAAGTACCATGTTTACCTATGCTGCCATCTTGACCAGAAGCCTGGGGTCTCTCTTTTTGTCACTTCCCTGAGGAGTTCCTTCCCTTTTTTCTTATTCCTATATCTCCTTATGTTCCTCTTACTTGATTTACTCTCCTGTTTTGGTGGAATACATTCTCCTACAGCTATATAAGAAAGGCTTCATAAGAAGAAAAATTCTAGAGACTAGGCATATCTGAAATGTCTTTATTCTGCCCTCACAGTTGATTGAGAACTTGGTTGGGTATAGAATTTTAGATTGGAAATATTTTTCCTTCAGAAGTTAAAATTATCATCTCATTTGCTTTTAGCTTCCAGTGTTGCTATTAAAAGTTCAAAGCCATTCTGATTCTTGATCCTTTATATGAGACTTGTGAGACTTTGCCTTTGTCCCCAGTGTTCTAAAATTCTTATAGATGTTCCCTGGTATGGGTCTTTTTTTTTTTTTCTTTCGTGTTAGCACTTAGTGTGCCCTTTCAATTTATAATCTCATCTTGTAGTTCATGAGTTCATTTCCTTTCTTTTCTTAGTTTTCTTTGTGTGTAATATCTGTTGCTTGGATATGGGATCTCCTGAACTGGGCCTCTAATTTTCCAATATTTATCTTCTATTTTTATGAACTTGACTTTTTGCTCTATTTTCTTAGAGGTTTTGTCAAATTTATCTCCCAATTCTTTTATCTAGTTTTTCCTTAGGTTATCTTATCTTTTATTTCTAAGAACTTTGCTATTGTTCTCTGTTCTGTTTTTAATAGTAATCTGGTCTTGGTTCATGCTTAGAATATTTCCAGTAGTCTCTCTAAGGATATCAATTATATTTTGGGAGTTTTTAGCTCTGTGCACAGTTTCTACATACCCAAGTTTGGCTGATTTTTTTTTTTCTGTTTGTGGTTTTGGCCTCTATCTTTTATGTTAGAGACTTTTTCTCAGCATTTGGGTTGTTTCTTGTTTGCTTATATTTAAGAGTAGAGACTGAACAACTGATTAGAACCTCTTAGCATAAGGTTGAGGATTGTCAAATCTCAGTATCCTGTATTGGACTGTTTTGTTTGTGGGGCCACTAATGTCAATATCTTTGTGTTTTTGTGCTGGTCAGAGTCCCTAGAAAGGTTCTTCAAATATCCTGCTGGAGGATCAAATCCTGGCCGCAAGTATTCTGGCATTTCATGTCTTTGTTTTCAGTATAGTACTCTTGACTTGGGGTGGACTTGCTGCCTCCAGTCTGGACATACTCCAAATAATCAGCTTCTGGTTACTTTTTCTGATATTTTTCATTGCTTTAGGTAGACTCATATTAATTGGATATCATTTTTCTTCTGCGTACTGGACTTCTTTTAATATTCCTATAGTATGGCCTACCGGTGATAAATTATGTGAGCTTTTATATCTCTGAAAAAAGTCTTTATTTCAGCTTTGTTTTTGAAAGATATTTTCACCATGTATAGATTTATAGTTTAAAAGATTTTTTTTCTTTCAATATTTTAAATATGTTGCTCCACCATCTCACTTGCATTATTTTCCTGAGAAAATCTCTGTCATAGTTATTATATTCGTATGTAATGTGACTTCTTTTTCTGGTTACTTTTAAGATTTTCTCTTTTTCATTGGTTTTGAGCAATTTGATTTTAAGTGCTCTGGTGTCATTTGTTTTATGTTTATTTTTAACATTAAAATTTTGAAAAATTTTAATTTGATAAAACCTATAATCAGAATTATTTGACATGATTAAACTTGCTGACTCTTCAATAGGAGAGACAGATCCATTGTCATCCAATTATTTCTATCTACGACTATCACAGTCTTCTTTTTCTAAATCTTCACCAACAGTCAGATGAATCTTGTTTAAAGGATTCCTTGAGGTGATATTCATGCTTCAGTTTCTCAAGATATTTGAAAAATCCTCTTGCCACTACTTTGTTCAAAAGTTAAAAATTTTCTCCAAATAATGGTTTTTTTCCATTCTCTGATTCTAAAAATGGGAACCGAAGTCTTTTATCTTTACATTGTTTCTTATTTATTTGTGACCCAGTGTTTTTCTTGCTTTTGGTCTTCCCCTTGGTCTTCCTATTGACTTATATTTCCTCTTTTTATGTTTCTTTCTTTTTTTAATCTTTCAGAAAAAGCTTTTAAAGTCAATGGTCTTGGTTCTAAATATGAGTCACTGTATGAATTTCTTGCTTGAACACTTTCAGGTGAAGGAACAAATTTTCTAATAGGATTTATTTGCCTCCCTTTAGGTGAATAAAAACACACTGAGTTTAAAATAAGCTGCTACTGGAAGAAGAGTTATCACTTGATTTTCAATTTCCATAGCTGAATCAGATGCTGTTATGTAGTCCAGAGAATGCATCCCTTATATGTATTCTCCAAGTCCCTTTCAAAATTGTTATTCATCATTTTATTTGTCATCATTGTTCTTAGCGTTAACCAAATTTCCATCCAGGTTAGCAGATGGCTTGCAACAAGTTCCAGCTCAGTATGGGCCTCAGCTGCATACTGGCCGCCGGCAACCCAGGCCTCTGAGGTTTGCATCCAGCAACTGCACAAAAGAAAAGGGTAGGCCAACCACTCAACCCTACTACCAATGGGTCCAAAGTCTCACAATTATGTTCCAGAAAGAAAGTGAGAGACCGGAGTATGGGGAAGTGGAGGGATGCCAGTTTGGTTGCCTGTTTCATGTTTCTTGTGCTTGAGTTTCATTAGACTTTACGGATTTGTGGGTTATTTCCAAGTATTTCTTTAGAAACTCCAATTACATGCATATCAGGCCACTTAAATTTGCCCTTCAACTCATTGATGCTCTGATCAGTTTTTCCAATTTTTTATTTCTCTCTGCTTCTTATTTTAAATATGTTTTTATTGATTTTTTAGAGAGAGGAAGGGAGAGAGAGAAACATTGATGTGAGAGAGATACATAGATTGGCTGCCTCCTGCATGCCCCCTACAACCCAGGCAGGTGCCCTAACGGGAATGGAACCAGGACTTTTCAGACCATGGGCCATCACTCAGTCCACTGAGCCACACCAGCCGGGCTCTCTGTTTTTTTTTAGATAGTTTCTATTGCTATGTCTTCAAGTTTATGAACCTTTTCTTCTAAACTAACTAATCCGTCGTTAATCCTATCCCTTGTATTTTTTTTCATTTCAGGCATTGACAGTTTATCTCTAGAATTTTTATTTGAGTATTTTTTATATCTTCTTAAAAGATATAAAGATGTCTGTACTTAACTTTTTGAATTATAGAATGCAATTATATTGACTGTTTAATATGCTTTTCTATCAATTATAATATTTGCATCAAACTGCAACTTCATGTAATGTCCTTACATTATGGGTGAGTTTTTATTAATTGATTTTCCTCTTCATTATTGGCCATACTTTTCAGCTTCTCTATATGCCTGGTAATCTTTGATGCCAGGCGTTATAAATGTTTCCTTGTTGTGTGCTAAATACATTTGTATTACTATAAGTATTCTTGAGCATTGTTCTGGGATGCAGTTAAGTTCTTGAAAATAATTTGGTCCTTTTGAGTCTTGACTTTAAGATTTGTTAAGCAGGACGATATGCATGTTTAATCTGGAGGTAATTATTTCCTACCACCAGGTAACAACCTTCAGAATAATCCACTAAGTGCCTGGAGAATTATGGGGGTTTCCAGCCTGGTTGGTGGAAACAAATACTATTCCCAGCCCTCTTGTCTTTTGGATAGTTCTTTTCCCAACTTTATGTAGTTTCCTTACATGCATACGTAGATCAATATTCCCCTGAATACTTGAGGGGGATCCTCTGCAGATTTTCAAATCATTTTTCCATGCAATTTCATCCTCTCCAGTACTTTGTTCTGTGAACTCCTGCTACTTTGGTCTCACCAGACTTTTATCTCTGTCTTCTCAACTCAAGAGTCCATAGGTCTCCACCTGGGTACTCTTTCCCTGCGCTGTGGCCTCGATACTCTCCCATGGTAGTAAGCTGGGGCAATCTCAGGGCTCACCTCATTTTCTGTGTATTTTTTGTTTGTTTGTTTTTTGTTTCTCAGAGATCACTGTCCTTCAATGTCCAGTGGGTACATGGTGCCTATTTTTGAAAAGAAGAGTAAGAAGAATAGGGAGTGCAAAGGGTAGAGAGAAAGAAGGTGTCCATGTCCTATTCCCCTTGGAGCAGCATTTCCATGAAAGGGAACTAAGGACAAAAGAAATGATCAGGAGATCTTAGTAGGTGATGAAGAGTCTCTGGATCTCAGTTTTCTTATCTGTGAAATGAGAAGAAGAATGCTAACTGTGGGGCTGTTGTGAGAACTGCAGGAGCCCAACATCGTGGACCCTCACTGAGAGCTGTGGCTGCTGTTGTTGTGATCAATGACATAAGTCTTGAGGGGAGTGTAATGTTGACTGACACAGATGTCAGGAAAGAGTGATGGCTTTCAGTCTCCTTTGCAAGGCCAAGTCTGGGGAATGTGATTTCTTGGGAAACAATGAATGACTCTACTGACAAAGCAATTGAAAAATAATTGATTGAAATGGGGGGGGAGGAGAAACACCTGTAACAAAAATAAATTAATAAAAATAAATAAATAAATAAAAATTAATTAATTAATTAATTAAAAATAAAAATTAAAAATAATTAATTGAATCACTTTCGGGGTCTCACCCCTCTAGAGTAACCAGAGACCAGAAACATCTGTTTGCCAGACATTACAAAGTAATCACAATCTTAGGATCTGCCTGGTGTCCTGCTTGATGACAAGTTGATTCTTTTAATGATGTTTTTCAAGACTATTTTCAGTCACACTCCTAATTCCAGTGGGTCAGAGGCTGGGAGTGGAGGTAAGGCAGAAAACCCCTGCCGGAGCTCCCCTTCAGTGACACCTGCCATCCCCTTGGGACAGCTGATGTCAAATATGTGGGTTTTTGAAATGTCCCATCTGAAACACTATAGGCAGGTTGCTTTCCAACAGGAAATCATCTCTAAAGTTCTCCTCACTGTGCAACAGAGGAGGTGCAAGGCCAGCAAGCTCTGAACTTCCCGTGGACTTACACCAGCCTAGGGACAAAGTAGCCTCCGGGTACCCTTCTCTTCTAGATGACAGCCATTGACCTGACCTTGTGGCTTCCCCAAAAGAAAGTCTAGGCAGAGGAGGCTGGCACGACAGAGGGCTAAGATGTGCGATGCAGAGAGAGACGGGTGCTCTTTCTCTCCACCTCACAGGCCCTGCGAACCCCAAAGCTGCATCTTTCTCAGCCCTGCTGCTTCTCAGGCCACAGACCACTCGAGCATGCAGTGGGAGCTGGTCACATGAAGGCCTAGGCTGGAGTAGCGGCGGGTGTGAGGACTCAACCTCAAGGCCAGCAGCAGCCTTCCATTTCATCCTGGGCACTTCTGTGTGGGCTCCACGTACGTCAGCTCCCAGAAGAGGCGCCATGAAATGACTGTTTACAGAAGCTCCCAAACTGTCTGGGCAACACCGAGAGAGAAAAGTGTGCTTCCACCCTTTGAGCCACAAGAAGAAACTACGTGGACTCCTTTTCCTGCCCACTCTGTGAGGGAGCAGACACAGATGCCAGCCAGGAGCTGCCAGGCTGCCTGGGGGAAAGGAGTCAGGGGTAGGTGCCCTCTCGTGGGCTTTCCTGCCCATCCAGAGGGGGAGTGACCCCGGATGGGTGTGGGTTCCTGACCATCTGAACAATCCACCTAAATTTTAAATTGCTTTCTAGTTGTGCAAGCTTGTTTTAAACTGTGCCCACATGTTCAGGGACTATAAGATGGCTGTGTGTACAGGCTCAGGTGACCCACGTGGCTGGGCCCTGAGCTCCTCAGTCCTGCAAATGATAACGTTAATATCCCTTTTTATTGTTGAACATTTACTATATGTCAATAGCTGCCTTACGAGCATCATCTTACAAACATCATCTCATGTTATCAGCCAACAAATATTGGTTGAGAGTCTGTTCGTGCCAGGCATGGGCATTTAATCCTCACAACAAACCAATGAGGTAAAAATGATGTCTCCCATTTTACCAGTGACGAAACTGAGTCTTCAGCGAGGTTAACTGATTTGCACAATGTCCCATAGCCAGCAGGTGGCAGAGCTGGGATTCAAACAAAGACTGTCCCTCTCAGAAGCCAGTGCTTGTAACCATTTAGTCTCTCACAGAACCTTTGACATGGGCTGAGGATAAAAGTGACACATGGTTTTTCCTGGACTGGGAGAGGATCCCATCAGTCTGTCTCCAAAGCAAGCTGCTGGGGGTGAGCCTAGGGCAGAGAGGAGAAGACCACCAGGCAGGTCTGATCTTACTTTGACCTGCTAAACAGCTTTCAAGACACATCAGAACATTTTATTTGGCCCATAAGATTAACATTGGTTCTTCTTGCATTTGCCAATGTCACCTGCTCTCCAGTTTTCCTGCTGGTCATGGTGCCACCTGGTTAAGGGTATCAGGCCCTTGCAGGCCTCAGGCCCATTCATGTGCAGGGGCCACATCTCCCAGTACATGAACCACCCAAACTAGTCCCCACCAGCATGTGGCATCTGGCATTGGCTCTTTTGTCCTCTCTACAACTGGTGAGGCCCGGGGGCAAACAGGAGGAACCAAGGCCCACTGTCTACATTCTTCTCTCACTGCCCACCTCAGCCTGTCCAGTCTTTAGGACCGAGGTTCCGCCTTGCTTTCCTGGGTAGAGTCAAGTGGCCCTGATGGTACTGGAGTCCTGACCTGTCTGTTTTCCTGACTGTCCCCCTTGATTAACTAGCTTTAGCTGGGGGCTGAGTCCCGCACCCAGTATCCCCAGCTGCTGCTGGGCGTCTTCTTCCAAGTCTGGCGGACCTCCTGCAGTCATCACACTCCACCCAGCCTAGTCTTCACCTGCCTTTCTTTCCAAAGTGTTTGGAATAAGAACCTTGTACAGAGAAACTCGCAATTCATAGGGTGGAGGCAAAGAGAGATGTGGAAACTCGACAGATTCCAGGCCTGCGGGACCCCACTGTAACCTGATCGATCGAATGTGAACCTTAGTTGAAAAGGGCAAATGCCAAGAGAAGACAGGTGGATCGATCTATAATGGAAGGTTAGAAAAAGAAAAGTCCAGAGACCATTATTGGTAGTCTGTCTGCAAATAGGGCGGTTTGACCAAGAACTTGATCCTGCCTTGTCCCCGTGGCAGGGTTATGTTACAGGGGAACATAGTATCTGTCTTTAATACTATTATTGAACTCATCTAAGCAACTCCCTGTGCTCCAATTCCAAGCTCACCAAATAATCTTCTAATATTAATACTGATAATTCTAACAATCCTACTTTTTGCATAGGTCATGTAATATGAAGTCCTGTGTTGATCTGGCCCACTGGGCCACTGTGTTTTCACTGTAAATTAGTAAGCAAGTATTCTAGCTTTATGCATCAGCCTCTTGTGAGCTCTGAGAAGGCGAGTCAGAACTCCCAAGTTTAATTAGCTCTGAAAGAAAGCCAAGTTCTGCTCCCGTACAGCAGACGATCAGCCCTTGGTCCCTGGCAGGCTGGCGCTGGGTGACCATCACCTGGCGGGAGTTGGTCAGCTTTCCCATCTTGCCCTTGTACCACTTCCACTCACCAGCCTGAGCCCTTTGGAGACCTCCAGCGGTGGGTCCGGTTCAAGTTCTCCAGACCCCTTGGCCATGGTGACTTGGATTTGCCTGGATGTCTCAGGAGGCTTGAGACTGATACCTAGGCCATCAGCCAGGGCAGGTGTGTCAGCTGGACCCAGACGGTGCTGTCTGGGCACTGGGGCCCCTGCGGGATCTAGCGCTCACATGACCCTCTCACAGCAACCTCAGGCTTCCTCATCAGGGGTCCTGCAGTGCATTTTGAATCGTTCCTCACAGAACAGACAATAATAACAGTACCATACATTAGTCCAGACATGGTGTTTCCTGAGCATTTTCACACCCTCTCATTTGAGTTTTGCCCCTCTCCCATATGGAAAAGCAGGTAAGCTTTTTCAGTTTTGCTTTGCAGTTGTGAACACTTGGGCTTCGAGAAGGTAAATGCTTGCTCAAGGTCACACTGTTTGTCAGTGCTGGAACCTGCACCTGACCCAGACGTGAAGGGCTGCAAACCCCAAGCTTCTTCATGTGTCTCCGGCCGCTGCTTGTTCCAGACAGGCTCACAGAAAGGTGCCCAGTGTCAGTAGGTCAGCCCCCGAGTTGCTGCCTCTTGGGACAGATTACAGACACACGTGCCCGCAGAGGATGAAACAGGACCCAGCTTCTGCCAGGGCTCAGCCCACAGCCCCAGCTGGTGCAGGACACAGAGTTTGCTTCTTTCCCATATCCATGGGCATTCCTGTAAGCAGATTGTCTCCAAGAATGCCCCTGGACAGAATTTGGTATTCAGGAGGCTTCTTCCGGGCTCTCATTTACCTGGAGTGTCTGGGGCACCGTGTGGCACCCAGAACTGACTGGAACAATGCTTCCAACAAGCGCGGTAATGATCACTGATTCCACCCAGCCAAGGGGAGAACAAAGGAGGGAGGCTTCGCACATACCAAAGCAGCTCTCCCCACCCCAACTCACTGACACCCACAAACGCACAAGTGGCCGACCCACTGCATGCTCCGCTTCCAGCCCCTCTCTCTCCCTCAGACCTGCGGCCCCTCCAGCTTTTTGTAAATCCCCGCCCCTCAGCACCCCAACCCTGCCCAGCAGGACAGTGCCATCCCCAAGGTGTCCTTGCCGACAGGCCTGGTGTGAGAGATTTTCTCTGGCCATGCACAATAAACAAAGAGTTTTCACTGGCCTGACTTTGTGAGGGTCTCAGTAGCCCTAGAGGAAGTGGCTGTGATTATTTCAGTTGCAGAGGAAAAAACTAAGGCTGCTTTAGTTAAGAGGCAGGGACAGAGTCCGGGTTCTGAAAGCAAGGAGACAGGGCAGAGCTTCGGAATAATGGGGAGGGGAGCGGGGAAGGGGAGGGAAGGGAATAGGCTCCCACTTATGGGGCATCTGACAACACTTGCACAGTGCCCTCACTGCAGTCCCTTTGTCACCTACCAGCCACTATGTCCTGACTAACGGCAAAGGGACACCTGCATTGCCAGACACACAGGCCTGGGTGGGCCCGGTGTGGGAGCCTGGGACAGAATGAGACCTGGACAGCCCTGCGGTGGTGGAAAGAGGGCAAGTGCCCACTGCGAGGTGCCCACTGGCAGGGCTCCGTTTCAGACACATGGCCTATATTGTTCCTCAAAACAGCCCCATCAGATGCTATGACTTCTGTTTTGAGATAAGAAAACCAAGGCTCAGAGAACGTGCTCAGGACCATGCACACCTGGCTGAGAAGCACAGCTGCACCCGTCCTGAAATCTGGGATCTTCCCTGCGCTGTGGGTGAGGTGGGGGTACAGTCGAACCTCCTACCTCCCACGCTGGCTCCCACTTCAGAGCTCCTCACGGGCAGCCCAGGGGCTCGAGCGGTCCATTCATCACGCTGCCACAGGAGCGGGGAGCAGAGCCATGGCCATCTGCATTCAGGGCTGATCTCAAAGCGAGTGACCAGGGCGCTCCTGGGACGCCAGGCCTAACCCCCCTCCAGGGCTGGTCTTCTCCAGAGTGGTAGCATTGGCACGAGGACACTGAGACCAGAGAGCCCTCTGCCTGGAGTAGGGGGAGGGGAGGGGGAAGCCTGCAGCAACCTTAGAGGGTCATCTGCATGGAAAACCAAAAAGCACACAATATGGTTCAATAACCCCATTTCTCATGGGAAATGTGCCTTCTAACCCTGCTGTGCAGTGCATGTCCCACGAAAGATGGGCACGTACCCTTCCTGCCTTTCGCACACACTCACACAAATATGACTACTATAAAATGTAAAATTATGTATGTGGCCCGCATAATATTTCAATTGGGCAGCGCTGGTCAAAATCCTATTTATCGTCCCGGCTGGTTTGGCTCAGCGGTTGGAGTGTCGGCCCACAAACCGAAGGGTCTCGAGTTTGATTCCGGTCAAGGGCACATACCTCAATTATAGGTTCAATCCCCAGCCCTGGGTCAGGGTTGTGCAGGAGACAACCAATCAATGTGTCTCTCTCACATCGATGCGTCTCTCTCTCTTTCTCCCTCCCTTCCTTCCACTCTATCTAGATCAATGGGAAAATATCCTCGGGTGAGGATTAACAACAATAATAAATCACATTTATCTCTCTGGCCTTGTCTTTCCCCTGGCCTCACCCTTGTACCCCAGTCCTACCCGCATCTCCCGCAGAGTGCAGGCTGTCTCTCTCTGTGCCCTCACTCACGCAACCCCTCTGCTCGAGATGCTTTTCCCCAGCATCCTTCCCATTGCTCTGACCTCAGCTCCCCCGGCAAGCTCCCCACGTCCTCCTTTGGCCCTCACTGTTCCGTGTGGGGCTTCCTGCCTTTCTTACATGTCTGTAAGGCTCTGTGTTAGCAGAGATGGTGTCTTAGTCACTCTATGTGACCTAGCACAGTGCCAATGACTGGCTGTTAAATAAGTGAATGAACGAGGAAGCAAGGCTATGAGTCTGAACCTCCCGACGCTGGGTGCCGTCCTGGTTCCCCAATTCCCCCAGCCCCCTCTCTTTCCAGTGAGTCCCAAGCACCTGCACCTGCAGTAGAGAGAAACACCTGCCTCTTTATGGCTCCTAGGGCTGAAGGACACCGCCCCCATGCCACCCCAGGTGATGACAGTCTTGGATGATCTGTTCTGTGATTTAGCCTACAGATCAGTGACATTTTAGTCCTCCCAAGGGCTGCCTCATGTTTTCAACTTCAAGTTCCCACTTTGGGGGGCTCAGCTGAAGCCAGGGCTGCACGGGAAGACATGGAAGTGACAACATTTAGGGCTGTATTTCCAACTGCCTGAGATGAGTTCCCAGCTGCCTTGGAGGAAGCCCCCAAAAGGAAGCAGTTTCATGTCCCTGTTCATTCCAGAACCTTACCAAATCCCTGACGGCCTGATTCCGAACATCCTCTGACTGCCTGGCCCCCACCAGCGCTTAGACATGGCAGCTTGTGCTCACCTGACACGCTGTGTTGGCCCAGCGCCCAGTCCGGCCTGTCGTGGCAACAGCACAGGGCTACGGCAGGCTGTAAGTGACTGTCGGGAAAACTCAGTCCCCAGCAGGCACAGCAGGACTGTCTCCTTCGTGACAGCTAAAACCTTCAGACGGGACCTTCATCCTGCCGTGTGACAGTCCAAAACCCGAGCTCCAGGTCTGACATTTCCTAGAGTCACATGAATGGCAATCAGCAGGTCCTTCTGTCCCTGGGCTTTTTCAGGAAATGTGCCTCATTCGAACATTCCTTCTCGAACAGGAGTCCAAACCAGGGGCAGAAAGTCCATATCTCTACTGATGGGCCTAATGGAGGGAAGTTAATTCGTGGTTTTTGCCTTTAGCTATTTATTCCAAAAAATAAAAATAAAAATGGTTCATTTTCATATTTGTGATGGGTGGCAAAAAAACTTCAGATTCCTTTTCCCTCTGTTAAAGAAATATGACTACTGGGTCTTGGGAAACAAGTGGCCTTCAAGTCTGTTAAAATAGGTGAGACTAATTAGTGCTCACTTATGTATTTAGTTCACAATTTAAAAAATCAGCCTAAAAAACTCTGTAAGAAAAAAATGATCTCAAGGTGGAAAAGAAGACTGTGCTCTGTAATGCCCTTTAAAATTAGGTTACAGACAAAAACAGGTAAATCATTCCTCAGAAAATGTTCTTTAAAAATGCACTCACCATTCTGAGAAAGGTTTTGTTCTAAATGTCGTTTTATTCCTTAGCCAACAAGGCAATTAAAGGTAATACTAAGTACAATGAATAGAAGATCTGCATGGATTCCTGACTTGATGAGTTGAAAAAAAGACCCATTGTTGCAAGAGCCCATGTTATGATGCTTTGGGAGAATAAAGGAGGGGGACAGTTGAATGTGAGGGACCTTCCTGTGGGAAGCAGGGACGGATTTCATTGGAAGCCTGCTGCAGGGACCCCCAGAAATCTTGGGAGGGCATTGGATTTCCTATGGTTTCTGGGATGGGGTGGGGAGACAAGCTATTTCAATAAAATATTTTTTAGGAAAAGATGAGCCTGGCAGGCTGCAGGGTTTTAGGGCCCTCAGGTATCAAAACTTGAGTTAACCTCACTTAGAAATCTATGCTACGATTCCCATCAACCCTCTATGGAATGAATGTTTGCATCCCCACCCCATCTCTGGCCCAAATCCATGCTTAAAACCCTACTCTCAGACGTGATGGTATTAGGAGGTGGGCTTTGGGAAGGGATTAGGCCATGAGGATGGAGCCCTCCAGGTGGGATTAGTGCTCTTCCAAAGAGAGACCCCAGAGAGCTTGCTTTCTCTCTCTCTGCTCAAGAAAAACATGCTGTGTGAGGGAATAGCGAGAAGATGGCTGTCTGCAAACCAGGAAGGGGGCCCTCACCAAGAGCCCGACCATGCCGGCACACTGACCTCAGACTCCCAGCCTTCAGAGCCATGAGAAAGAAATGTATATTGTTTAAGTCACCCAGTTTGTGGTGTTTGTCATAGCAGCCCAAGCTGACTGAGACACTCCTGATACAGTTTCCATCCCAGAGGTGCCCCTGTTCTCTGTTGTGTGGTCATTGCTGTGAGTACCTGCGGGAGACGTCTTCCGTGGCTGGCTCCGTTGCACCCCCACCCCCTTCTGCTGGCTCCCTGGCTCTCAGGAAGCTCTGGTTCCTGATGAAAAGCCAGTGCCCGCTCCTTCTCCATCTTCCTTCTACTGCTCCCTGACTGCAGCACGGTGAGGTTTGGCATGCGGCAGCCTTCTGCCCACCCACGTCAGTGGGCCCACATGAAGACGAAAGTCAGCAGACTAAGGGCACCAGAGAGAACGCTAAGGAAGTCTGGGTCCCCTCAGAGTGTTGCTGCATAGCTGCACCACACATGGTTTTAAGGTGGGCGGGGGGGATCATTCCTAGGTGTTTAAACCATTGTTATTCGAATTTTCTGTCACTTGCAGCTGGGAGAAATCCTAATACATACAGTGCCACCCTACGGAGCACTGGAGAGCATTTCCTAACTTGTCATTCCTTTGGCTCTTGCAGGGAGGAAAGCCTGAAGGAAGGCTGCCCCACTCACCACCGCCTGTTCAGCCCCTACAGGAGCAGAGGGGACCTGGCAGAGACCGTGAATTGTGTTTTGGTGCCCTGGTATACATTTCGAAGAACAGAGTCTTGGGACCTCTTAGAGTGCCTCTGATACTTTACTGTAAGATTCATGAGACCATTTATGGTATCTGAGTCTCTGGGAATGATAATGATGGGATCAACTACAATGGTCCTATTTAGAGCCCAAAGCCAGACAGTCTAGAGACTGACAGACACATCTTGTCTCCCTAGGAGATTTATACCCCGGAGTACCTTTCGTGCCCTCATAGCATTGGTGTGGGCAGAAATTACACAATAGTCACACAAACAGGACTCTCTCCTTCCAGACACCCACTTCCCCAGGGTTCGCCTGAGCGGGCACAGGAGCCAGAGCGGATGTTGGACACCGGCGGGGCCAATGGTGGATAATTTGTTCTGACAGACCAAACCCTGCCTTGTCATCTGGGAAGAAGAGAGTGGATGGGGGCCTGAATGAATGAACTTTCCGCCTCTGGGGCCACGCTGACCCTTCTGTGGACACATGCATGCCTCATCCACTGGAAAATTCAGACCCAGTGCAAACCTCAGTAAGTCCAAACTTAACTCTATTTTTGAGAACTGGTTTCCAATAGGTAATTTTTAAACTGTTTCAGACTGGGGAGGAAAAGGCTGGCATTTAGTTCCTAATGCTACTTACAGAATCTCAGAGTGATTGTGTAACCGTCTACCTTACCTTATGCTTTAAGAAGAATAAGCACCACCACCACCCCCTGCAGACCTCCGTCCATCTCCAGCACGTTTGCAATCTATGCATTGATGACGAGGACGAATATATTTCCTGCCACACTGATGTAGTTATATCTCTAGCCCTTATTCTTAACCCAGCACCATTTCAAAATCAATTTCTATGGAGAGAGTACCTGGACATTTAAATCAATCAAAAAGGAGTAAATGAGCATTTCACATACATCTATCAAAAAGAAATGCCCCTTCTCCCCATCATTGTGGGGCTTTGTCAGTCGCCCGTCGGATGAATGTCCACGTAAGTGTTTATTAATCACTCTCGCACTCACTGATGTGCCTGAACACTTTGCTCCTCTGCGTCTCTGACACGCACCAAGTATGTGTGGGTTTCTTCCATCCGTCTCTTGAGCACAGTTGCTTACTTTGTTAAAGTTAATTTCCACTCATTTCTGGCTTTGATGGGAAGATTCCTTTATCAATTCAATTCATGTGTGTTGTCTGCAATCAAAGCAATATTGTCTGCTAATGTGAGCTACATTCAGGGCTCTTCCTCCACTTTATGCTAACGCCGTCCTGGTCCTGAACTGGAGAATTTGGGGGAAGAGGCTGTCTCCCTGGTCTTCGGAGACAGGCTGCGGTGAGCGGCAGCCATGTTCCCCTCCTGCAAATTCCTGGCTGATAGAAACGATCAGCTGTTCTTTCTTGCTGGGGACTATTTTGGTTGAAAAACAAGTCAGTGGAAAAAGAAGGTAATGGGAGACAATGTAAAGGCAATTCAGTATTCCTGCCTCTATCTGTAGGATCAGGTCTTATTCTGGCTTTCAACACTATTCACACACCAGATCCTTACAACAAACTCTCCTTTCTGCACTACCCGCATCCCCACAAAGTTATTATGTTCCCGACACATACTTTTGTGCACCTGTTCACACTGTCCTTTCCAGCTTCTCTCTCTTCCCCATCTCATCCACGCATTTGCACCCCATTAACCTAAGTCCTACCCTTCCTGAAGACCAAGTCAAGCCTCCCCTCCTTAGAGGCATTTTCTCCCTGCCCCAGGACATCAGGGGCTCTTCTTGGAATGCTTCTCGAAGTAAAACTCTCACCAAGACTGTGTGGCACACGGCACCTCCTGCTATCCTGCGACAGCAGCCCCGAGGAGCCGACGGAGCCAGGCAGTGGAGTCGGGCAGCCCCAAGTCTGAATCTGACTCAGAAACTTAGAACTGGATGGCCCTGGGCAGACATTGGATCCTTGTGGAACTATCTCCATAAGGAAAAGGAGTGAAATAATATCTATCTTATAGGGCTGTTGTCAGCATTCAGAATAATTTATGTAAGCCACCTTTCGCAATTTCCAGATGATGTGGGAGCCCCATAGGCAGTCGCCATGGTTGTGAGTACCAAACAGATGATGCATCCCTAGAGAGAAGTGTGGTGTATGTGGTGCTTCTCTGTACTGCAGAGGATGGAAAGTTAACTTACATGACTCAGACTCCCTTGCAGCTAAGGTTCAGGTTATTCATAAGATTCCAATAACTAGAGGTACTTGTTCAATATTTAGAAGCATAGGTACTGGTAGAAGACCGGAGACTCCTGGGTCAGAGACAAAGGACTTAATTACTGCCAACAACAGTGGCCAGAATATCAGCTTCTTCTTGTGCTGGTTCCTCAAACCCCAGTTCCCACAGGTTAACATGAAGAGGCCCAGGTACACCTGTACACATAGTAGGTTAGGGTAAAAGAGAGGAACCCTGAGCTTAACAAACCCAAGTTGTTTATAATGGATAGTAAGCATGCCTGCTCTTTGCTCTAGAGGGAGATCCGATTTCTACCTCCAAGGCAATTTTCTATGCAAGAATCCTTGAAAAGATAGTATAGAACAAAACAGTCAGTACATTTGCAAGTTGTACAGACACAAGATACACATGGAAAATTGTCTCCAAATAATGTCATGTTCCTGCTGTGAGCTGTTGCTTCTGGCAAGGATGGCTGTGGAGATTTGGGGTTTTCTAGAGCAACATTCCAGTGTTCAGTCACTAGCTTCATAGTAAGGTAATTGTGGAAACAGCAAATCCCTAATCCCAGATTACGGTTATGTCTGTGATTTCTGAGCTCAGTGCCTGTGGCAGCCTCCTGACTCTCTGCTTTCTTAACTGTGGCAGGATAGTTAGGTGTTGTTGAACTGCCTGAAGACCCAGCCTATAGTTTGCTTCTCCATCCCTTCCAAGGGTTAGTTCTGTAAATTCCAAACTTCTTGTATTAAATTCTTCCTCCACTGTTCAAAATAGTTGGAGTGGTTTCTGTTTCCTGTAGTGACTAGTATAAGTAGAGACTAAACCTCATTGTTCTCCAAAGCTCGAGTGCCTTCCACTGGAAAGTTCCGATGATGGTAAAGATGATGATGATGATGATGATGATGATGACCACAATTAGACAGTAAAGAAAAAAGAAGAGAGAAGAAAGGTGGAGTAAAGCAGGAAAAAGAAAGTAGGAAGGGGGGATCATTTTTTTTCCTTCTCCTTTCTTCAACAAAATATCACATATTCTCCAAAGAGAAAGGTTTCTTGGTTCTCTATGTCCTGCAGTTCCTGAAAGGAGAAGCATACACCCTCATTTCTAGAACCCCAACATCACCAATTACAGCACTTGTTCTGCTTTGTTTCATTTACACTTTCCTCTAATTTATCTTTGACACAAGAGAGTTTCTCAGCTTTTCTCGGAGCTGGCACACCTTTGGCTGGAGCCTGGAGAGGCCTGAGCTCAGTGAAATGTCCAGTCACAAAGCTGTTCTCACACCTGCCTCAGCATCTCAAAGGGAATAGAAAGTGAAGGAAACATTTATGTCTTTAGTCCTCGTCATGGTCTAGGGGTTCTTCCTAGAATGTGGGGTCTGGCTGACTGAGTCACTCCCAAGAGAGTGTCTGGATCCCTCCACCCTGTCCTGCTCCCTAATGGTGACCAGAATGTTCGTCCCCCCCATCTTGAGAAGCAACTTCTGGAAGTGCTTCTCTCAGCACTGCCTTCTGACTTGTCTGCCCCTCTGTGCTGCACTGTGCTATTCTGGAGATCTCCCCGGGGTCTGGCACTGGGATGTGCCCTTCCTATGAAATGCAAGTGGGTGGGCTCTGGGGCTTGCATGAAATTGCCCATAGGTTATGTGCATCTACTAATAGCTAACATTCACTGAGTACTTACTATGTGACACACATGGTTTAACTGCTCCAGTCTTTGAGGTCATTTCCATTCTAAGAAGCAGGCGTTATCATGCTACGTATTATACATGTGACACCTGAGGCTTAGAGAATTAAGCAACTGGCCCAAGATCTTAGCCAGGGTATGTTCAATGGCCCTTCTCTTAACAACTATGTTATTCTACTCAAATGAATATTTGTTCAATGGATTGGAACAGAGTAGCAGAAATTTCTGACTTCCCATTACCCATGCTTCCCTTCATCTTAGCAATAACCCCCACTATCGTCCAAGATTTTAGCTGAGCCTTTTCCTACTCGGCCAGTTATTTCTCTATACCTCAGTTTCCACATCTGTGAAATAAGAATATTACCTATTGCATATGTTTCTCAAGTATATGTATATGAAGTTCCAGTTAAGTATATTACTAATCCAAAACTGTCCCCAATAATAATATCTGACCAACAAAATACATATATTTTGAATTCCTAACTTGTAGCTCATTTTATTGACTGTAAGGATTAAATAAGTTGATACATCTGCCTGGCACATAACATGTAAGAAATTCTGGCCAATTACTTTATTTAAACCAAATACTATTCTATAAGTCTCTCTCAGCAAAGAATTGAGAAACCTCAGAAAAATCTGCACCCTTCAAACTGTCTGTCATAAAACAGAATTATAACATATTTTAACAATAAAATGAATTACTGGTTAAGAATACAAAATCTCTATTTTATTAGTCAAATGTTATAGTTTGAAATAGTTTTTGGTTAGTGATCTACTTGACTGGTTTTTAAATATTTTAGAAATTATCCTCTCATAAACCAGTGGCCACCTAAAGAAATATGAACAGGGGAAACATCTGTTTCCATCACTGTCTTCCTGAAGCATTCGTGGAAACAGATCAACAGGCCAGCTCTCCCTCTGAAGGAAGCCAGCTTGACGAAGCTACTTAGACCTGCTAGTGCTAAGCGTGGTAAACCATTTCACACCTATAATAGAATCAAGAAGAAGACACTGGACAGTTGGGATGGATAATCTTAGAACCTGCCCCGTTAATGATGCCTGAGGTTGGGATGGGGATGAGCAAGGCAGTGTCTGCACCCTGAACAGCGGCCACTTGCATTATAAATGAGTGTCACTGCCGGAGTGTGGTTCTGGGAGTGAAGTTCCTGCAGGGTCAGGAGACTTATCAAGAGGTCCTAAGATAAGACAGAAAGTTGGAGAGACCTATCAAGTTGTTCCCAAGTTGTGCTTTGATCTTGAATGAGTAATGAAAGCTTAGAAAAGTGTGTCTGCTGTACAAACTAGACAAGACGGATGATATGAGAGGAATGACATGTCCAGGATAGAGCCAGCTAAACAGCTTTCAGGGGTTGGGGGATAGGAACTGCCCCCACAGTATCAGTCTTTACTTCATAGATGGAGAAATAAAAGAAAGTAACTTTTCTCAGTGATCCAGTTTATTCACTAACTCTGCATCATTAGCTGGAAGTGGGACTTCTCTCAGAGGCACAGGGCCTAGTCAAAGAAGATCCGCTAATAAACTGCTCTCTGTGCATTTTAACTGTTCGATTTCCTTTCCTTTTTACAAGGATCTGCTATCTCGGAGACACTAGTGTGGCACTCTAAAATGACACAGAGATCTTTGCAGTTACAGTTACTCAAGTAATGATGACAGATGCAATGTTCTTTGTGAGAATGCAGAAGTAAGGTCCTTGAGGATGAGGAACACTAGCCAAATGGTGAGGACATTCCCCTTTGGAATCATGCATGACTGCAAGATAACATGGCCCCAGGAGAATCCATTGGTGCTTCATTGGCTTCTCTACGCCAACGAGGATAGAAATACTCAGCTCCCCACCAGGGTTAAGGACATCACTAAGAAAACCTCAGAGCAGCTCCTGCAATAATTAAAGTCTCTTGGCAGTAGCCTTCCCTGGGAACCCCTCCCAGCCATCATTAATCACCTGCTCATTATGGCTCTGAGAAATTGCTAACCCAAGTACTCTGCTGAAAAAAAACAGGAGTTTGGCTGTGTTAGTTGGGAGTTGGGGTGAGGATGATGGTCACAGAATCCCCAGGACTTTTTAAACCAATCTGCCCTGCTCTGTATGACATACTGCAGTTTCAGCCTTACACAAGTCCTCTGCCCTTTCTCTTTCAATGGCTCATCTTTGCTTTCTTGGGTGCTTTTGAATCAAAGGCTTTCAGAGAATGGGAGGTGGGGGGGGGAATGTGTCCTGGGTCTGTTCTGGTAAAAGTGGGGAAAGATGCAGGTGTATGGAGAGAACTGAACAACCAAAGCAGGCTCACCGTCCGTGGGTTTACTGCTTTATGCTGCCACCTGGCTGATCTTGAGCTGCGGGCTCTTGCTGAGAAAGACAGACAAGACATGGAATATTTACACTGGGGGGTCTCAGAACCAAGTTTTCTGATGGGAATCTCACCTCAGGCCACAGGCAATCAAGTTCAGCCTCATGACTCAAGAGTCACTGTCATCCATAGAGGGAAATGGACTAATTCAATGGAAAACTACTTGAGGCAAGACTGATTCTGTCTGTTTCAAGCCCACCATCTTTTCTTCTTCTTTAAACCTATAAATTCTTCCTATGGAAATCCTTAGTAAATGTTCCACACTCATCTTCAAGGTCTCTTAGTAAGAGAACTCCTTCATCGCTGCAGAAATCACCTTTGCTTCCAGTCATGTTAAAGTGGAAGAGAAAAGGAAAAGGTTTGGTGTGAATTACTTGGGTTGGACAAGCCATGCCAAGAGAGGGCCTCGCCAACATCCCTGCATCTTCCCACCCAGGAAAGAAAATACAGCTCACATTGATAGAGGGCACACTCTGTCTTGGACCATGTGCTTGGGGTTTTACGAATGCACAAGGAATAAACAGTGGTCCTGGAGTGAGCTGTGGAAGGAGGCAGTAGATCTACCCCTGGCTGAGCACATGGATAAGGAGAAAATTCTCTGGAGAGGACGCACATGGTGGGTGTCATGGTGGGTGCCAGCTAACAGAATGGCCTATGGACACTTGTAAGGCAGCCCATGAAGAACTTCCAGGAAACCATGGGAAAGGGAGGCATTTTACAAATGAGGCCAGAGGGCCTGCAAAGTTCAAATAGAAACTCTAGATTATTGATATTAATTGCCTTCACCTGCACACATTGACCAGAAAATCTGATGACCTTCAGGTTACAGGCACATCATCTTTCATTTTTACAAGGAAGGTGAGGTATTATTCCAGTTTAACTCTAAGAAAGCTGGAGCAAACCCAGCACAAGTAGCAGGCATCTACAGATGGCTTTGTAGCTCATGCTAGGTGGCCCCAGGCAGGGCACAAGTGGCAACTGACCTTTGCCTGCACCTCCCAAGAGGCCCTGGAGCCAGCATGCCTAGTAGACAGCTTCAGACCATGCGAAAGCACCAGCCAGCCACCTCCACAAGTGGCACACTCAAGGGGTGGACTCGGCGGGCACCAGAGCCCCACTGAAGTAAGTCCTGCTCTGTGGACTTGGTCCCTGCACAGCAGATATTCCACAGTGGTTGTGGCCAGGCCTCACAGTCAGTTGGCCTGGGGGTAAATTCCTCCTATTGATATGTCAGCAGCAATCAAGGCTCAACTACAACAGGGGGGTATACACAACCCACACAGGGGGTACATTTATAGCACCCAGCTTGGTGACTGGTGAGGCTGCACCGCTAGGCCCTACAGGACACCTACTACATCAGGCCACTCTACCAAGGCTAGGAGTCATAGCAGCTCTATCTAATACATAGAAACAAACACAGGGAGGCAGCCAAAATGAGGAGACAAAGAAACATGTCCCAAATGAAAGAACAGAACAAAACTCGAGAAAAAGAACTGAACAAAATGGAGATAAGCAATCAACTAGTTGTAGAGTTAAAAACACTGGTTATAGGATGCTCAGTGAACTTAGGAAAGAGCTGAGGAACTTAGTAAGAATCTCAACAAAGAGATAGAAAACATAAAAAGAACCAGTCAGAAATGAAGGATACACTAACTGAAATGAAGAATAATGTACAGGGAATCAACAATAGAGGAGATGAAATAGGGGGTCAAACCAGAGATTTGGAAGATAAGAAAGCAGAAAATACCCAATCAGAACAGCAAAAATAAAATAAAATCCAAAACAATGAAGATAGTGTAAGGCGCCCCTGGGACAACTTCAAGCATACCAACATTCATATCACAGGGCTGCCAGAAGGAGAAGAGACAGAGCAAGGAACTGAAAAATCTATTTGCAAAATCAATGACAAAAAACTTTCTTAAGCTGAAGAAAATAGATATACAAGTCCCAGAACCACAAAGAGTCCCAAAAATGATGAATCCAAAGAGGCCCACACCAAGACATATCATAATTAAAGTGCCAAAGGTTAAAGACAAAGAGAGAATCTTAAAAACAGTAAGAGAAAAGCCATTAGTTACATACAAGGGAGCCCCCATAAGACTCAGTTGATCTCTCAACAGAAATTTTGCAGGCCAGAAGGGAGTGGCAAGAAATATTCAAAGTGATGAAAAGCAAGGACCTATAACTAAGATTACTCTACTGAGCAAAGCTATCATTTAGAATTGAAGGAGAGATAAAGACAAGAAAAAGCTAAAGGAGTTTATCACCACCAAACTAATAATACAAGAAATGTTAAAGAGACTACTTTAAGAAGAAGGAGGAAGATAAAAAATACGAATAATAAAATGGCAATAAATAGATCTCTATCAACAATTACATTAAATGCACAGGAATTAAATGTTCCAATCAAAAGACATATGGTGGCTGAACAGATAACAAAACAAGACCCTTACATATGCTGTCTACAGAGACTCACTTCAGATTGAAAGGCACACAAAGACTGAAAGTAAAGGGATGGAAAAAGATATTTCATGAAAATTAAAACAAAACAAAACCTGCCCTGGCCGGTTTGGCTCAGTGGTTGGAGCGTTGGCCCGTGGACCAATGAGTCTCGGGTTCAATTCCAGTCAAGGGCACATACCTTGGTTGCAGTTCATCCCTGGCCCTGGTAGGAGTTGTGTGGGAGGCAACCAGTCGATGTGTCTCTTTCA
The DNA here is from genome assembly GCA_030848825.1 of Tadarida brasiliensis. Taxonomy (NCBI): domain Eukaryota; kingdom Metazoa; phylum Chordata; class Mammalia; order Chiroptera; family Molossidae; genus Tadarida; species Tadarida brasiliensis. The sequence continues at coordinate 89,197,739 of CM061263.1, forward strand.
CACCGATGTCTCTCTCTCTCTCTCCCTCCCTCCCTCCCACTCTGTCTAAAAATAAATGGAAAAACATCCTCAGGTGAGGATTTAAAAAAAAAAGAAGCTGGGGTAGCAATACTTACACTAGACAAAATAGACTTTAAAACAAAGGCTATAACAAGAGACAAGAAAGGACCCAGCAATTTCTACGAAAACAAACTAAAACAGTACATTGAAAAGACATATACGTCCATATGCTCAATGTAACATTATTTACAATAGCCAAGATATGGAAGCAACCTAAGTGTCCATCAATAGACGAATGGATAAAGAAGAAGTGGTGCATATATACAATGGAATATGATCTGGACAAAAAAAAAAAGAATAAAATCTTTCCATCTGCAATAACATGGATGAGGCCTAGAAGGTATTGATTGTACTGAGTGAAAGAAGTCAGACAGAGAAATACAATGCCAGATGATTTTACTGATATGTGGAATCTGAAAAACAAAATAAATGAACAAGAACAGAAACAGACTCATAGATATAGAGAACATTTTGATAGTTGCCCAACGGTAGAGAAGTTGGGGGGATGGGTGAAAAAGGAAAAGGGATTAAAAAGTCCAAGTTGGTAGTTACAGAATAGTCACGGGAATGTAAAGTGCAGCATGACGAATATAGTCAATAACATAGTAATAACTAAGTATGGTGTCGGCTGAGTACTAGATGTATTGGGGTAATCACTTCAAAAGTTGTATAAATGTCTAATCATTGTGTTGTACACCTAAAACACCTGGCCAAACCAGCCAGAGCAACAAGTAACACTTTTTAATATGCAGCTTTTAATGAGCCACTTTTTAAGGAGTGGCTTCCAGACATAGTCCTCATCCCCTGGCAGACCAGGTGCTCTCCTAGCTCTTTACTCAATTGAGCAGCCTGCTCTCTCTGGGGGGAACTGTCTGAGTCACCATTGTCCTGGTCACCACTGACCTGGGGCTCCAGAGCAGGGCCCACTTCTGCTTGTGGAGGTGTGACATTCTGTCATATTTGGACAGGTCACTTTTTAACTGGATGTCCCATGATGAAAATGTGATTTTAAATGAGAGATTAAAGATGGAGAGAGAGATTTGAAATTTATTTGTACATAATTATGTGTCCATAATTCCCACTCCATTGTCTTAAGCCAGAAAGACTAAAAAATGTCACTGATAATTTCAGGATATATGCCACATCTCCTCGTTTTCTGGCCAACCTTCTTCTGCACACCATGAAAAAAATCTAGATGACAGCCCCTCGCCTTGAGGTACTGATGGGTTCACCCAACTCCTGCAGAGTGGATCCTGGAACTGCCTTCAGTGGGACCATCTTGCCTCTATGAAGAAACCTTAGAAACTCCTGAGGTGGGCTGGGTACCTACATATTTGTCGTTCACTCAACACACTTATTGAGCTCCTGTGATGATTAAGTCACTGGGAAAGGTATGGTGGCTGGGAGAGAGACCCAAAGACCCTGCAGGTTACCCCACACCATGCTCCTAAGTGTCTAGTTGTATTAAACAGGCAAACTAGGGCGACCTCTTACCCAGGCCACCTCCTGAGTGAGGTATCTTTCATTCATTTACTTATCTAGCAAAGATACACTGAGCACTATGGTGTGCCAGGAACTCTTCTGAGCTGGGGTATACTAATGCACAAGATAGACAAATACACTGGTCCTCAGTGGAGCATATATTTCAGTGTGTGTAGGGGTGTATGTGGTGGGGGTGGGAAACCTAAAAATAAATGAGTAAAAGACATAGAAAGTTCCAAGGTATTTATAAAGCAAGGAACCAGACTGGGAATTGTGAGGGAAGAGGAGTAATATTTTTAAATAGGGTCGTTGGCCTCCCTGAGAAGAAAAGACATTTGAAGAAATGTTGCAGGAAGTCAGGGAACAAGGACACCCCCCCTCATTTGTGCAGTTTTTCCTGCAAATGTCTGAGCTACATTTCCAAGAGAAAAATGTTGTGTTCTCTCTACCAACAGGAAAGGAGGCAGATGAAAAGAGAAGAAAAGACCGGGACAAGAGAAATTATTCCATGTTGAACACTCCCTGATGGACACTTGAAAACCAGCTCGGAGAGCAGAGCAGGGCCCACCAGGCCGAGGGGCTCCCCGGGGCCCCTCTCTCGGGCTGTCAGGCTAATCCCACCGCCTACTCCCACCCCTCCCCTCCCTAGGGGGCGTTTGCTCTGGTGAGTATAGTTCAAACCGCGCCGAAACCCGCCGTGGAGGAGCTTTGAACAGGACCCCAGTGCGGCCTCCCTAGGGTACCCGGGGAGCCGCCCCCGGGGCTCGGAGGACAGCCGCCGAAAATCAGGCGGCGGGCAGCGGCCGCGTGCCTGGGCCGCAGAGCCGAGGCGCTGGACACCCAGCCGAGCTGTCACCCCTCGCCGGGCGGCGCCCCATCCCACGACCCGCGGAGCCAGCCTTCTCAGCGGGCTCAGAACTAAATCCCCAAATCGCCAAACCCCCGGGGCGCACGCTGCGGCCCGGGACCGCCGAGCAGGGAACCCCCTTCAAGCCGCAGCCCGCCGGGCTTGGAGACCGTGGATTAAGCGGGCGTCCTTTCCAGGCCTCCCGACAACCTCAGAGACGCCGTTTTCCTGGGCCCGGGTCTCTCCCGCGCCCAGTTGCCCAACAAACCATTTAAACATTTCAGCACAAAACCCGATCCATTGTGGGCCGCACATTAAAAAGTGTTATTCGCTTTGAAGTTTTTGTCTAATGGCTCTAAACTGAAAGAAAATGTTTTCCTATTACTTAATTCAATCATAGCGAAGAAACTTGGTAAAAAGCCCACGGATTTTGCCCCAAAGTGTGACAGAGTTCTCTTTGTGTGTGCTTATCCTCCGCTGTCACACACTTTAATTCGCCTCTCTTTATCTGGCATTCAAAACTTTCTTCAATGACATTCAATAAGGTCCAGAGACTGGAGGGGGAAAAAAAACTGGTTATTCCTCCCCCAGCCCCCCCCCCAAGATATTCTTTCCCAGTAGCTTTGGCCCTGCTCGCATTCAGGGGCTCTTAACCCTTTCCTCCCCGGGCGCGGGCGGCAGCTCCCAGGAGAACTGGGCTCCTGGCTTGGGGCGCAGCCGCCGCCCCTTTCACTCCTCGGGCCCCGCCCGCACCCCATGCATCTTCCATCCGCCTCTGCCTAGCGGGGAGGCCCTCTCCCGGCCCGGTTCCCAGCTCTCGCTCGGTCCCAGTGCTCCAAGGCAGCCCAAATTTCCCCGAGAGCAATTAGAACCGGCATGAGGCTCCACCAATGCACTCGGTCTGGTTTACAAGCACCACCCTGGAGCGTGGAGCAGACAATGGCGTTGAAGGCAACAGTGACCCCCGCCCCCACCCATGCCAAACAATCAAGGAAGCTTTGCTCCCTTACTCATCCTGCTAGATGACAGGTTGTTTTCCCCACTGTCCCTCTCCCTTTCTAGAATCAGTTATTTTCTCCCAAATTCTCTTTGCTTTTTAATCAGTTATAATTTGTTTCGATGGTTATTGCAAAGTGATGAGAATCCATGTGCACCCCTTGGTTAGGGGCAGTCTTCCTTCTTTGCACGGATTCCCTCTCCACCTCTCACAATTCTATTCGGGGAGGAGGTGACTGTAGCGACTTGGTTCCAATAAAATCGAAAGTAAACGTCTTCCGTAGAAAGTCCCGGGCTGTAAATTCGAAATATTCATGCTAATTTCCCATTGTATGGGAAAGGCTCCTGCGCAAAGCTTTGAGCCCTCTGATTATTTAAAAAGCTGAAGCTGTGTACACAGCGCCAAGCGTTTGAAGTTGTTTAACCATTGTGTGACCAGAAAGAAGAGTGACGTGGCAGGAGAAGGTCTAGGAGAGAGCGGAGCTCCGTGGGGCTGGGTCAGGGCAGCAGACGCTGAGACCACAAATGCCCCTCGCGCCGCTCCCGAGGGGCGAACTTCGGGAAGGCCATGGTTTCCCAGCACACCCGAGAGTCTATGGGGTGCGCGCAAGTGGAGAGGGCGCCGGTGGAGAGTGTCCACGTCCCGGGGGCGAGGGGGGAGGGGCGGGGGCTGCGAGATCTCCATCTTCGAGGTCTAGGCTCTCATTTTCCATTCCTTGTCTCTGGCCATGACTCTCTTTCCTCTTTACATCCACGGCCCTGACGAAAAGGGCTGGTGGATGAGCATCTATCGAAAAAAGACTGGCCCTTATAGGCAGCATCAAAGTTAAGACTAGTTGAGAAGCTTAGAGAAAACAGAGGGACAGCGATGGGGCTAGTGCTGGGTAAGAATACCGAGTCCTTCTCTCTCCCCAGGGGCATCACCCCCTCTGCAGGGAGCCCCGGTCCCGCCAGTTCCAGACTCAGGGAGAGGGAAAGAGATTCCACAGGTGGGAACCGGAGGTCGGCTGTAGGGACGCCCTCGGGATGCACAGCGCTGAACTGAGCGCACTGAGTGGAGGCAGCATGATCTTAGGGGCCTGGGTGAGATGAGAGAAGGAAGGGAACAGTGACCAAGTGCGCAGAGAAGATAGGGGTACGAGCCCATGGAGATCTGTGGAAGCAAGGCAAAATCAATCAGATAAACGAGCCGATCGCCAATATAAAGCCAAAGGGGAGTAAGGAATAAAGAGAAAGAAAAGAATATTAAATCGCAGGAGAATGAGAAAATAAACCTGCAAAAGGGAGAGGAGGGGGCGAGGGCGCCTGTTACGGCGTGGGTGGGGTTGACAAGAATAGAGTACATTATGCAGTTCATTTAGTTAACAAGTGAAATAATGAGGAAGCGTGCAGAGTGAATGCCAAGAGAAAAGGCACAAAAACCCTATTGAGAGGCCCGGGCCGCTCCTGGCGTAGCCCATCACATGGCAATAGTCCTATTTAAGCGGCGCCTCCGGCGCCTTTCAGCACCACTAGCGCTGGCCAGCACCCCGCGCTCTCTGGGCGGCGCCCACTGCTGCAGCGGGGGCGGCTTCAGCCTCGGCTTCAGAGGCGCCTTCAGCCTCCCCGGAAGAGGCAGCTGCTCGCGGCCGCCGCCCGTGGAAGCGCGTGGAGAGCCCCAAGGTCAGAGGGGCGCAGAGAACGGGCTGGCGGCGGGGCGACCGCGTACTGGGGCCATGCCGCGCTCCTTCCTGGTGGACTCGCTAGTGCTGCGCGAAGCGACCGAGAAGAAGGCTCCCGAGGGCAGCCCGCCGCCAATTTTTCCCTACGCGGTGCCTCCTCCGCACGCACTGCACGGCCTCTCGCCTGGCGCCTGCCACGCGCGTAAGGCCGGGCTGCTGTGCGTGTGCCCGCTCTGCGTCACCGCCTCGCAGCTGCACGGGCCCCCGGGGCCGCCCGCTCTGCCTCTGCTCAAGGCATCTTTCCCGCCTTTCGGCTCGCAGTACTGCCACGCGCCCCTAGGCCGCCAGCACTCGGCCGTGTCGCCCGGGGTAGCTCACGGCCCCGCCGCCGCCGCCGCCGCCGCCGCGCTCTACCAGACCTCCTATCCGCTGCCCGACCCCAGGCAGTTCCACTGCATCTCCGTGGGTAAGCCAGGCCGCCGCGTGGGGCACAGAGCTTAGATGGCCCGATGAAAGTTGTCGAGTCAAGGGTGGGGAATGAAGAACCCTAGGCGTTATGGGGCGATGAGGGTCATGTTAGGGCCCTGAGGGGTACACTCAGGGTGGTGTTGAGATGGAAGACTAGAACAGGATGCAGGGAGGGAGGGTGAAAGCAGAAGGCCCAGGTCCTGGAGGGGGCGCCCAGGAAGGAGCGAGGGCTGGGATTCAGGGCACTACATAAAGGAGTGCCAGGGCCGCGCGACTCCGGGAAGATTACAGTCCCATGGCTTGACAAGGAGGCGCCCGCGGTCACGCTGCTGTGCATCGTGTCTGGGGCAAAGAGGTGGGTGAAAAACCTAAGTCCTGGGATCCAAAAGGCCGCCTACCAGAAGATCGGGTTCACAGCACAGGGTCTGATCGCTTCCCTCTCTCATCCCCACTGCCCCCAGACAGCAGCTCGAACCAGCTGCCCAGCAGCAAGAGGATGCGCACCGCCTTCACCAGCACGCAGCTGCTGGAACTGGAGCGCGAGTTCGCCTCTAACATGTACCTGTCCCGCCTGCGCCGCATTGAGATCGCGACCTACCTGAATCTGTCTGAGAAGCAGGTGAAGATCTGGTTTCAGAATCGCCGGGTGAAACACAAGAAGGAAGGCAAAGGCAGCAGCCACCGCGGCGGTGGCGGGAACGCGGGTGCCGGCGGGGGTGCACCGCAAGGCTGCAAGTGCGCGTCGCTGTCCTCAGCCAAGTGCTCGGAGGATGACGACGAATTGCCCATGTCTCCGTCTTCTTCGGGGAAAGACGACCGGGATCTCACGGTCACTCCCTAGGTGTATGACTCCCCAGGTCGCCCACCCCAGGCCCTTCCAGCGCCTCAAAGACTGGTCCTGGGACTCAGCACTGGGTCCCAGGCACCCGCTGCCAAATGGCGACCACGCACAGATTTGGCACGGCTTTGCCGAGCTCCCGGCCCTTAGCAGTGCCAAGAGCTTGGCAGAGATCTGACGCTGGTATCCCCACCCCAGGGCCCGTAGCCATTCAGAGCGGACTCCAAGCTGTGAACACTGCAAAAGCTCGAATCCTTGTCGGCCACGCGGTATAGCGGCCCCCGCGAGCAAGCCGGCCCGCCCAGCGCCTTGCTGGCCGCCAGCGCCTCCTCGCCTGCCCTCTCTGAACTGGTTCAGGAGTCCTCACTTCCTCTACTCTCCCCCACCCTCGGTCAAGCTCGGCCTTTCACCCCTAGGATGCCTATTTTTCTTTTTCTTTCTTTCTTTCTTTCTTTCTTTCTTTCTTTCTTTCTTTCTTTCTTTCTTTCTTTCTTTCTTTCTTTCTTTTTCTTTCTTCCTTCCTTCCTTTCCTTCCTTCCTTCCTTCCTTCCTTCCTTCCTTCCTTCCTTCCTTCCTTCCTTCCTTCTGTTCTCTCTCTCTCTCTCTCTCCCCATCTTTTTCCTGTGGCCGTTTATCCAACGCCCCACACATTTATGAACTCCTGGTATTTTTCCTTTCCCTTCCCCATATGGAGGAGCCTTCTCCAAGTTCAGTCGGCCCACTTGTCCCTCAACCAAACCTTGCTGTCGCCTGTGATATTCAGGTCGGAAAACCTGATTTAATTTTGTTTTGGAGGCGCTCTGCCTTCCCCTAGAGGCCCTGGTTCTCCTACTCTGGAGACTCTTCTCTTACCCCAGACCCCAGGACCCCAGCCCCACCCAGGCCTAGCTGTGTAACTGTATGGTCTCTGTAATAACAGAAGATATTTATTTATTTATTTATGTAAAAAATTTTAAATAAACTTTTTTTTCTTAGAAATCCACGTGGCTCTGGACCCCAAGGCCTTTGCAGTGAACTGAACAGGCGCCAGCCTGGGTTAGGGTTTCCCTCTGGGGCAGGGCAGGGACGGGGCGGCAGGTCCGCCCTCTGCTCCTCACCTCTCTGCACGCTCAGCCCACCGCGTGGCTCCCTGGTCTCCGGTCCCGCTCTGGCCTGGCGCGCACACACACCCAGGAGGGCTGAGAGCTGAGCCCCGAGGGAAGGATGGGGTCCTCCCTGCGTTATGCCTCATGTCTCAACACCTGTAACGCCCCCTCCCTCCTGGGATCGTCCGAACCCCCAGCCCTCTCATTTTGGCTGTCCGGATTTCCATCGCCAAGGGCAGAGATCACCCCGTGCCAGCTGAGAACTCTGTTCTTCGCTGTGCTCCGATTGATAACGATTTGTTAGAGACAGATTCTCAGCGGGATGGTTCAGCCTCCTCTTGGGAAGGCCTCTCACTTTACTTTGAGGTAAATTCATTAGCGGGGACCGTGCGGGAATGCGATTCTGAGAACTCACAGCGATCTCCTAGAGGGGCCCTGTGAGCCGGTGCCGGTGGCTCTGGGACCTTTTGTTCTCACGGATTCCAGTTACCATCCCACAGCCCCCTGCAACTTAGAATCCACACCCTAGCCCTCCTTGCAGAGAAATGTGTGGAGTTTTTACGGGTCACCCGGACTAGGAGAAATAGGAGGCGTGGGGATTTCCGCAGAGCTGGGGAAAGCTCCACCACCCAAGGGAGGTATTTCTGCCGCTCAGGAAATTGGATATGGGAAACAGCGCGTCTGGGTTCTCACGACTCCCATTCCGAGTTTTGGAGACTGGAATCACTTTTTTTCCTGCCAGAAATCCCACACACCCGCACATACACCCCGGGAAGTGTGGACTTCCAGTATCTAGGCAAAACAAACGCGCGCATCTCTTTCCGGAGAAAAGCGCTCCAGTTGGGGTTTGTTCAACACGAGTTGGGTTCATTTCTAAAAACCTTTGGTCTCCTTCAAACCAAGCTAAGTGCGAGGCGTTCTCTCCAGTTCCCCTAAAATAAAGGCAGGCCTGCTCTGGCTCCCCATTGAGAGGTCACTCCAAGTTCTTCCTAGAGCAAGACGCCTGGGCTGTGTCCAAAACAGAGGAGAGTCAGTCCAGCCTCCCTCTCGGTAGCCTCCCCTCATCTTCATCAGTCAGAACCGCAGTCTCACCTATGACCAGTTCTCCGCCCTCCCAGGTCGTGCCAACCCAAAGGAAGCACAGATGCTTGTAGGCATGCCAGGAATAGAATCCCAACTAATTTTGTTATCAGTGATTCTGACCCCTTCTCAGTTTTGCGCGGCTGGCACGCTGCTCTAAGAGCCAGCCCTTCGGTGAGTGGTGAGTGAAGTTTCGCGTGCTTTAGCTCCAGCGCGACCCATCAGTCTGCCTTTGACCAGCGGCAGCAAGGCCCCGGGGGATCCGAGGGCTCGGTTTCAGCCAGCTTGTCCCAGGGAGTGGCCAGATGCCCCTGGGACAGGCTCTCTCTGGCAGTCGGTGACAGACCAGAAAGGCAATTCGGAGAGGGGCCTGCCAGGAAGCTGGGTTGGGCGGGGTGGAGGATGGAGAGAGATGAAAACGGAACTCGGAGAGATAAGAAGCTGAACCCTACTTCCACCGAAAGCGTACTCTCCATCCTGAATTCTTCAGTTTTCCACCCTATGCAGGCCCCTCCTGATCCCAGAAGAAACTGCAGATTCACTGCTGCGCGCCCGGTCCGCGCAGGTCCAGTTCTCTCAGGAACGTACCTTTCTTCCTCTCAGCTTTCTCTACCTAAGTTTTCATTTTCCCACCCGGCTCCCAGAACAGCGTTTCGCTTCCTGGTGGGCTGCCCTGGGAAAAGCGGGAGAAAGCGCAGCCTCCTTGCGGTGGTCCCAGTACTTAACGAGGCGGTGACAGGGGCGCGGCACTGGGGAGCATGGAGGCGGCTGTGGAGCGCAGGGGCTCTCGGCATCCAGCCATCACCTGGAGGGGCAGTTACTAGCTTTAGGGTCCCAACACGCTTTGGTTCAAACACTCTTCACACTGCCCTGTCTCTCTTACGGCCTTGGTCCGCCCCAGAGTCGCTCCTCTGCTTCCTGGGTTGGGACGAAGGCAAGGGCGCGCCTGAGTTCAGAAGCTATCCGAAAACGGAACTTCCCATCTCGGGAGACAGCCAGTCTTCAATCCCACGCAGTTTTGAGCTGGAATTTGGGACTTGCAAGGCAAATTGTGAAATTGAAATCAAACTGGATTATCAGGATGAAATTTCCTGGAAATAATCATTTAGTGTAACTAATGATCCACCTACAGACCCCTGAGTTTATTCCAGGGACAGCGCCTTTCTTTCCTCCGTGCAACATAGTGGCTAGGAGTTTGGACCCTAGAATCCAAGTGCCTGGCTTTTCCTTCCCTTTCCACCAGTTACTTACAAGCTTGGGAATCTTGGGCAAGCCACTGGTCCTTGGTTTCATCTGTAAATGGGGGTTGTGTTAATAGTTGCTTTGCAAGGTGGTTGTGCAATATTATAAGACAGATTTCACATAAAATGCTAAGCACGATGCCTGCCACGGACCAATAAATGTTAACCGATGTAGTTGTTGCTCTTGTTACTTGTCATGCTATAGCTGTGCCTGGGGCATAGTTGGTGCTGAATTATTTACTGAATGCTGAGAAGTGACTACTCACACACAGGCTCAGAGCAGAATCCACCACAGAGGGTTGGAAAATACACACAAGTGCCAACATCTCCAGGACCCCCTGGAGTTAGTCATTCAGAGGATATGTAATGGCTCCTCTGCCAAGAACAGCTGAAGTCCAAACAGGGGTCCTCTTTCCACCTTCATTTAGACCTGTTCCTCAACCTCCACACTACTGCCATTTGGGACCAAATAACTATTCCTTGTGTGTGTGTGTGGTGGTGGGGGGTGGGGGGGGCTGGCCTGTGTGTTGTAGGGTGTTCAGCAGCTTCCCTGGCCTCTACCCACTAGATGCACCCCTTCGCCCAGTTGAAACAACCAAAAATGTCTCCAGACTCTGCTAAATGTCCCCTGGGGGTAAAGTCACTTTAGGTTGAGGACCACTGATTTATACTTGATTTTAGCCAAAAGGCCCAGAAGCAATAGCGGACCACTGTTTGGATCCATGTATTTTCTGCTGAAGTTTGCCAGTCCACATGGCCAGGGTTTGCTAGCCTAGCTCTGAGCTCGCCTTCCTACTTTTCTTTCAGTTATTCTTCACTGAGTACTTGCACCTTCTACATCCGGGGTACTGACTATGCACCGCGGTGTGGTGTGAGAGGAGACAGAACAAGAACAGGGGGACACTGGGAATAGCAAAGATGCCCGTGTACCACCAACATGCCAGTTAGTCTGTACAGCCTTGGGTATTTGGGTGGAAAGGGTGATCAGTTGGAGACTTGCTGGGTGAGCAGTTTACAGAGCCACGGGGGCCTTTTCAAGCATATTCTGTCCATTTATCTTGCGACCTGCAGACAACTGAGTTGCCTCTTCAGTATGTCTGTGGGTGCCCGCAAGGCCACCTTTTGGGGGAAATATCAGGAGCTTGAGCTGTCATCTCCCCCTGCCCACCCAGCCCCAGTCTCACACACACACACACACACACACACACACACACACACCACTCGCCACCACTATGTGGTTCTTCCTGAAGCACGTCTGTAAATGCCTAAAAGTCTGAAACTAGAAATCAATTCTTTTTGACTAAGGCCTCTTGTATTTCGTTCAAACATAAGTATCCTTGAGAGTAGTAACCATTGAACACATCATTCACTTTTTCCAAGAGAAGACTCTGGAAGGACAAGGGAGAGGTCTCAGAAAAAACGAACCCTGCCGACACCTTGACCTGGGACCTCTAGGGCTATTTAGGGGGGAAATCACAGATACCCACTCTGGGCACTGTAACTGGGAAAAGATAAACGTCTGTTGTTTAAGCCCCCAGTCTCTGGCATTCTGCATGGCAGCCCAGCAGGTGAATACGCAGTCTGACCTGGTGAAAGCCTCCAGGCCCCTCCGTGGCCATGCAGGGGTGTAAGAAGCTTGTAGAGGAAAGAGCACTGAGCTGGGACTCCAGAACCTGAGTGAGGTCCAGCCCCAATGATCCCACTAACAAATGCTCTAACTTTGGATAAAGCATGACCTTCCAGGGTCCCAGCCTTCCCTTCTCTAAAGTCAGGGGGTGTAACTGACATTAGGGCTGTTTGTTTTGGGGTTTTTTGTTTTTGTTTCTGGGTGTTTTTTTTTTTTTTTACCAGCATCCATTTCCACTCTTTCTGATCAGTATCTAAATTTTGTTTTGTCAAATGTAAGTTAAGTTCTGGGAAAAAGCAGGCATCCACTGAGGTAGGCATTTGCACACTGTGGAGGTTCTCCACGGCCAGGGTCCCATTTTCCACTGCAAGGTCCAACAAGGACTAGATATTTGCTGCTAAGCCCCTTCCCCAGCAGATCAGGCACAGGACTGGGCCCAACATTGCCCCCAGAAGTCTGAATCTAAGCACAAATGGGCTCTGCCTGAGTCGCATGGCAATCCTGTGGGCAGGGGTGGCACCTGGATGGACACTGTAACTGGAGGCCTCAGTAGAGCACAGGAAGCAGGGCTGGAGTCTCTGGAAGGACGGAAGGGCTATTGAGCAAACAAAGCTACGGACATCCACACTGGGTGCCTCACGTTACAGTGCAGGGATTCACAAAGTGCATCATGGGCCCCTGGGCTTCCTTGAGTCCCTCCAGGGGGTCCAAGAGGTCAAAGCTGCTTTCATAATAATACTAAGCCATGATCTGCCTTTTCTACTGTGTGATATTTGTGCTGGGAAGGCAGAGCAGTGGTGGGCAAAACTGCTGGTTCCTTAGACAAACTAAGGCAGTGGTCACTGGACCCCTACACAACCAAGGTGAAAAAACAGTCACATAGCATCTAAGAATGTTCTTGGTACACGGTTAAAATCACCAGTTCATTAAAACTCAACTTTGAAGGTATGCCAAATAGTAGTCATCTCCAGGAGAAACACCCAGTGATTGGTTGAGTGGCTAGCTGAATTTGCTGCGTTTTTCATGGAAAACCGTTTTATTGAAAGAAGGACTGGTGAACAAATCAGCCATTCAGACTTGGATATTTGACAGGCATTTTTTGAAAACAAAGTGAGCCAGTTACTTGAAGAGAAACAACTGACATATTTGTTGCCAGTGATAAATTTTGAGGTTTCAAGCAAACATTGAAATGTTGAACACATGTCCCCATCGCTGTGAACTTGACATCGTCTCAACACCTGGATGTTTCTGGAGAGATGTTGAACAAGCACATTTTTTAAAAACTGTATAACAAAATGTGTCAGCGTGTGCATGGCTTTCATTAACTCAGCGAACCAATATTTTCCTGATGACTAATGTGTGGGGCTCGCGAAAGCAGGCATGGGTAAAAGATCCATTCAAAGTGGAAGGTGGACTGGCAGATTTCAACATTACCGAGCACAAATTTTATGGATATGATTTCAGATTCCACATTATAACATTCAAAAACCAACCACTTTTCAAGTTTTGGTGTAGTATCTAGAGTACTATCTGCGATCATTGTTGCGGGAGAAGTGAGTGGGTCTAATTTCTCAGTCACTAGTGAGAGGGTTCTTGCGAGATCTTGAGAAAATGAATATTCTAAGACTCACATGGGTGAATGAGTGATTTTTATTTGCGTGAAATTATATCCCTTGGTTTGTAAAGTCCCAGTTCCCTTAAGCCAGTCCTGGAAGAGGGGCAGCTGGGAATTCAGCAGAGCTAGAAGCAGGACCAGCATTCAGAGTTTTTGTTCCATGGTAGAGTTGAGTCTGATGTACCATCAGGCTAGATTTCGTCCATCAGTCCATTGTGTGGGTCCCACATGGCCGTGAGCCATGTGGGTGAATGTAGGGAGCATGCCCCCTGCAACAGGAGCCCCAAGAGAGTAAGATGGCCAAGAGCACAAGAGAGCGCAATTCCTTGGTTCGGGGGTTAAGATCTCAGATTTTATGCCCTTGCAGTGGCCTTGCCCATTCTGGTTAATGACTCACTCCAGGTGTGACTGACAGGTAAGCATCTTCCACATCACCCAGACCCTACTGGGCATGCGTCTAAGCTGCCTTTGTCCAGCCCCTTCCCCTGTTAGTCTATGGGGAACAGACCTGGAGAGGGTTAGCGGCAGCTTCCTGGCAAAGCTGTGTAACTGGCACGCCTGTATTCCCGCGTCTCCCCTCTACTCCTTTCCTGTTAATAATAACCAGGTGAATGGTATCAGTATGAAAAGGCTATTAAAATACCCCTCCACTTTTTAACTACATATCTGTATGAGGCTGATTTTCTGGTTCAAGCAAAACAACATATCACAAAAGATTGATTGCAGAAGAAGAGATAAGAATTCATCTGTCTTCTATGAAGCCAGACATTAAAGAGATCTGCAAAAATGTAAGACAGTATCATCCTTCTTACTATATTTTTGTTTCAGGAATTATAGCTATTTTAACATAAATAATATATAAAACATTTTAGGAATTGTTTTGTTATAAACACTTAGGACGAAGTTTATTATTGTGGTTTAGAATAAATAAATATATTTAAATTTTCTGTTTTAATTTCTAATACAATAGATCTTAATAGATATAGTCCACATACACAAAAGCTCTTTGGAGTCTCCATACTTTTTAAGAATGTAAAGGAGTCCCAAGACCAAAATATTTGAGAAGAGCCATTGTAGTGTATTAAAAATAATAGCAGCCAGCACTTACTGGATACTTCAGTATTTACTACATGTTTAGTAACTGCCCGACATGAATTGGCCCTCTTAACAACCACTGAGGTCGCAATGATTGTAATCTCCATTCCACAGATGAAGAAACTGAGTCACAGAGAGATTTATTGACTTTTCAGGATCATACTGCTGGCTGCAGAGATGCTGACATGCTGACCCCAGGGCCCACGTTCTTCACCTCTTCAAAGGCCTTCTCCCCTCTATAAGCTGGCTTTGGAGGCTGTTCATCTGTTGTCCACCCAAGGTAACGGCCTGGCTACCCATAACCATTTCAAATAACCAGGCGGCCTCACACCATGGTCTTCCTCTCCTACCCACCTTCACAACCAAGCCTATTGATGCACAAGTGATTGACAAAATAAAATATCAAACCACTTGAAAAGTTGCACTTGACACAAAATCTGGCTATTTCTTCCATGATCCCTTCAAACTTGGCTTTCCTGAAGGACTTTCACATTTCCTTCCTCTGGGGACAAAAAGGTGGGAAAGTCTCCCCTTTCGCTAGGGAACAACTCTCAAAGCCCATCCGCCTCATCCTGGAAGATCACGGGATTACCAATTCACACCGATGTTTTCTCTTACTCTTAATACTGGAAAATTGCACATAGCTGGGTGTGCGTCTATTACCGTGCCATTGCGCCTGAGCCCTACATTCACGTCATCTCATGGGCCACAATGCAGAGGAATTCCAGCTGTAAGAAAGTCACCAGTTCAAAGCCCTTCAGGGATCCTAGCTCAGTCTGATCTGCACAGGAGCAACCACTAACCCACTAACCTACCTGTGGCCACACAATTGCTCTTCATAACCTTAGCCCGATACACCAAGCACAATATGACACATTGCTGAATAAGCAAAATCTCATTTCCCTCGAGCATCTTTTAACTAAAATGTTAATCTGAGCATGCTCAACGCCCCTTCAGCCCAGAAAGGAAGTTTGAAACTCTAAAAGGATCTTGTAAGTCTTTCATCAACTTAAGACATTTTGGGAATGCGGTCTGTAAGAAAGATGCTTCGGAAAATGAAGTTGTCATGTATTGTATGTGTAAATAAACCTTTCAGCTCCCTGGCAGGGCTGGAAAAGCATTCTGGGTATTGGCATGCAAATGAGCGTGTCCCCAGCAGTGAGCGCCTTGGAGCCCCAAACAAACTGAACGTCATGGGAAATGGAGTCAGTCGGCTCTGTTTGAAACTGTTTTGCAAATCCCTTGTTTGGTTAGATTTCTGAAACTTAAGTTTGTGAACTCAATAATACAGCTTAACAGCAAATTCGCAGTCACGAGTCTTTGGGCGCCTGGCAGGGTTGTGCACGCCCTGAAGGGCATGGAGCAGGCATGCCCAGTTGGTTTGGAAGGCTCAGGGCCGGAAACACCAACAGGAGGCTGAAGTAGGACGTGGAGCAGCATCAGAAGGCGGCCAGAGTGCGGACTCGCACACAAACCCTGTGCTCTAGCGGGATGTGGGATGTGCGTGTGGCCCCACACCCCTGGCTGCTCCCTGCCTTGGCAAATGCTCTCTCTTTCACGTTGAGATGTCTGTCGCTCCCATGCCCAACCTAGCAAACCACTTCTCAGCCTCCAATGGAAAGCCTTCGGCACCTGCATAGGTGGGCTCAGCCCAGTTCATCTCCGGGGATCTGCCCTTCTGTTGTTCCCACTGCACAACCGACCTCATTCATTCACTCAATGAACCAAGCACATCATCCGCACCAGCTGCTTGGCTGGGCTCCGACCACAGCGGATCTCACCCTGTGTCTTCAGTCATGTGTCTTCCCAACTAAGGAGTGCTACTCAAGGCAAGAGACTGGGTCTTCTTCCTCTCTGTGTCCCCAGGGCCTGGCACTTGGTAAGAATCACATGTGTGCATAGATTCGTGTTCTTCTTGCCTGCAAGAGAATGAATTCAATAAAGGTACTGAATCCTAAAACTGTTTTTGTTTTACCCATGTTCCCTCTTCACTGCTCATCCCACTGGCTGGCCCCACCCATCCATGCTCACCACAGGGCCTTCCTCCTCCGGCCCCTCCCCAGCGCCACTGCCCACCCTCTTCCTGCGGAGCGCGTCTGAAGCCCTCGTCAAATCCTGCTTCAAAATCCGCTTCCCTGGAGGGTGCCCACTGTCAGAGAAGCCAGCCCTGAAGACTTCTTCCCCAGAAAAGGGGACCCATTTCCAACAGCACCTTGTCAGGTGGCCCCAGAGCAGGCTCAGTGTGAGCTGAATGAATGGGCCAGAAAGGAGTCGCGGTCTCACCTGACTGCCCAGCTCTTACCTAACGAGTCAGGGCTATGAAGGGTGGAGAACGGCTTTCCAGTGAACTACCACTGTGGAAATGCGATCTGAACGGAGGAGAGAGCAGGGATGAAGAGGGAAATAGACAACATGCTTCCTGGCCATATTGCTGTACTTTTTTTTTTTTTTTAGAAGTTTAGTGATGGAGCTGAAAATGCTGTGTATAGTATTACTCAAAAACAATTCCGTGTCTGAGTCTGCCCTTTATTCTGTATGTCTCCTATTATAATTTGGGCTCAGATCATGAGGTACTTCCATAACCCATTGTTATGGGCTGAATTGTGACCCCCCAAATTCATATGTTGAAGGCCTAACCTCCAGTACCTCAGAATGTGACTATATTTGGAAATGAGCCCTTTAAGGAGATGAGTAACTGAAAATGAGGCCGTGAGGGTGGGCCCTATTCCAATCTGACCGGTGTCCCTACAGGAAGAGGAAGTTTGGAGGCAGACAGTGTCACCCACAGAGAAAAAGACCATGTGAGGACCCAGCAAGAAGGCGGCACAGGCAAGGCAAGCAAGGGAGCCTCAGGGGAAACCGAACCATGCTGATCTTGGGCGTCCAGCCTCCGGAACTGTGAGACGTGTGATCTGTGTCATTTAAGTCCCCAGCCTGTGTTAATCCTGTTACGGTGGCCCAAGCAGACTAAGACATCCATCTGTGTTCAGATCTTCTCTTCATGCAGAGGAAGCTCCTGTGCCTGGAATCAGCTCCTCTGTCAGATGTGGGGATTCTGACAGAGCTGCCTTCGCATAAAAGGCCACCAAGAGCTGCCTCCCTGGGGCTGTGGCTCGGCTAGGCCCTGCTTTTTCCTGGGGTGCCCAGGCACGGCCAGGCAGAGGCAAGGTGGACAGTCAGGGCAGCCACTGAGCCCTGATGCCTCTCCTGAACTTCCCAGATGATTCTGACCCTCCCCTCCCTCTCATGCATGCATTTGCTCATTCAACAAACATTCGTTGCGCACCAACTTGGCTATGTATCAGGTAATGGTGAGCAAAATGATCCTGGTGCATGAAGCTGACATTCCAGAGCGGGAGAAAGACTTGAAGCAAATAACCACAAACTGGAGGAAAAGCCACAATCAGGTGAGGAAAGCAGAAGAGAAAAACCAGACTAGGACTGGGAGGGACAATGAGGAGTTAACCTGACAAAGATCAAGGTGTAGCAGGAAGTGATGGAAAGAGCAGCCTGTGCAAAGGGCCTGTGGTATAAAGAAAAGGCCCTCTCCAGGCACTGAGCAAAGGCCCAGGGATAAGAGTGCAAAGAGCAGGGCCAGTTCCTGGAGAGGTAAGACTGTAGGGGTAGGCAGGGGCCTAGTGCTCAACCTGGTTGGCTGGATGAAGGATGTGGGGGTTTATTTTAAGGGCAATAAAGCTCATCAGAGTTTTAAGCAGAGGGCTGACTCAATCAGATTTTTGTTTCGAAGGACTCACCATGGCTGCAGTATGGAAAATTGATGTGAGGGAGGACGAGTGGGCAGGAAAGACCGTTGCACTTCATCAGGTGTCACAGTCACCTCACGCTCGTTGTCTAGAAAGTTCTTGCAGGTACAAACCTGGATCGACAATAAACTCCCTTCTGTTGTGATCTGAGGGTTGCAGCAAAGGGCCCCTTCGCTCTGCCAGGAAATTCTCTTTCACTTGCTGGGTTCAGAGCTAGGATTCCCACTGAAGCCCTGATCCCGGATGAGTGCAAACACTGCTGCAGAATGAACCCCACCCGAGCAGCCGCACTGAAGAGTTACGGAAAGGAACCCAGGGGATAAACACCTGCCAGCAGGAAGGCAGTGTCTTAGGACTGAGCCTCCCGTGAACGTTTTTGCTGAGAGGCAGAGTACCTGAGTTTCTCCTCAGCGGCCAGGAGAATTCAGGAGAGTTGGTGGACAGAAGGAGGAGAAAGGGTTTGAAGGAGAGCCTTAATCCTTCAAGTGCTTTATCATCATCACCACCATCATCATCATCATCATCATCATCTCTATTTTCTACATGAGCTTCAGTTCAGAAAAACAAAGCGGTCCTGGCCAGTTTGGCTCAGCGGTTAGAGCGTCAGCCCGCAGACCAAAGAGTCACAGGTTCGAATCCAGTCAAGGGCACGTACCTCGGTTGCGGTTCGGTCCCCAGCCCTAGTCGGGGTTGTGTGGGAGGCAACCAATCGATGTGTCTCCCTCACATCAATGTTTCTCTCTCTCTCTTTCTCTCTCTCACTCTCTCCCTCCCTCCCTCTCTCCTTCCCTCTCTATCTGAAGATAAATAGAAAAATATCCTCGGGTGAGGATTTAAAAACCAACAACAACAAAGCAAATTGCCTCAAGGCACACAGATGGGAGCAGCAGTCAGGTGCGGCCCATCCCACAGCAGGCCTCGGGAGCTGCTCGGCGGAGTCCCAGCAATGACCCGGTGGCCGGTGGGCCGTGAGGACCCGTCCCGCACCCCACCCGTCAGCAGGTGCCTGGCGCACAGTAGAAGCGCAGTGAATATTTATCGAACGGATGAGTCAGCATCACATTGGAAATGGTGGTGAGTGCTTTGGGTCTTCAGAAGAGTTTTAACAGCTTTAGTCTCTTTCATGAAAAAGTTCAAGCATCTTCATTAAAAGGCCGACACTGCTGTCAGGAGCTGTAGCTCAGCTCTGAAACCTTAACCCACATTCACTTACCAAACACGATGCATTGCCCTCCTTCAATGCACCCAACCAGTGGGGGAACGTCCCAAAGCGCATAGAGTAGATAAACAAGATGGTTATGGAGTGCCGAAGGAAATGGGTGTGTTAGAAAGAGTCTGGGAGTTGTGAGGAGCAACTTTGGTGGAGTGATCAGAGAAGCCTCCTCTGAGGAGGAATGTCCAAGTGGAACTTGAATGATGAGGAGGGAGAGGTGGCAAGGGCTGGGGGAAGGGCATTCCACACAGAGCGCCTGGCATGTGCAAAGGCCTCAGTGCAGCGAGGTGTCAGAAGTGCAGGGTAGAGAACGAGGTCAACAGGGCTGGAGGCAAGGGGCAGTGGAGAAACAGGTAGACGTCACATTACAAGGAGACTTAAGAGAAAGGGTGCAGATTTTATTCTAACAGTAAAATTATTAGAGTAATAACTATTCACCGGGGAGAGAAATTACCTGACTTCTAGTTTTAGCAGGCTGCTCTGAGGAGAACAGAGTGCAGGGCAACTAGATTTGAAGCCGCGAGGCCAGTGAGGGCCCTGCCAGTAGTCACGGGCAGAGTGCCTGGCTAGCTGGGAAGGCTGCGAAGCGCAGTGATCAGGATAAGCTCTAAGGGTAAAGCCAACACTTGCTGACAGATTAGATGTGAGGGTGAGAGCAGAATCCTGGGTGACCAGTAGATTTTTGGCCGGAGCAGCTGGATCAATGGTCCTGTCTTTGCTGAGCTGGAGAAGATGGGGGAGAGCTAGGCCATGGGGGTCACTCAGGGGTTCCATTCTGGTCATGTCATGTTGCAAATGTCCATGGGACATCCAGGTGCAGACGTTGATAGGCAGTTTGCATGTGCACACATAGTTTTGTCAGCGGAAATGAAAGGACATAAGAACAAAAGGAAAAGGGAAATCACGGATGAGAGGAAGCTGGAAAAAGAAGGGACCTTGGTTGCTCACAAGAACCAACTCCCTCTTGCCACAATTTCCAGTTCCATTGCATTCTTAAAGACATTTATGAAGACCTGTGCTCTGGGCACGGCATAAGGTGCCGAGTATTCGGCAGAAAACAGGCGAGGCAGAGCCCTCGAGCCCCTCTGCCCAGGGAGAGCAGGCGGCCCTGAGCGTGTGAAGGGCACAGGCTAGAGGAACGCAGCGGGGTGCTGGCTGCAGGCTTGACTCCGGAGTCGGAGAAGATATTTGAGCTAAGCCCTGAATGACTGAAGGACATGGCCACGGTGGTGGTGGTGGGAAGCAAGCACAAAGAGCATGTGGCCTTAAAGGGGCAGAAAGAAGGCCAACACCCCAGGGAAGGTGGACCAGGTGTGATCCCAGACATGGTACAGCTGCAAGGAGAGGGCTGGAGTTCATGCCCGCGGGCTGGGAAGCTGCTGGAGGGTTCGAGCAGGGAGTGACACACCGGGACCGTGCTTTAGACACACGGCCCTGGCTACGAGGCAGAGTGGACTGCAGCAGGCCGTGGCGAGGACAGGGCGGGAAGGCTGTTTCAGTGGTTCAGGCGTGAGCTGGTGGAGGCTTGCTCAGCGCTGGGGGGGGGGGGGACAGCAGTGGACTCAGAGGCAGTTTGGAGGCTGAGCTGATCAACTGACTGGCTGCAGCATGTGTGAAATAACAGTTTGAGTCATGAGAAAGGCCAGTCTGGAAGCCCTGGGCCGAATGAGCTGGAGGAGACAAGGGGACCCAGGAGTGAGCGGGACCACGGCAGCGTTCAGAGACTCGGAGAGAGAGGCCTGAGAGGCAGGGAGGATGCTCGTGGCCTCGCCGCCCGTGGAGCAGGGCTGCTCAGCCTCAGCACCACTCATGTGCTGGGCTGGCTCTCTGGTGGGGACCCCTGTGCGTTGTAGGAAGTTCAGCAGCATCCCTGGCCCCTGGAACTGACAACCAAGGCGTCCTATCTTAAGAAGAGGCACCACCCATCCTCCGGCTGCTCAAGCCGGAAAGCGCCAGTCAACCTTCCATCTTAGTCTTATCCATCTCCAAACTCACCGTGTCCTCCTCCCAAATACGCGGAATCCATCCCTCTCTCTCTCCTCTGCGGACGGCCTCTCTCTTGGATCTTCCCATGTCCTCCCCGTTCTCCCAGTTTTCGGCCCCACTCAGAAGCACTGTGACTGAGAATATACGTATTCAGGCGATGCCACTCTCAAAACCCTTCCCCGAATCCTACCGTTGTTGAACTCTGAAGTCCTTCGGGCAGCCTCCGAGGGCTGCCCTCCCCACCCCTGGACGGAGGCCGGCTTTCCTGTGCTCTGTGCTCGCTCACTCTGCTCACGCCGGTCTCAGACCCACGGTGCTCATCCCCGCCTCTGCACATGTCCCCTCTGCCCGCAGAACCCTTCGCTCTTCCCCTCGTCACTCTGCGGACCGAGCCTCCCGGCTGAGATGGCTCCTCTCCGCAGAGGCCACTGCTGAGGGCCCTACCTCGGGGGCTCCTTCCCCCTTCTCTTTAGCATTACAGTCCGCTCTCTCTTGTCCATCCCACAAGTTAGTCAGGTTTTTCTTTATGCTCTTCACTTCCACTCGACCGCAGCTCGACGAAGGAAGGAGGTCTGTCTCGCGCCCACGCCCACGCAGCGTTGGGGCAGTGCCAGCGGAGCTCAGTGCATCGATACCCGTTCCGTGAACAGCAAGCGGCTGCCACCTCCACTGGGGAGACGTGGTGATCTGTGCTGTGCAGACGGAAGTGGGTGGACTTCAAGATCCATTTGGAGAACATCATCAGCGCCTGGCACGTGCTTGGACCTGCCCAGAATCACCCTGAGAACTCTTCGGCATGATGCTGGGGCCAGTCTGGGCCTGCCTGGGCATTCTCACAGGATCCAGCTCCTTCCACCTTCCTCCTGTCTCCTTCCTGCCCCCTAAGCATGCCAAACTCACCCCTTCTTCAGGGAAAGAGGAAAAGGGGCCGAGACTCCGCTGTTTGGAAAACACCTCACCTAGTCCCACCGCCAGGCTCCCAGGCCCGGCTGTTATCCAGCTGGGGAGGCAGAAACCCAGAGGGGCAAATGTTTGGCCAAGGTCTCCCGCTCAGTGCATGGAAGAGTATGGCTGAAACTGCTTTTCCTCACCGGCCATCCCTCCACCATGCTGCCTCTTCTCAAAGACAGCTGTCCACAGCCAAAGAGTGCTCCCTCCCCCCGCCCCGGCCACAGGGCAGCCGGTGGGGCTGGAGCAGAGTCCAACCAGGTGGGCCAGAGATGACCCCTGCCACAATAGGGTGTCCACTCCCACAGCAGGGCAGTGTCCAAGCTGTGACAGAGCAGGGCGTCTGGGGTCCAGAGCTAGGCTGTGTTGGCCATAAGTGATGGGCAGGAAACACTTTGGGAGGACAAAGGGGTGGCATTGAGGGGATGGGCAGACAGCTGAGCAGAAAGTGGAGGGAACCACCCAACTGTGACCCCAGAAAGGTCATCTCTCCAGGACAAGACCAGCCACAGAAGTCTGGGATCGGGACTGAGCAGCAGGAGGCTGGACTCAAGGAGCCGTCACTCACTCAGTCACTCATTCATCCATTCCGAGAGCACGTGTTCAGACGGTTTCATAAGGCAGGCACTCTCCAAGATGCTGGGAGTCACACATGAGTGTGGCGCTGGGAGGGAACGTCCAGGGGACTCCCCGCCTGTGGAAGAGGTGCCAGCAGACCCGGTGTGATGCGTGACGGGAAAGGAAGTCACACCTTGACTACAACATCCCCGACGTGCTTTGTAACCCCGAGGAGGCTGGAGAAACAGGACCCTGGCAAACATCCCGCGGGAAGGGCGGACAGGCAGAAAAGGACGCAGATGCCTGTGGGGATGCAGACATTTACAGTTCCAGGGCTGTTTTCCTCACAAGCTCTAGAAGGGGTCTGCACATTTCCTGTTGCTCATTCATTCAACAGATATTTATTAAGCATATAACATATGCCAGAAACTGTGGTAAGTGTTAAATAGTGTAGTTCTAAGTTTACAAAAGGTCGAATAGCCCTGTTCCCTGGCCTCCCGTTCCAGCTATCATCCCCAAAACCACTGAGGCCTCCACTGTGTAGAGTCCTATCTGAAAGGCAATGAAGAATTTAAATAACACAGAGAAAATCCGATTGCCTCCATCAAGGAGTCTGTAATCCAAGGAACTAAGTAACTTAAGAAAAGCAGGGAGGCGTGGAAGGTCCTGGCAGAGGCCGCTGTGGCCCCAAGGTCACTGCTATCTGTGGCTGGTTTTGCAGAAAGGTTCATCAAGGAACTTGAGTCAAATTGCTTTGCTTGTGTGGGTCGAGACTCTTGGTTACAAGTGGCAGGAGCCCGGTACAGACTGACTTAGGGTGAAAGAGAGGGTGACGATTTCAGGTCCAGCTGGACCCAGTTGCTTAGTGATAATGGCAGATACTTGTGTCTCTTAGCTCGTTCTCCTTGGAGTTGGTTTCATCCTTGGGGCCTGAGAACGTCGTTCGCAGGGCGCTGTCTGACTCTGCGGACCTGGTGAACAGGACCAAACCCCTTGCCCGGGTGGAGCTTCTCACTGGGCAAGCTGTCTAAACTTGGCAGCAAAGGAAGACCACCACGCTCTCTGGGCTTCTATCTTATGAGCTTACCCACCCCAACAGGGGGAAGTTTACCTACAGCAAAAACCCTAGGATGCCCTTCTTGGTCCCGCTTTGTCATAGGTCCCCTCCAAGCTGGTCACGTGGCAGAGAGTCGGTACTCTCATTGGCCAGTCCTGGGTCACCTGCCCAACCCAGGACCAGGAGGCTGCGTGGGAGAGAGGCGGGGCCGCACATGAAAAGCGATGTGATGTCATCAGGGATTACTTGAAGAAGGGAAAATGGATGCCAAATAGCTGATGCCATGTCTGGCATAAACCTGGGTTCAAAGAAAGCAGAGTTGTACAGTCAACAGGAAATAGAGGAGATACCGAGAGGCCCAGGACAGCAGTGAGTCGGGCTCTTAGCGAGGTAGGGCATGGAGGAGAAGGCAGGGCCATTAGTTCACGGTTTTCCAAGGGACACTGCTGCCCTCAGGCCACTATGTATGCGAGTTTGAGTAAGAAATTCTGGAACTGCAGCAAAAGCATGATTTGAAAGTCAAGCAAACCGGGGTTAAAATCTTACCTCCCCCTAATAACTGCATTATTTCCTTGGAGAGGTTCTGTATGTCTTTGAGCCTCAGTTTCCTCTGTGAAAGGGGGTTCATCGCACCCATTTCATACGGTTGTTGTAAAAGTGAGGGTAGAAAACATGCGCAAACTCCTGGACACAAGACAAGGAGAGGAGCAGGGCAGAAGGCGGAGCGCCCAGTCCCGCCCCACATGGCCTGGAGGTGCTGGGAAGGCGGCTTTGTGTGTCGCCCTTAACGCACTTCCCTCCCAAGCAGACAGTACCTGGGACGCCTCTCAGGACCCGTCTCCATGGTGTGGAGCCATGCCCAGCGTCGCAGCACCGCCAGAGCTGCCGTGGCTGTGACATCCGTTGCACCTCTTCCTTAGAAACAGAACCGCTCTCCTCTGTCCGGCGTCTCCTGGAGCCTGCAGGGTGGAAGAGGGCCATGAGGATGTGTTCAAGAACACCTGGAAGAGGCCAGGTCTTTTAGAATAAGGACCTTTGTGATCCCCTGTGTCCCTGGGAACCCCACATTCAGAGGCACCAAAACCCATGCCCTCGCCACCTGTGCCAACAGAGCAGGGAGGGGCAGGTGCAGGGAGGCAGCTTCCTCTTCGCCTTCTCTTGATGGTGCTCAAGAACCAGCAGGGTTTCAGAAGAGTGGGCACAGCAAGTGACAGAGCCCCCCATTCTGGGTAACCTGTGGATAGTTCCTTCAAGTGGTACCCAGAGGGAGGCTTCTGGGGAGAAGGCACTGGTCTGCTTCCAAATTCCGCTGTGCCTCCCTCCTCCCACTCGTGGCGTTCCACCCCTGGAAGGTGTAGGAAAGGTGATGGAAGGCTTGAGGCTAAGCTCGCTGCGGGGGCCTGGGGTGGAGCGCCTGGCACGCCCCCCCATGCACTCTGGCTAAGTAACTGTGTCCCCTTTGTGCCAAGTGAGCCTGGGGAGCCAGGGACTATCAGAGGTGGTCACTTTTGGTCCCCGTTTTACTGGCACCACTCTGCCTCTCCCAAACCATGGGCTCAACACAGCTTGTCACCTCCTCCACCCTAGGAGCCCACCGTTAGCCACCCAGTTTTCTGGACTTGCAGGAAGGCCGCAGGGGAGTTCACGTGGGATGAAACACCACATCCTGGAGTAGTCATGGGCACGTGCATTTGTGGGGTGTGTACCTGTAAGGAAATAGGGCTGAACGAAAAGAC
>CM061263.1:92478095-92723095 GCA_030848825.1 Tadarida brasiliensis
TTTACTGTGAACAATTGGATCGAGTAAATCAATCTTTAATTGAAAAGTGCCCAGCAACTGTCACCAGAAAAGGCGTTATTCTGCAACACGATAATGCAAGACCGCACTGTGCAAGACGAACCCTGGAAAAAATTAATGAATTGGGGTGGGAGGTATTGCCTCACCCACCATACTCGCCCGATATTGCGCCATCGGATTTCCATTTATTCCGATCACTACAACATTTTCTAAGTGGCAAAAATTTGAAAATTTGGATGATGTCCAAAATGCCATCTCCAGATATTTTGCTCAAAAACCAATTGATTTTTATCAATCCAGTATTGAAAATTTGCACACTAGATGGCAAAAGGTTGTTGATAACGAGGGTGATTACATCATTGATTAAAAATAAAAACTTGTTAAAAACTTATCTGTTTGAATTTACTGTTAAAAAACGACATTACTTTCCGGTCCCCCTAATACATGACCTACAAGAGGCACTGGTAAGTGTCCCGGCAAAAAGTGGGAGCGCAGGATCCTTTTACAGGGAGTGAAATAATTGGGGGCAGTCAATAAATGTCCCACCACCTCTCCAACATGCTTGCGGAGGATCTCCCCTGATTTGGGTCTGGCCATGTGGTGTGTGCGCAGCATTCTCTCAGCGACACGCAGGTACCAGAATCTGCATCACTTCCTCCCGCCTTCAGCCTGACCTGCGTGGGTCTTCATTCCGCTGTGAAAACAGTTGACACGGCCTCTTAACCTCTCGATTCACTCTTCAAGAAGGATGGGGCTCTGCTTTCTTGTAATGGTCTTCAACTCAAACAGATCGTTTTCGTCCCTGAAATGCCATTGCACTCCTTATCCACCTCTTTTATTTCGGTTCTTCCTTAACTTTTTTTTTTTTTTGTATTTTGTACTTGACTTCATGTTTTATACCTTTTAAAGGGTCGTTTTCCTGGGTACACAATTTTTTTAATTTTTAAAAAATATGTTTTTATTGATTTTTTAGAGAGAGAGGAAGGGAGAGAGCGATAGAAACATTGATGTGAGAAACATCAATGGGCTGCCTCCTGCACGCCCCCTACTGGGGATCGAGCCTGCAACCACCGGGGATCGAACCCGGACCTCTCAGTCCATGGGATGACGCTCAATCCTCTGAGCCACACTGGCCAGGCAAAGTATATAATTTTTAGATGCCAATTCTTTTCTCTCAGAACTCCGAGTGCTATTGCCTGTACCCTGGCTTCCGTGGATGTTGTTGAGAAGTCTGCTAGCATTTCAATTTTTCCTTTCCGGGTGATCTGTCTTTTTTCTCTGGTTCCTTTTGAAGCTTTCTCTGCATATTTGATATTATGCCATTTCAATACGAAATGTCCAAGTGTGGATTTATTTTTATTTGTACTGTGCACTAGAAATCTTCTCCTACATCTGTAAATTTTATATTTCATCATTTCTAGAAAATTCACAGTCGTTATCTCCTCAGATATTGTCTCTTCTTCATTCTCACTATTCTCTCCCCGTGGGACTCTAATTAGCTGCATGTTGAAACTTTCTTGCTTTTCTCAAATCTGTGAACTTCCTTAATTCTTTTCATTTCCTTTTTATCTGTATTACCTTCTGACTAATTTCTTCATCTCTTTATTCCAATTTACAACTTTTTTCCTTCACCGTGTCTTAAGGATTATTTTATCTAGCTGTTGAGTCTTTCAGCTCCACGAATACGTTTGTTTGTTTCTAAAAATTCTCTTTGGTTCTTTTGAATGGTTCCTTACTTCTGACTCATTTTGGGGATTCCGTGTGATTCTGTAAACATTTTATGTTCCATAAGTGAAAATTTTAATAGTTGAAGTTCTTGGGCTTCTAATCTGTTGTTTTTATTTCTGCTGATTCTCACCCAAGTGTGCTTGGTTAATTTCTGATAATGAGCCGATGTTTGGTGGCTGCTAATCTGGGTGAAACCTAAAGATCTAACCTGAGGCTGTTCCCTACTAAGCTTGTGTGTCCTTTGGGCGGTGCTGGAGGCGCCTCTGAGGACAGCGCTGGCCTTCACCGCTGGGAGGCGGGGCCTGAGCCTTCCCGCTGCCACTCACCGAGGCCTGGGCTCACCTGCAGGGCTGCTCTCTCCTTGTTTGCAGGGAGTCTTGGCCTGTTACATGCGTTCACTGTTCTCCGTTGCCATGTCCGCATTTTGTTTTGGTTTTGTCTCACGTTGTCTCTTTAGACTTAATTCCCCTCATTTCGAAGACTGCAGAAATGCAGTGAAAATTGTGTTGTGCAGAAGCTATCATTGTCAAGCAAGAAGGCCTTTCTTGGAATCTCACCTACACGCAGCCCGCAGTGGATGTCTTGGTGATGTTTTGTACTCTGGGTTCATAGCTATGCTCCTCATCGCTGAGCTTGCCAAGAATCGAAATTCCCAGAGAAATTGAGCGTGATTTAAATTATCTTAAAGGTAGAACATCCGAGTTAGAACATTCAAGTTGCACTTTCTTGCTTAGAATGGACCCTATCTATGTCAGAGCTGGTTTGCTAACTGACTGATACACTATGCTCCTGAGACCACGGGCTCCAGGCAGGTTTGCTCTGCCGGAAGGGTGCAATGAAACCTGTTACTGCTGCTCAGAAAGTTACTCAAAATATCAATCATATTGAATGACGAGTTCATGATATAATCTCATGTAGAAAGGCTAACAGTTGTCATCAGAAATCCTTCGCTAATACAGCTGAATCGCTACGGTTTTACTATCGCTGCGTTGATGGCAGGGAGACACTCCGTGAACATTGGTGGTTGACCTGTAGCGTGAGCTTGGGATTCTGATATTTATTATTCTGTCACTTCTCTCTTTGAGAAGAGATTGTATCTGTTAATATAATTCATTCATTGGATGGCACTCTGTCTTTTTCCCACAAAACAGAAAGTGACACCAAACAGCTAACCGATCAGGTTTTGATAAAAGACTGGCTCGGCGGTCGAAGTGAGAGATGTTTACAAGCCTATAACGGAGTCAAACAGAGTGGATGTTGAGTAAATATCTTGACTGAAAACATTAATTTGGATAGGGAATTATAGCTCATATGAAAAACAATCACATAATTCTGAAAGTGTGTTAAAATCAGGTGTTCTGACCATATTTAAATACACTATTTTCTGAATTTCAGAACTTTATATATAGTAATGGCTTCTAAGATGTGAATACACATTACAGCAGAAGCTAAGAAAATGATCACTCCAATATGGAGCCAAGTAACTAGTACTTTCAGTTAATAAACTCCCTAGAATTAGCCAGAATGATATTGAATTTGCCATCTAGTAAATACGATATTTATGTGAGTTTTTATACAATTATTGCCAAAAGTCTGAGTGCTACCCACAGGAGACTGGAGAGAAGAAATGAGCTGGTTCAGACAAGGATCAATAAAATATACGTGTGTGAATCTGAAGTTAACGTCCAGGGATGAATCAGTTTGTACAAGTCTCCTTCCCAGCTCTGCAAGGGGCACTCCCTGGAGCTCCCTCACCATGACACTAAGAAAAAAGTAAATCCATTCATCCTTATTTAAACACATACATTATATCCTCGTGCACCTTTCAGTCATTTCAGCTTCAATTCAAAAGGCTGCAGAGTCACACTAGATAAATCAAAGGTAAAACATATTAAATAAACCGTGTTTCAAGCCTTTCCCTTTCTGCCTTTAGAAACCAATAATGAGCCAAGGATGCTGTTAACTGTTATTTATAATTACTAAGTTCTGAATTTTTTGTGTTAATATTTCAGAGTAATTTTGAAAAGCCTGACACAGAGGGATGATGATTCAACCTCTTAGCAATTTAAATCTATTCTTAAGGCTTAATTTTCACACAAAAATCTAAATTGAATTCTTTGAAATCTTGACATCTCCTCTTTCTCCAAAAATTATACTTTCACAGAACACATATCTAAACTTCAAATAAAGTTGCGATGGGCAATTCATGGTATCTAATTGCACTTAAAAATTCATGTTCAGAGTTTCAGGACTAGAAACTAGCATCCATCATCTTGA
This sequence comes from Tadarida brasiliensis, assembly GCA_030848825.1. Lineage (NCBI taxonomy): Eukaryota > Metazoa > Chordata > Mammalia > Chiroptera > Molossidae > Tadarida > Tadarida brasiliensis. The sequence goes on from CM061263.1 coordinate 92,482,119, forward strand.
CAGGAGAACACAAAATGTAAGAAAAACTCATCGCCCTGATTTTTATTTAAGCAAAGTAAGGCAATTTTGATCTAAAAGATTTGAAGGTTAGTGAAGAAAACAAAAAGATGTTTGAAATGTAAAAAAGATCTTGAAATCTTTCTTCTCATCTTTACTTGGTTCTCTTTCTTGCTCTCTCTTTTGGTTTGAAAAATAAGATGAGAACACGTCTGAATGTATCTGGAAAGAGTCTTGGGGAACTGAGCTCACTTGTTAAAAGAGGAAATAACTAACCACATAATGTGATAAATAAAATATTTTCTATTTCAAATTCCTTTTGGGTCTTTATTCCATCAAAGTTTGGAACGGAAGGCAGCACAATGAAAACCCCATCTCTTACGATCTGTGAGGCTAACAGCCCCGTCATCACAGGACAGTTTTCCCAACAGTGTGGTTACGACACGGCTAGTAAGAACATACAATAGGATCTGTATCGTTCACTTACCAAATTCTCTGTTCAGATCAGAACTACACCCTGTTTCATGTGTCTAAGTAGACATTTCACAATTAGTGAAATATGTACTCTGACAACAAAATTCTTCAGTGTCCCTTTGTTGGAGTTTTTATGTTGATACTGGGACTGACTGAATTCTAGTAGCTAATGTCCCTTACTGTACTTGAACTTGCACTAACTATGCTGTTTAGAAGCTGATGTCAGGATGTAAGAACGCAATTAAGATTAAATTTCTCTAATAGGTGTGCAACACAGAATTGAAAGCAAGAGTGAAGTTTTCCACTTTAAAAAAGGAATATAATTACAGAAGAAGTCAAGGAGCTTTATAATATTGTGGAAATGTCTCACAGTGAGTAGCTATTAAACATAAGGCCATATATTTTAATTCTGACTATCTTTCTGTGTGTCATTTGAAAACATTTAAATGAATTTGAGCAGAAGTGTATTTGCCAGTGAATAGCTTTCTGTCACTTGCTTATTGCATAAAAAATATGCTTGCAAAGAGCTTCATCACCTAGTCAGTGTAAATCTATATCCCTTCATAGTTTAAGAACCTGTGTGTATGTTTGAATTTAAATAAGAGCAAATTGAACTACATGCTTGGAGGAGAAGAAATGTAAAGTGATTTTTAAAAATAAAGTGTTTCTCATCTAAGACTACCAAAGTCTTATCTATGTCCCTCTGTACACACTATTATGAAATGATGACCAAGAATACAACTGAAGATTTAAAGTAAAATGAAAAAAGAAAGGCCGCATTGTGACAAAACCCTGTCTCCCCTTACGCCAGTGAAGTGAGCATGCTCAGCCCACGGGGAGGCACCAAAGTTGCTCTCTCAGAACTCCTTCGGAGGTAGAAGGAGGACACGTCTAATAACTCAATTGCTGTGAACCTATTGCTATTATTCTGGTATTAAGCCTTTCTTCAACCGCAGATTGATTGCAATGTTCCTTCTACTTCATTTCGTCGTTTTGATAGACGCCAAAGGTAAGGCTCCTGCGTTCTCGCTGACACGAGTGCAATTGCAAAAAATCTAACGTTTCTATCCAGTTTTATCATATTTGTAATACACTCATTTCGGTGTTTGATAACAGCCGTGGGGTCTGCATTGTCGTGTTCATTGTCATTATCTCTAACTGTTTGCAGTCTCGTCCTCACAATTTCTAGGTGCAACACATTTTTCATGAAAGCTTGCCTGATATGCTATTAAAATTGTAGATAAATTGTTTTAAAAACGATGTTGAATATATCAATTATAATGGAGAAAAAAATTTTTACTGTGTGAGAAAAGGATGACAAATTAACATATTAAAATTGTTTTATGAAATTTCAACCTGTTGAAATATGTTCACAACATGTATGTAATTGTTAGTTGCTATGCTTTGTCGTAAACGTAGTTAAACTGAGAACTACAAAGTCACAGCCAAATCAAAGCTCAGTATCTCTCTCAAAGAGCAAACCTATCTAAAATAAAATCATTAAAAACATATAAAAGTATACCATTTAGATAATTCTCTTTTCTGGTTTTAATATTTTTATTTCAGCCGAACTGCTAATTTTAAAGTTAGTGGCATTTTTATTGTAAAGCTGAGAAAAAAATAACATTTAATCTTCACTTGGTTTAAAAATATAAAGAGACTTATTTTTATTTTCTGAGAAATTTGTTTTAGGTTTTTAAAATATTCAATTTTAGTAAATGAATCCAATTGAATATTATTAATCTTGAAATAAAATGCAATATTTATGATAAATTATTCCAGAACTTCAAACAAATAAAATATTTTTAAAATATTTAAATTTTAGTTTGAATTTGAAATACTAAAACTTTGTTTTTAATTATTTTAAAACATTATTTTAATATACTTAGCTCAATTTTTGTTTTGTATTTTCATCTCTTCCATGAAAACTTGTGTTATCCAAGGAGAAAAAAATATATGAACTCCGTTTGTATGAAATACACTTGTAGAAAGCTATTTCTTTGAATTCAGGTCTTTCCTCAGAAGTTCATGTTCTATGCACATTTGTAATATTCAATTTTTTATGACTTTTTAAGAATAAACAGTTTAAAGGTAGCTTCTTGAATTCAACACAGTTCGTAGAGGTTATCTGTGCCCTTAAAAAAGTATTTAAAGTACAAGAATGTAATTATAGTTAACCAATTTTACTATAGTACTGTTTTTGCTTGCGGTAATATACCTAACTGATTTGGCTTAGAAAAACAAAATTTTTATGAGATAAAAATATCTATTACTAAAATAATGTCTTAAGATTTACCACACTGTAATGGTGTTCTTTAAACTAAAAAAAAAGGAAAAGAAATTTTAAACAGATGATATGTTTTTTATCTAAGTAAATGCCATATTTCAGATTCATAGTACCAAAGTGATAAGTATTGATTAATTGTAATCCCCTGGAAAAATTTCATTTTCTTATTTTACATTACATAATTTTGTTTGCTAATTTAAACGTTTATATTTTAAATTATTTATTTTCAAAGTAGGCACATTAATCAATGCTTTGATATCTCACTCCTACTTCTATATAGTCATAATTTGCTATATAATTAGCAAAACATTTTACTTTCTTACAATAAAATTATGGACAATTAAGGCAGTAATACAATGTGTAATAAACAAATAAAAATCATTTAGAATTATGGAAGCTAAATTTAAATTAATATTTCTGATCGATTTTTAGGCTAGATCTAAACAAAAAGAAACATTAGAAATTATATGATTGTTTTTTCCCCCGGGCATAGATGACCCTTGAGTGCCTAAGGGGTGAATAATAATTGACTATTGCAAGGTATAGACACTAACTGATAAGTAAAGATAAAATATCTTATCATTGTCTAACATGTATTTTATCATCAATTTATTCATTGAGTATCCTTGCTAACCAGCCTCAAGGTGCTTCCAAAAAGAATTTTGTGTGTGTGTGGACTAATTATGGACATTACAAACCAAAAACATAGGCTTATATGGGAAATTAAAGCATGAAGTATGGAGAATGCTACTTGGTGACTACCAATTGCTACTTATTAAAATAATTAGTTAACCTTGAAAAATGCAGTCATCCAGAAGGTCCTGAGCAGCGTCTTGAAGTGAGCAGTGTGTGACTGCCCCCTACTGGACAAGTTCAAACCTTCCACTCTGGGATTTGATAAAACGTTTTCCAACTAAATTTTAATTTCACACAATTGCATCCATGCTGCTGATAGCTGTGAAAATCAATTATATCGCTGGTCAGTCATACTGAGAGGCCGAAGCAGCACCACTAATGAAAAAGAAACTGTCCTGCTGCGGCCGCATGGGGCCCGCTGTGAGGGAGGAGGAGACCGACCAGGTACCCAGAAGTTAAAGCTACCGAGATGCATCCTCCAGAAGGCGCTAACCGGCCACATCTCGCAGCAGATGCTCACTCATTTGTTCATCTTATTGTGAATAAATGTGACCACATGCAATGAAAGAGTTTCAGGACTCTTACTTGAAGTGACAAAATTGGCTGTTACTGGAATTTTAGAGACAAAATTGGGATGCTGCTTTCAAATAAGTTGATGTTGAAATATCCCATTTTTATTCTAGAAAATTGTGCCTGAATAAAATTCAACTGAGAGTGGTTTTTGTGTACATAGTTATGTAATCATAGATGCACCGAGTTTTTAGGCGTACATGTACATACATTTGAGAAGCCCAAACGGCTAGGTTTCCTTGTTTGGAAAACATGAGTGTGCTTGTTTTACATGAGAAATAATAGCGGAATCAGAGGCACAATTATCTGACAATAAAAAATAACTCTCTCTTCCGTGCTTTATTGCCACGCACCCATTTCTCAGCGGTGTACTTCCAGTTGTTCAGTAGATACAGATAAAAATTAAGCCCCGGACAGTTTGGCTCAGCAGTTAGAGCGTCCCCTGTGGACCAGAGAGACCTGGGTTCGGTTCCTGCTAAGGGCACATGCCTCAGTTGCAGTTTGTCCCCCACCCGGTTGGGGTTGTGTGGGTGGCAGCCAGTGGATGGATGGTTGGGGTTGTGTGGGTGGCATCTAGTCAATGTGTCTCTCTCACACATTGATGTTTCTCTCTTTCTCTTCCTCCCTCTCTCCCTCCCTCTCTATCTGAAAATAAAAATGCAAAAATGTCCTTGGGTGAAAATAAAAAAAGAAAAAATAAAACTTGCAGTAAATATTTTCTCACCAGGGCTGTATGGCTATTTTCTTTGCCCAGGAAAGTTCTGTGTAAATAAAATAGATGTTTGATAAGGAAAAGATAAATTTAATTCTCTCTTTCCCTTATTCCAGTTTATTTTATTTTTTAAATCCTCACCCGAGGATATTTTTCCATTTATCTTCAGAGAGTGGGAGGGAGAAAGAGAGAGAGATAAACATGGATGTGAGAGAGACACATCAACTGGTTGCCTCTCGAAAGACCCGGACCAGGGCCGTGACTAACCCACAACTGCGGTACGTGCCCTTGACAAGAATCGATCCCGTGACTCTTTGGTCCGTGGGCTGACCCTCCAACAGCTGAGCCAAACCAGCAAGGACATATTTTTATTTTGTTATTAATCCTCACCCGAAGATATTTTTTTTCCATTTATTTTTTTTAGAGAATGTAGGAGGCGAGGAGAGACAGGGAAACATCCATGCAAGAGAGACACATCCATCATTTGCCTCCCACATGCACCCTGACAGGGGCCTGGGATTGAACCTGCAACCCAGTCACATGCCCTTGACCCGGAATCGAACTCATGGGCCAAGGCTCTAACCACTGAGCAACACCGGCCAAGCCTCCAATTTATTTTTATTCAATCTATAAAGTTTTAAACTCTTTTTCAGTGATTATATTTTTCATTCCCATAATTTCAACAGATTTTAAAGTTGTCATTCTGGCTTTATAAACTTCCATTCTTAATTCATGATGTTCTTCTCTCCACAATTTCTTTGAGAATTTAACCATCCAGATTTTAAATTGCTTTTGAAAGGTCCCCCGGTGTCAGTTCTAACTTTGGAGGAGCCCAGACACTCCCCATGAAGTTGGAGGAATTTTTCTCTAGCATCTCCCTGTGAGTGATCTCTTAATTGCCTCAGCAGAGTCCATTGCCTTCAGATCTGAGCCGTTAGTTTTATTAGCATCTCAGGGATTTTGCACTGTGGGCGATCACTGCCAAACCTCATGCCCAATCTGCTGGCCATGGGCAAGGGGCAAGGGGCAAGATTCAAATCGCAATCTTGGTGTCAGGCGTTGCTCCTTCATCCCCTTTCCCGGTCAGGGCTCAGTCCCAGCCTCTGCAGTGGGGCTGCATGTGGGCCCTTTCTCAAACAGGCATGAGCCTAGCCCTCTACGCTTATCCAGCGTCAGCTCTCTGCCAACAAGAGGGTCACCTCCTCTCACAGCGGTGGCCTTTTCTCTATCTGTGTTCTGTGCAGAGTTCTCCTGACCGTGAGCACAAAAAGCATAATATCAATCTTTCCTGGGTCTATGGAGAAGATATGTTGTGGGGAACATATTCAGGATTTGCTCACAGTACATCATCTTGACCCAGAAGCTCAGAAAAGGTAGATTTTATTCTTCAGCTTTTGCTTGATTAGAAATAGAACACGAGAGGCCAGATAGCTGGAACTGTAGAGTAAAGAGCTGTAACGTAAGCAGTTGGGGCAGGAGAAGCAGCAGAGTGGCAGGGAGACTCCATTTAGGGGCTAGCAGACCTGTGTTCAAGTCACAGCCCTGATCCTTACCAGCCTTTGGCCTTCAGCACAACAAATAACCTCTAATCCTCAGCCGCCACATTCATGCAATTGTCGAGTTTCTGAGAACCGCTTGTGATGATGTTAAAAAACAGATTCTAAGACCCCAATCCCCGGAGTGGGCTGTGGGACCCTGTACCTCAGGTGACCTGATGAACCTGTCCCACGGATCACACCTCTGCAAACACTGGTATTGCAGTTAGCACATCAAAATATAGGCAGGCTTCTTTTCTATGAGCGCTGCCAATTAATTCCTTGTTACACTCTTTATGTGTACCTGGCTTGCTAATGAAGTTCACCTGGGTTACTTAACATTAATGCTACCTGAAAAGTTTCTCTTTTTTAAAATTTGGGGACAAGGCCCGGCCGGTGTGGCTCAGTGGTTGAGCATTGACCCAGGCACCAGGAGGTCGCTGGTTTGATTCCCGGTCTGGGCACATGCCCAGGTTGTGGGCTTGATCCCCAGTGGGGGACATGCAGGAGGCAGCCAATCAACGTTCTCTCTCATCGATGTTTGTCTCTCTCTCCCTCTCCCTTCCTCTCACTCTAAAGTCAATTAAAAAAAAAAATTAAAATAAATAAATAAATAAATTTGGGGACAAACTAAGTATTTAGTAAGGGAATCACTGAAGTTACACTGTGTAATAATCAGTATACAGCCTCTTGATGGAGAATATAATTTTTTTAAAAGTATAATTAATATGCAAATGTAGCTATAAAGTAGTCTTGATGTTAATTGCCACTCCCTCCTTGAGAAATAAGAAATTAGTAAACCTGTGACACCAGTAGCTGGGGAAGAGTCCCTTCTGATTTAGAGTCCCTTCTGATTTGGAGCAACACCCTCTTTCTCGTGTGTCAACTGGTTTTCATTATCCACTATTTTGTTAAATTACGGTCCAGCTAGTGGACACTGGACTAGTCATTTGCCTATAGCAAGAGACGAGTGATAATTCAGGGTGCTCTCCCTTCCTCTCCCCCCTCTCTCTGTGTCTCTTTCTTATTTACATCTTGCCTGAGGCTTTCTGTCCTAACCACATAGGCAAAACATAGAACACCCATTGTTACAGATACGTCTACTCTAATTTCTTTTTATGCAAATTCATAAAATACAAGAATTTTTAAAAGTATTGTTCCTCTTTCATTGTGCCTTTGAAGGCCACTGCAAACATATTCCGTCAAAAGCCTCAAATTCTGTCTAAAGGTGAGATAAGTGAGTCTTTATGTAAAGTTGCTCATAGACAGGAACAGGGCAATGACCCATGCTGAGCGTTACTGAGAAACTCTATTGCCTTGTTCCAAAGTCATTCCTTTATAGTTGTTTTCTTTGTTTAAAATAATCATTTTTTATTTTTAAATTACAGTTGACATACAATATTATATTAGTTTCAGGTGTACACCCCAGTGATTAGATATTACATAACTTACTAAGTGATCACCCCAATAAATCTCGTGCCCATCTGACACCATACTTAGTTATTAGAATATTATTGACTATATTCCCTATGCTGTACTTTACATCTCCATGATTATTCTGTTACTACCAATCTGTACTTCTTAATCCCTTCACTTTTTTCACCCAACTTCCCGATCCCCTCCCATCTGGCAACCATCAAAATTTTCTCTGTATCCATGAGTTTGTTTCTGTTCTGCTTGTTCATTTATTTTGTTTTGTTCTGTTTTTCAGATTCAATTGTTGATAAGTGTGTATCTCTTGCCATTTTATTGTTCATATTATTTATCTTTTTTTCTTCTTCTTCTTAAAGAAGACCATTTAACATTTCATGTAATACTGGTTTGGTGGTGATGAACTCCTTCTGCTTTTTCTCCTCTGGGAAGCTCTTTATCTGTCCTTTGATTCTAAATGTATCTTTGCTGGGTAGAGTAATCTTGGTTGTAGGTCCTTGCTTTTCATCTCTTTGAGTATTTCTTGCCACTCCCTTCCGGCCTGCAAAGTTTCTGTTGAGAAATCAGCTGACAGTCTTATGGGAACTCCCTTGTAGGTAACTAATTGCTTGTCTCGTGCTGCTTTTAAGATTCTTTCTTTGTCTTTAACCTTTTGCATTTTAATTATGATGTGTCTTGATGTGGGCCTCTTTGGGTTCATCTTGTTTGGAACTTTATATTTTCTGGACTTGTATGTCTATTTCCTTCACCAGTTTAGGGAAGTTTTCCATCATTATTTTTCAGCTAAGTTTTCAATTTCTTGCTCTCTTGTCCTTTTGGCATCCCCATGATGCAAATGTTGGTACACTTGAAGTTGTCCAAAAGGCTCCTTACACTATCCTTATTTTTATGAATTATTTTTCTTTTTTTGTTCTTATTGGATCTTTTTGCTTCCTTATACTCCAAATCACTGTTTTGATTCTTAGCTTTATCTACTCTACTGTTGATTCCCTGTAAATTATCTTTCATTTCAGTTAGTTTATCTTTCATTCTGACTGGTTCTTTTTAATGGTTTCCATATCTTTTCTTATGCTGTTGAAATTCTCTCTAAGTTTATCTACTCTTCCCCTAAATTAATTGAGCATCCTTATAACTAGTGTTTTGAACTCTGCATCTAGTAGATCACTTGTCTCCATTTTGTTTATTTCCTTTTCTGAGTTTTGTTCTGTTCTTTCATTTGGGACACATTTCTTTGTCTCTTCATTTTGGCAGCCTCCCTGTGTTTATTTTTTATGTAGAGCTGCTGCATTCCTGGCCTTGGTAGAGTGGCCTAATGTAGTATGTGTCCTTCAGGGTCCAGGGGCACAGCCTCCACATTCACCTGAGCTGGGCATTCCAGGTGCACATGCCCAGTGGTCTGTGTATACCCTCCTGTTGTAGTTCAGCCTTGATTACTGTTGGCATGATGATGGGAGGGATTTACCCTCAGGTTGATCCACTACAAGGACTGGTTGCAACCACCATGGAGGATAAGCTGTGCAGGGGCCCACCCCATGGAGCAGGACTTACTTCAGCAAGGCTCTGGTGCCTGCTGAATCCTCCCCTTTAGTCTATCATTTGTGGAGGTGTTTGGGTGGTAAATGGTCTGAAGCTGTCCACCAGGAGCACTGTTTCTGGGGTCTCTCAGGAGGTGCAGGCCAAGGTCATCCACTGTCTGTGTTCTGTCCAGGGCCACCCAGCATGAGCTACAAAGCAATCTGCAATTGGCTGCTACTTGTGCTGGGCTTGAAGGTGCCCAGGAGAGGGCAAACTGTGAACCAAGGCTGGCTGCCACTAGTGCCTGTCCTAGAGACACTTAGCAAGAGATACGGGGCACACTAAAGCCAGATGCTGCTTGTTTGAGAGATTTTAGGAAGTCTGAAGCATGAGGCAAGAGAGGCCATTCCTATGGAAAAGCTATTGAAAATGGCTTCGATGGGCCCAAAAGTTGGTGTGGTGGGGTCTCAGGGAATCCCCAAGGGAAAATGAAGAGTGATAGCAAGATTGACAGAGACTCAGATATGGTGCCCTCCTGCTGGCTATGTTAGGGGAGTAGTCTCAGAAAAGGAACAGTGCCCTCTGTCAGCACATTTGTCTAGCAGAAAGCTGCCCCTCCAGCTCTCTCCCTGATGTCAGACAGTTCAGTTCCTCCCTGTATGTCCCCAGTGCCTTTCAAGCTGCTTCCCATCTCTGGAACTCAGAGTGAGTGAGTCTGAGTAAGTCCATGTGCTGGCCCTTTAAGAGGAGCTGCCTGGGATTCCAGAAGCCCTCCCTCTCACTCAGCCACAATTATCACTGGTTTTTACAGCCAAAAGTTATGGGGACTTGTCTTCTTGGCACTGGAACCCTGGGCTGGTGTGTGGGGCTGGAAACCCTTATTCCTCAGGGAGCACCACAGCCGAGGTATCCCTCCTGGTTTTTATGCACCACATGTGGGTGTGGGACCAGCCCGCTCTGGGTCTCCACCCCTCCTACCAGTCTCAATGGGCTGCTTCTTTATATCCTTAGTTGTAGGATTTTTGTTCAGCTAGATTTCAGGTGGTTGTGAATGATGGTTGTTCTGTAGTTTAGTTGTATTTTTGATGTGGTTGTGGGAAGCTGTGAGTACCACGTTTACCTAGGCTGCCATCTTGTCCAGAAGCTTCTATGGTTGTTTTCTGTTTCCCACTTAAAAATGCCACTCTTACTACAATAACTAAAGCTAAAATTATCTTCTGGGAGACATAAGTTGCCCTCCCTAAGAGCACAGGATTTTGAAAATGCTGTTTTTTAATCCATTATTTGTGTGAATTGCAAGATTTTTGCAGAGTAATGCTTGAGAAAATTACCTGTAGACATAGAGCATACGTGCGGGCCACCTTACCTCAGCCTACATGGAGTCCACCTGGGTTTTCAGAGAGGCCTAACCACCTCTCCTCTCCAATGGTAGATAGCTTCAAGCAAAAATCTCAACATAAGAAACTGAAGCATTACTATAAGGTAAAGGAGAAGAGGGAAGTGACTATAGAGCGCCTGTGTGCACCTACCCACACGGACATCATATCCAATGTGTACACCCACAAGGGGCCTTTGCTTCTGACATGGATTATCACCCAAGTACCCATGTTCTCCCCACTTCCACACACAAGGATGTAGGTATATGTAGCCCAGTTATGGAAGCAACATTGCTATCTCTGAAAATGTTAATTAAGCGTAGATAACAATTTTGAGGCATATGGCATGTGCTAAAAATTGAGAACTTTTCCAGGCATTGGGAGAACCAAAATTAATAAGTTTCCTTCCATAAGTGGGACACAGTAAATTATGAGAAAAAGAAAAATATCTAAAATTATGCCCTGGCTGGTTTGGCTCAGCAGTAGAGCATTGGCCCACAAACCAATGAGTCTCGGGTTCGATTCCAGCCAAGGGCACGTACCTTAGTTGCGGTTCGTCTCCCACCCCTGGTCAGGGTCGTGCGGGAGGCAACTAGTTGATGAGTCCCTCTCACATCGATGTTTCTCTCTCTCCCTTTCTCTCCCTCTCTCTCTACCTGAACAGAAATGGAAAAATATCATCGGGTGAGGATTAAAAAAAAAAATATATATATATATATATATATATATATATATATATATATATATATATACACACACACACATATATATACACACACACACACATACATATATGTATATACATATACATATACATATATACATATATATATATATATGTATAATAAAATGCCATAAATACTACAATAGGAACTATGTGCAAGATGCGTTGGGAAGAAAAAAGAATGGTTTTGGAGGGGATCAATAAAGTGTTCATAGAAACGACTGCTGAGATAAATGACAAAAAAAGGATGATGTGGAAAAGAAGGGAAATTGCATTTCACATGAAGAGATCAGCACAAACTAAGTCTCAACATCTTATTACCATAGATATCAGGGCTGCCAGGAGTGTTCTGAAGACAACAATCAATGTAAATGGCAAAGGAAAACTGCCCATTGGCTATGGTTGATCTGAATGACTGTTCATTTTCAGTACTTTGTAGTATGCCTTTGATGAAGATACCACACTTTCTTCCCATTTGATTTTTCAAGGACATTTGTATTGTTTACAGTTTGGGACTGTTCTAAATAATGCATCTGTGCATATTCTTGTCTGAGTCACTTGGTGCTAATGTGCAGACATTTCTATGGACATGTCCTAGAAGGAAAACTGCTGACTCAGGAGGCTTGCAAGCTTCACATCTGGGTGATAATGACCAACCACTTGCAAAGCAGTTGTTCCAATGAGCACTCCCACCACAACTTCAATCCTCACCACATAGTGTGGGATTGGTTGCTTTTGAATTATTTCCATTCTGGTAATCTGTAGTGATAGTGCATTATAGTTTTAATTAGCATTTCCCTCATTACTAATTAGATGTAATACTTTTCAGATATTATTTGCTCATTTCAATATCTTTTGTTTAGTTTCTATGCAAGTCTCTTGCCTATTTTTCTATATACTGTTCATCTTTTCATTATTAATTTATAGAATGTATATGTTAATTACTGACCTTTTTTGCAAATGTCTTCTATTCTGAAACTTGCCTTTATACTTTTTTTTTTTTAATCCACTCCCGAGGCTATTTTTCCATTCATTTTTAGATAGAGTGGGAGAGTGAAAGGGAGAGAGAGAGAAACGTTGATGTGAGAGAAACACATCGATTGGTTGCCTCCTGCACGACTCTGACCAGGGCTGGGGATCAAACCTGCAACCCAGGTACGTGCCTTGACCGGGAATCAAACCTGTGACCTTTCGGTCCATGGGCTGACACTCTAACAGCTGAGCCAAACCAGCCAGAGCTAGTTTTTCTTTTTATAAACAGAATTTCTTCATTTTAATACAGCCTAATTTAGCTCTCTTCCATTACAATTAATGCTTTTGTTTTTGGTTTTTGTAGTCTCCTTAAAATCTCTATCCCAAAGTCATAAAGATGTTCTCCTATATTATCTTACAGACACTCTGTTTTATATGTCATATTTAGATCTATAATCCTCCTAATATCAACTATCCCTCACTGCTGTCAACTGATCAAAAATCAGATATTTGTATGTGTGTCTGTCTTTTTCTGAACTTTCTATTCGATTCCATCGGTCCATTTTGTCTTTGCTTTGCACCAATAGCATATGGTCTGAATTATTGTTCCTTAATTAATAAAGTCTTGATATACAGATAGGTTCTCTCACATTGTTCTCAGCTTTAAGACTGACCTGGCTCTTCTCCCACATGCCATTGTTAGAAACAATTTATCCATTTCCACACTCACGTGCACTCCTGGATTTTATTGTGAGTGCTTTCAACTGAGAGATCACTTTAGGGGAAGAATTACCATCTTTAAAATATTAAGTCTATATTTATTTGTCTTTAATGTCAAAAATAATTTTATATACTTCACATAAATGTCTTGCAGATTTTTAGCAGATTTATTCCTAAATATCTGACACTGTTGATGATACAGAAAAAGTGTGTTTTAAATTGATCTCACAGAAACTTGGCTAAACTCACTAACACAAATAACTTTTTATTTTGGATTTTTATGTCACAATCATATCATTTATGAACAATGATGGTTTTACTTCTTCTCTTCCAATATGTATACCATTGATTGACTTGCCTTGCCTTACTGTGTTTGCTAAGTTCTCCGAGTAGAGTGTTGAGAAGATGCAATGGAAGTGGCATTGCTGGTCCTGTTCCCAGTCTCAACGGGAACGCCTAAAAAAAACGTCACCGTCAAGTGCACTATATGCTACGGGGTTTTATGGATATCCTTAATTAAATCAAGTAAATTACCTTCTATTTTTAGTTCGCATGGTTACTTTTTTATTGTTGTTGAAAGTATTACAGATGTCCCCCCTTCCCCCCCATCACATGGTTATTTTAAAGTCAGGGTCCGATAGTTCCGTCTCTGGAGCCCCGTCATAAGCAAAGTTAAAGACAAGTGACAAAATGTGAGAAAATATTTGTGAGTTACAGAACACAGGACTAATCTCCTTAAAGAATTCTGTTAACAGCCCTGGCCGGTGTGGTACAGTGGTTAGAGCATTGACCCGTGCACCAAAGGGTCTCGGGTTTGATTCCTGGGTTGCAGGTTCCATCCCTGGCCCTGGCTGGGGTGGGTGTGGGAGGCAACCAATTGATGTGTCTCTCTTGCATCTATGTTTCTCTCTCTCTCCCTCTCTTTCTCTTTCTCTTTCTCTCCCCCCCCCCCTCCCTTCTACTCTCTCTGAAAAAATCAATGGAAAAAAGTATCCTCGGGTAAGAATTAATAACAACAAACACACACACACACACACACACACACACACACTCACACAGAACTCTGGTAACATTGCCAGGTCCAATTTTCCCACACACCTTTCCAAACAGTGTGTCCCAGCCATGGCTGTCGGGAATAAAAGTGTCACCAGGCCATGAGCATAAATAAGTGAGTAAGTTCTTCATAAAGCTAAGTGTATTCTTTTCAAGGACTGTCTTTTCTTTGGTGGATATGCTCTCTCTATTTTAACAATAAGATTTTTCTAATAGATCATTATAATACATGGTAATTTAAGATTTTAATGTTCTTATTTGACAATCTTAAATATTAGTAACTTTTTGCCGGTCCCTCTAAATTCAAATCAATTAAGATTTGATTGTTCTAAGAAACCTCTGACTTAATGTATATGGGTGACATTCAGGGTAATGACAGAGAAAAAGAAGCCAGTGCATTAAGGAGATAAGCAGAAGGGGGACCTTTATTTTTATTTAGTTTTTTAAATATATATATATTTTTTATAGATATATTTTTTGTTTATTTTTAAAATGTTTTTATTGGGTTTTCAGAGAGAGAGGAAGGGAGAGAGAGATAGAAACATCGATTGAGAGAGAAACATCCATCAGCTGCCTCCTGCACGCCCCCTCCTGGGGATCGAGCCCACAACCCAGGCATGTGCCCTGACCGAGAATCGAACCAGGACCTCTCAGTCCATGGGACGACGCTCAATCCACTGACCCACACTGGCTGGGCAGGAGGGTGACCTTCAGAAAATATGGAGAAGGAGGAAGTAAACCAGGCAGTGAGGTACCACAAAGTCAAGGAAAAAAGAGGTTTCAACCTGGTAACTGGCTGATTCAAACGCTGCAGAGAACTGAGTCAAATAGAGAGTATGAAACACCGATTGCATTTACTAACAAAGAGATTGGTGGTTCTGGTTGAAGAATTTTAGTGGAGCAGCAAGGCCAAGGCCGAATGCTGTGAATTGAGGAGAAAAAGGGTGGTGAGGAGATGCAGACATTGACTTGTACATTTTTTCAAAATTTAACTTGAAGGGAGAAATGTGTTTCAGTTCTCGTGCGGATATAGGATTTGCGTTAATTGGTTGCTTGGTTGCTTGGTTTGTTTGTTTTGAAGATGGGAGCGAATTGAATAAGATTAATGCTAATAGAAAAACCAGTGGAGGGACAGGGACTTTGAAAATATAAGAGATAAAAGAAATGATTAATGGAGAGGGATTCTGAGAAGATGGAGTTAAATGGAATTCTGTAGAATACAGATGGAAGGCTTCGCTGCAGGCGGGAAGGTGACCTTCATCCTTTGTGCAGCGTGAGAGATGGGTCAGGGCCTCAGCCAGGGACTGTGTGTGGCTTCCGCACAGCTCAGCATCAGCAGTCTCTGTGAGTCGTGCCCACACTTTGGAGAGGTACACCCTTCCCAGTCGCATGCATGCAGGTCAATTCGGAAGTCAGTGGGACTAGAATTTGGAAGAGCTACCATCAATCAGAAGAACAGCCAGTGGAAGTCCCTTGAGACAGAGCAGTTAATGAATCAGAGAGGAATTAGGAGAGAGAGAGAGAGGCCAAGGGAGAAAGATAGCACCTTCTCTGCTCTCCACATCTCCTGTGCCAAGGTCCCATCAGGCTTCCCCTGTCTCTTTCGTGGTCACCCTTCCCAAGCTGTTCTTCCTTCACCCACTAGAGCATTCATTCTCTGAGCTCATTGTGCTAGGGCAGATTTTAGGAAGAAAGTAGTCTCTCAAACTCATGCAGAACAAGATAGGTTTTAAATACTAAAAGAAAAAATACACACCAAGATTTTAGCCTGAAAGAGTGCTTTCTTCAGCTTTGTGCAGCACTGAACCAGAGAAAGAGAGATTTTCACAGCTCCAAGGATTCTCAAACTCAGACCTGAAAGGTAGTTCTCGCCTGTTGTTTCCCAATAACACGAGGAAGGTGCTGGTAGACAGTACAAGTTCTTGACCAGCAGTCTAGTTGGCGTCAAAGGCTATAAAGGAGTCGTTTCAAAATCCCTCTGCACAGACATGTCCAGAACACTGACCAGAAGACAGAAGAAAGACTCTATTACTGAGCAGTTTTCTTTCACGTGTTCAAACCCTCCCCTACCTGTGTGTTTGGCAGGGGTCCCATAGAAATCACTGCAGAAGCTATCAATCTAGCTTTTATGAAGGCTCTTCCATTTTTATGATCCCCAAGTTTCCATAAAACGATCTCTTTCCACGTCCACAGACAGCAGGAAGCATGGACAGCAGAGTACGCTTTCTATAGATGACTATTGATTCATTTTCAGTAAGGCTAACTACAGCAGGGGTTCTTAATTATTTTTTTAAGTTGTATAATGACAGAACAGAATGAACAATGGAATACACAGAAGACCAAACAATGCCTAGTTATCCGCATAAATACATAAGCCTGAAACTTTGGGAAGTTTACGTCTTGAAAGGGGCTCTTTTTTCAATTCCTCTTATATTCCTAACTGACTCATTCATTCATTCATTCATTCATTCATTCATTCATTCATTCATTCATTCATTCACTCATTAAAATCATTATCGAGCACCAAGTAAGTATCAGGCACTAAACTGAACAATAGTAGTTTAGAATACAGAGGGCAGGGAGTAAGGGATAGGTTACATTTCCTTATTTTCCTACCACAATTAATTTATACCTTGAGATGTCCTCAGGAAGACATTCTCAGGTGAACGATGGGGAATTAGGAGAAATGCAATCAACCATTTCTATTTGTACATGGTCAGCCCTTGCCCTCCTCTTCCCTCACCCATACTGACTACAGGTGACCCACTATTTTCCAGGGAGAAGGAAATAATCTCAATCCCTCCTGTCTGTGACAACGAATTGCTTGTCTCCCTCTAAGGGAGCCTGCATCTCTTAAGTAGGCATTTAGTTGGGTGCCTCCCTCAAAGGACTCGAGGTTCTCTTCATGATCACCCCATAAGGGAACACAATCTGCAGCCTTCAACATATCTTACCCAGCCTCAGCTTTCTACTTCAAAATTGCCTTTAATTGAATATTTAATCACCTCTTCTGGATCACTCAGAAAATATTAATATTTTATAGGTTGTGAACACATTTTCATTGCTTATTTATCATTTACAACTCTCCCATTCGCTTTCAAAAGAGATTTGAGGCTGCTTAAGAGAGAGACTGAATATGTCATAAGGTTTTTAAGATAGAATAGAAGGAAGAAGTAGGGGAAGCTGTAAGATAGTCCCTATTTTTTCTTTCATAGAAGTCACACAAAGAATCATGCAGTGTGCCTGGCTGGCTTGGCTCAGCGGTTAGAGTGTCAGCCCGTGGACCAAAGAGTCGTGGGTTCGATTCTGATCAAGGGCACGTACCTCGGTTGCAGTTCGTCCCCAGCCCTGGTCAGGGCTGTGTGGGAGGCAACCAGTCGATGTGTCTCTCTCACATCGATGTTTCTCTCTCTCTCCCTCCCACTCTATCAGGATAAATGGGGGAAAAAAATATCCTCGGGTGAGGATTTTTTAAAAAAGAAAGAAAGAAGGATGCAGTGCTGAGGCACAGAAGCTTACATTGGAAACTAGAGCTTCCTTCTAAAGGTCTGTGTTCTTACCTCGTGTCGAACTTGCCCGTGTGCCAGCATTAACCGAGGGGTCACCGTGGGCCCGGCACTATCCAGTACTCCATACGCATTAACTTATCCGCTCCTGAAACACACCCATTGGGGGGATATTGTCATCAACTTTATTTTAAATGTAGGAAAACTCAAGTTTAAAGAGGTCAAGCAGCTTGCCCCAAAGTCACACGGCTCGTGAGTGGAGGAGTGCTCATCCAGACAGGTCTGATGCGCTCCAGGGCACTGTACTGCTAATGAATATTTGTATTTATTTTAATTTTTAAATTTTATTAAATGTATTGAGGTGAAATTGGTTAATAAGAATATATGTTTCAAGTGTACAATTCTATAATACATCCTCTGCATGTTGCATTGTGTTCACTTCCCATAGTCTGTTCTCCTTCCGTCACCACATACATGACCCCCTTACCCTCTTCTACCTCCCCCCACTCGCTCTGGTAACCACCATCTCGTTGTCTGCGCCTGAGTGTGTTTGTTTCTTTTGTTTGCTGCTTTCTGTTTTATACCCCACATATGAGTGAAATCATCAGTACTGAGCAACATCCCATGAGTGGATGGAGACCATGAGATCAACTTAGCAGCCTGTGATCCCTTTTCAAATGAATAAGATAGAATAGCAATGATCGGAGTACATCCCACACAGTAAAAACAAGTAATATTTGAAAAAATCTTTCTTACAGTCTGTGTGCGGAGTTTGTATGTTGAACTGAGGCACAAAATTTATTTCTGTCTTTAAAAATGTCAAGGCTGCTGCACTAAAATATACTGACCCTCCTCACTCACTCATGTTCCGAACACAGGAGTACCGCTAGTGTTCATAAATCTGCTCCCTCCAGAAATCTTTACAAGAAAGAAGTTAAGAGATTTCAAAATCCATGACTCAGTATACACGTCCCGTGGGAAGAGACTTCACAAGCCACCCCCTGGAGCAGAAAGTGTCTTCCTAAAATAGTCAGGCCTGACTGCTCCTAGGCATACTTGCCGATAGTAAATCATTTATCCACCGCTGCAGCAACAGCAGAGAAAATATGTTTTGCTTTTGTAAGAACAAAAATCCAGACGGTTTCAGAAAAGCATCTGAGGGCCACACTCCCCACTCAGGGAAGACCCACAGCGTCTGGGGAGAGTGCGTGCCGTCTCGGGGCCTGCCGGGATCGGTGCAATGCAATGAACCTTCAACCTCACGCTGGTTGGAGTGAGGGTGAGCTTTGCAAGGGAGCAAAAAGCTCCAGAGCTTAGGACGCGGTCCCATTTATTTGCTGTTTCATTCCCCCAGGTTACAAGTGGATTTATGTAAAATATTTCCTTGAGATGGCATCTCTGCAAACCATACAGCCTAGCTTTGTCTCTTGCTTTTTACAGGGAAGAGACTTTGAAGCCAAAAGATAACAAACCTCTATTCACATGCAAATGAAGCCTCAATGCTCCTAGGCTGGCCAGGTTGCGGAGAATGCATTAACACAGTGTTGTAAAAATATCCATCTTCCAACCCCCCAACCCCACAAGTGCGCACCTTCAGAGCTGGCTAAGCCCACCACAGGGCCAGACTCTCCTCTGCTATGAGTTTGCCAGGATTTGAGGGCCATCCTGACTAAAGGACTAAAGCCCAAGTAATCCAATGCTCCACTCACCCTCTAAAGATGTCACTGAAAGCTTCACATGAACTTGTAACTCACACAGAGCTCAAGGCCAAAACTCAAACTCCTGCCCTAAAACGAATGGCACTATTTCTTAAACAATGAGGGCCAGCAGGCTTCGCCCACGGTAGGGGTAGGCGAACTTGGTGGCCAGCCTGCTGGGAGAGCCCCTCGCTACAAGGCAGCATGTCCTTAAAGGGCCCAGCTCTCACAAGAGTATTTTCCCAAGATCCAGAGTCAAGGTACTTTCGCATTTTCAGTCTCCGTTTCTTCATCTTTACGTGGAGATAATAACACCAACCACACCAAGTTGCTATTAAACGAAATAATTAGAAGACACCCAGCACAAAGTTTTGCTCTCCATCCTTCTGCCGTAGTTAACACATTGTCTCACCGACCCAGGCAATTCCTGGCCACGGTGCCAGCCTTCAGTGGTGTGGTTAGGGACGCTTTGGCAACATCCCTCGCTCCTTGCGATTAGTCAGACTGAACTGTAGCCACCCTGAGGCTACACTCTCCTAAATCAGCGTCAGTGAGCGTTCATGGTGCACTTCTTTTAAAAATGCGTGACCCCTACCATTCCACCAGAGTATGGACAAAGAACACATCTCTTTATTTCCTGGACCGTACCCTTTCAAAATTGCAAGAATGTCTCTTACATCTAAGTTTCTGGAATTTCTTGGTCATCTTTTCCCCAGATATTGTAACTCAGTAAATGTTACCTTTCTTTTCTGCTTTCCCTAATTTAATGCAGCGGTTGTTCAACTTTCTCATCTTCTCTTATGTTCTGCCCAAGAAGACAATTCTTAATTCTTCCTCACAGGGGACTTATGCAGCGGTTGTTCAACTCTCTCATCTTCTCTTATGTTCTGCCCAAGAAGACAATTCTTAATTCTTCCTCACAGGGGACTTATGCTTCTGGAAATGCAGGTTCCTTATCCAACTGACATCCTCACAGCACAGAGGTTAAGATGGGCCTGTGGAGTCAGGGGGGCGACTCAAATCTGCCCTTCGTGACTTTCCAGACAGATGACTGTAACATAAAGGATATCATCACCCACACGAAGATTTATCTCGGGAATACTTAGATAAACCACTGTGCCAACTGCCTGGCACACACTGAGCTCAATGAGAGATTGCTACTTACTATTTTCTCATCCAAATGTGGTTTTGGATTTCTCTCTAATTTACACTTACATTGTCCTTTGCATATGTATTTTTTATTATAAGTCACCTCCAATCCTTCTTGTAAAAGATGAGTAAGCAAATAAATCCATCAGTTTGAGCCCAGCCAGTGTGGCTCAGTGGATTGAGCATCTTCCCGTGGACTGAGAGGTCCCAGTTTGATTCCCAGTCAGGGCACATGCCCTGGTTGCAGGCTCGATCCCCGGTAGGGCGTGTGCTGGTGGCAGCCAATCAATGGTTCTTTCTCTCTCTCTCCCTAAAAAAACAAGAAAAACGAACAAGACAAACATATTAAATGCATCAGTTTGATTCTGTGAGCTCAGGGTTTTGCTTTTCTGTTTCTACAAATGGACCCTTGCTTTGGTATTGGTTACTATAGACTTCCTGAAGGGACTCCAAAATAAGCCTTGGTTCCATTCTTGGTGTAGCTGGCATTAGGTCTGATCACAATTGTTTAAAATGTTCTAATTAAGAATACTGTGCATAGAAATTGTGCATTTAGAATCACGCCAGACAAACTCAATTCACGGTTCTTGTGAAAATTAAAGGTTCTTGTAAAATGAAAGTCTGGCCACATTAACATGTTCTGCTGTTCCATGAGATCTGTACGCCCTCCCTCGCACAGGTTTTGCACTGACTGAAGGCAGCACAATCGCTCCTTTGTGCCAAAAAGGATATTTTCCCTGTGGGAACCTGACCAAGTGCCTGCCGCGCGCTTTCCACTGTGACGGCGTGAACGACTGTGGCAATGGGGCGGACGAGGAGAACTGTGGTAAGGACTCCCGCTCACTCCGGAGGGTACCCCGCATGTGAACCCCCAAGCTGTGGGTGAATCGGGTAATAATTTTAACAAACTGGAAGAGGTGGTTTGCTATTCTGTAGGGAATCCCTTTGTAACACAAATAATCGCTCCCCAATTTATTGATGATAATTACCTGAGCTTCCATATACAGAGGTTCCTTAAAATAGAAATGCAGCATTATAAAGTGTTATCTTTATAAAAAATTAAAATTACATTTTAAATTCTACTTGGATATTCTCATCTTGGCTTCTTATGACTACCTCGTTATAGGTTGGTAATTGGCTCGGTGTGAATGGGCCTGCCTAGAGAGCTAGTTGGTTTAACAGACCCATGGTGAGTGCCCACGGTGTGCCAGGTGCTCTCAAAATCACCGGGACCCGGCAGGCTCAACGGGGACGATAGTCTTGCCTTTGTGAAGTTCACACGGACCATGTGAACAAGGAGGGTGACACATTCATACATAAATAAATTAAATCATTTCAGAGTGATAGTGCCACGAAGTATATAAAACAGGATAACGGATAGAAAGTGACTCAGAGGGAGCGCTACTTCAAAGACATAACCAGAGAAACCCTCTCTGAGATGATGACGTCTGAGCTGAGAATGAGATGAAAAGAGAGAAACCCTGACGTATTCTGGAGGAACAAAGTTCCATGCAAAGGCCCCGAGGCTGCATGAAATAAGACAATGTGTTTGTGGGACAAAAAAAAGCAGCATGGTTCAATCAGAGTGACCAAGAATCTAAAGGGTAAATAATTAAGCAGAGATCAGATCATGAAGGGTTTTACAGCAATTTTAGGCTGTATATTGAGACTACGTATATTGTCTAATATAACCTGTGCATTTGCTTCTCAAAGAGACTTCTGCCGAGAGAGGATGACATGTCTAATTAGTCACGGAGTAGACACTAGGACTCAGATCTGAATCTGAAAGAATCCTATGTGTTTTCTACCACACAGAACTGCCACTTGTTGGCACCGCCCAGCTAGCAGTCAAAGTGGCACAGCGAAGTCCAGGGATGTGGGCATCTGTCTCTAGAATCTGCTCTCCAGCCCCTGCTGTCCACACGTGCTGTGCTCTGATGGGACCTTCTGCCTCCCCTCTTGTGGATCCCTCCCACTCATACCTTAGCATGTAGTTACGGACACCTGCACAGCTTGGCTGCCCCGGCCATGCTTCCCACACTGAAGCTCTACCACCGGTCTGGGACAAGCTTTCTCTGTTGCCATAACACCTTGGTGTTGCCTGTGTGACCGCAGTATGGACCATCTTGCCTTTTTACTATGCTTCTCTCACTAGACATGAACTCCTCAAGGAGAGTTCTTATTTGTCTCTTGTTTGGGTGTCGCCAGAGCCTAGAACAATGGAATACATAGTAGGCGCCCAACCTGTGCTCAGTGATGGGTAGTTCTCTAGATGTCAATGTCAAGGCACTCAGATTCTTGTCTTTTCCCCTTCACTGCATGGGAATCAGAGACTGTGAGTGTTTATCTATCTCATGAGTATGTTCTGAACACAAAATAAATAATCCCTGTAAAGGCCACAAGTAGAATCATTGTAAGAACCAGTGAGGATATTAATAAGAAATAGAACTAAATTAAAGATTGCGGGGATCAAAGGGAACTTTGGGCCACTATTTAGATTTACTTTTTTTATTAGTTTATTTATTTATTAATTTATTGGGATGACGTTGGTTAATAAAATTATACACGTTTCAGGTATACAGTTCTACAGTACATCATCTGTGCATTGTATTGTGTGTTCATCACCTCAAGTCAAGTCTCCTTCCATCACCATTTATCCCCCTTCTACCTTCTTCTACCTCCCCTACCCCCTTTCCCTCTGGCAATCACCATGCTGTTGTCTGTGTCCATGAGTCTTTTATTTCTTTGCTTAATCCCTTCACCCTCCTCACCCAGCCCCCAACCCCCTCCCCTCTGACAGCTGTCAGTCTGTTCTCTGTATCCATGAGTCTGTCTCCACTTTACTTTTCTATTTGTATGAACTTCGGTATCATACATTTAATGCGTATCTTATCATGATAACAGTATATGCTAAAGTAATGGCACTTCAAAATCAGGCCTTCTTCTTTAAAAATATAATTTTATTGCAGAAAAAGAGAGAAAGATACTTGGCAAATAAACAGATCGTATCCTCTGAACAATTGAGAAAATATTTCTTTCAGTAGGACTAGGCAGCCTTTATTAAGGGGGGCTTTGTTTTGCTTTATTAAAAACATCAAGTGACATGAATATGATCAGAACTCATTACATCTATCAAGTACATGCCTACATATCCATATGCAGTAGTTTGCATATGACAAAATAAAATTCAGATCGTATTTTCTTCTGGGGACCTCAAAATTAAGATCAGACTTGAAAATGCCAGCATTGGAAATAAGTGACATTTTTCAAGATGTGTGTAAAATTATTATATATTTCTACTATATATTTTATAACACATACATTTGAAATATTTATAATTTCAAAAAAGGGAGAAACTCCGAATGTCTGCCTAGCTTTTTCTCCCTTACCCTCAATGTTCTCCTTCTATTCTTTAAGCCCGTTAACTGATTTCATTATCAAATTCTTCGACTTTTATTTTGTACTTTGACATTCGATTTGCAGCATAACTGACATACATCCATCACCATTTTGCAGGGGACACTAGTGGATGGGCGACTATATTTGGCGCAATCCATGGAAATGCTGACGGAGCGACTTTCGCACCGGAGTGCTGTAAGTGGCATTGGTCCAGCGGCTCCAGGTGGTTTGCGGTGCACAGAGCTATCTGGGGAGGGTGGTCAATTCCCTGCAGATTTCCATTTCAGTTCAGTGTGTTTCAGGGTCACACTATCTATGGGATGCCTGGGGACTGAAAAGACAAAGAGACAAATACAACCCATTCCATTCATGTTCATTTTATGTATTAGTCTCTGATTGCAAAAATATACAGGCGTGGAATAATTGTGACAAGTAATACACATCTTATTTCTTTTCATTAGTTTCTTCACACCACTGCTTTTCAGCCCCTGTGTTAGGCACTGAGAGTCCAATAATAAGATATGGCCCCAGCCCACACATGCCTCACATTGTAGCAGGAAAGACAGATCCTTAGAGACACAGGAATGGTACAGTATTAGTGCAAAACTAGGGAATGGTGTTTGCCTAAGAGAACGTGGAAATCCCTTGGAAGAAAGGGTGGCTCTGTCATGGATGGGGAAAGTCCCAGAGAGAAGATGACATTGAGATGAACTTGGAAGTCCTTGGATGCAGGGAAGGGTAAGAGGGAAGAGAGTGAGCAGGGGAGCAAGATCAGCAAAACCCTGAGGTGGGAGGGTGCAGAGCATGCTTCCTCCATGCCTTTCACAGGGTGCTGAATGGATGGTGGGGGGAGAACAGGAGCTGAACCTGGAAGGGTAGGGCCTGCCCAGAAAATGTTTCGGCTGCACACTTTGGAGCTTGGCCTCTATCCTAGAGACAGAATTGTGTCTATGTATATACATATATTACATATATGATTATAATATATGATATGATATTACACATAATTACATAATATAGGTACACACATAGACATCATTATGTAGGTGTATATATAATTAAATACAACACTAACAGTATATCATGCACTTTGTAATACCAGGTTCTAATGACCACTTATCATATACTTTATTACACCCAAATATATCATATATAAAAGTTAGAAATTAAAAAGAGTAAATTAAAAGATTAGAAATAAATATAGCTGAAAGTTTTGATATTTTCTTTCTGAACCACAATGGGTCATCTTGTCACACCCCTTTGTGGCAATCACTGCTGTACACGTGGGCAACCACTGAAGCTGGGAGCCTACTTTTCTTTAATGAAGAGGGAAGGGCACACGACAAGAAGTGTATGTGACAATGACGCTCCCATCAGAGTTGTAGAGATGGATTGGAATGGTTATTCTTTAGCTGGGACAACACCCCCAGCCCTCAGAGAGCAGTTGACGATGTTTGAAGACATTTTGGGTTGTCACAGCTGGAGGGAGGTGGGTGACTACTGGCATCTAGTGGGCAGAGGCCACAGGTGCTGCTGAACAGCCTGCAGTGCACAGGACAGCCCCCAACAGCAGACAGTGAGCTGACCCAATGTCAACCTTGCCGAGGCTGAGGACAAAGAGTGGTGACAGAGATACCGGTTGTGATGTTCCATGCAATGCCCTGGACTAATCCTAAGAATCCGAGCCCAGGGAATACCAGTGGGAAGAGTGAGGTAGAGAGATTAAGAGGCATTTCAGAAGAGGACTCCACAAAGCTGGGGGGAGACTGGCCTGCAGGCGGGGGTCCTCACGGTTCTGCTTTAGGCAGAGGCCCAGCCTGGGCTACACGACATCCTTTTATTGGCAAATAAGAGTGTCCAACCACAGGCTTTCAATCTAAATAACTACTCTCAGTCTCAATAAACATCAAAGTAAAAGGCCTGAAGTAGTGTTTAGGAAGTTGAACTAATTAGTATGAAGTTACAAATGACATAGAATATTTTCCAAAACTTGATACACTAGAAGGCATCTTGTGAATTAAGTAGGTGCTCAACACAAGTTTCTTGAATTGATGAAAAGTCAGTAAAATTGATTTTTAAAATTGAGTTTGGATAAAAGTAATCTAAAATAAGCAGATCAATTACAGAAAACTTATAGTCAGATTTAAATGAATAATAATAAAGCTTAAATTTTTTTA
The DNA here is from genome assembly GCA_030848825.1 of Tadarida brasiliensis. Classification (NCBI taxonomy): domain Eukaryota; kingdom Metazoa; phylum Chordata; class Mammalia; order Chiroptera; family Molossidae; genus Tadarida; species Tadarida brasiliensis. The sequence continues at coordinate 92,508,049 of CM061263.1, forward strand.
AATAACTCTGATTTTCTTAGCTCCACCAAAACAAATAGCCACGGGATTAGAGGCAAAATCAAATGCTTCATACATGTGTGTTCTCCCCAGACCCTCCCCCACGCACACACGTGCACACACGTGGTTGTCCCATGGGCCAACCCGCCTGGTTTCACCCTAGATTTCTCACTCCTCTATGTCATTAGCTTAATAAATATGAAGGTTCCCCCGGAGCAGATCCCGCTTTGCCTTCAGATGCTTCGGGAGAGGGCCCTTCGGTGTCCTCGGCGTGGTAGCAGCTCTGCACCCTCTACCTTCCACTTCAACTTCGCAGCAATGAAAACAAACAACTGGCTTGGCTGATTTTAATAAGGCACAGTGGTGGCTGCCGCAGAACCTGCATCTAACTGTTCTCTAAGAGGAGTTTAAAAGGGGAAAACAAGGGAAGAGATAAACCGAAGAACTGATGAGCATTTATGCACAACCAATCCACATGGACACTAAGCTGGGGAAGGCAGGAGGGCACTGGGAGCAAAAGGAGGGGTCAGTGGGGGGAAAGGAGGACATCTGTAATACTTCCAACCATAAAAAACATAAAATTAAAAAATAAAGGGGAAAAATAATTGAATCTCATTTTAATCAACAAGAAGCGTTTGCTTGAGGAGCCTCTTTGGGCCATTGGATGAAATCGAACTGACTCAATTACACCCATGAAAGATTTACTCCAACACACTCACCTTCCTCATTGAGGAGAACGTAATTTTGTTTCGCTATAACTTGTTTTTTGCTATTTAAACATTTCTATAGTTTCTTTCTAATCACTTGTTAAGTGCCTCTGGAAAGACCACCGGGAGTGTGAACCAGGACGGACACCACACTAGGCGGTATTGGACTACCAGAGAATTTTTATTTGCTTTGATTACGGGACTGAATTAGTTCGTTATCAACATGTAAATGTTACACAGTCAGAGAAAAGAGAGCAACGTCAGTTATTGGAGATGAGGTCACAACTGAAGTCTGTTCTGCCTGTGTCTGGCCCCCAGTTCTGCAGCAGTATCCGCAGCGCTGCGACTGCAAAGGAACCGAGCTGGAGTGCGCCAACGCCGGCCTCAGGTCCGTGCCGCCCGTCTCCAGCAACGTGACGCTCCTGTGAGTACAGCTCGCTTAATGACATGTGCCCCTGGAGTCACTGCAAGAGTGTGCAACCTGATCTAATCTCTCTTCGTTCTGTTCTATGCTACTTGTATATGAAAAACGAATAGAAATTCCCTTTAAGCGCACCAGCCGTCAGAGAATTCTGCATGCTTCCTCTCCAGGGAAACGATGTCCTAAACGCTGTCTGTTAGCTTAGGCAGGTTAGCCTGTAGCTCGCAAATGCCTGTGGTCTGGAGTTCCTCTTTTCACTTACTTTATGATTTATGTATTGTTGCTAATAGGTTAGTCCTATACAATTGAAAATCAAAATGAAGAAAAGGGAGAGCACGCACTTATTGTACCTCCTTTTTAAAAAAATTTTTTTTTCCTTTCTTGATTTTAGAGAGAGAGGAAGGGAGAGAGAGAGACAGAAACATTGATGAGAGAGAACACTGATTGGCTGCCTCCTGCATGCCCCCACTGGGGATCGGGCCCACAATCTGGGCATGTGTCCTGACTGAGAATCGAACCAGTGACCTCTTGGTGAATGGGTCTATGCTCAACCACTGAGCTACACCGGCCAGACTGTACCTCCTTTTTAAAAGTGGTCATTTGTTCCAAGTACGAAGGTAGAGAGAGCTGCGGAGCTGGCATGTCATAATCATGCACGTGTGGGTACTTTGCGTAACGTTTGGAGAGTCTCCAGAATTTACTGTCATATCACAATTTGGGCATGCATGAGCTGGTTGGGACTTTTGTTGTTTTGGGGTCTTGTTTTTTGTTGTGCTTCATTAAATTACCCAGACGGTAAAAGACAAAATGAAATCACCGTAGATGTTCCAGTCTGTTATGCTAACTGGCTAAACTGGTCTAATGCTTGCAAGCTGTTTCATTTTTGCACTCTGGACTTTTTGTTATCACGTGAGGACATCTTCCTTCACCACAGTCCTTTTCAAATGTGTGGAGTGGTGTGGGACCATCAGAAAGTCTCTTCTCAGCGCGCAGCTTCCAGGGAAGAACCCTTAATGACATCTGCTTTACATGTTATTTTAGGTCTCTTAAGAAAAACAAAATTCACAGTCTTCCAGATAAAGTTTTCATCAAATACACAGCACTTAAAAAGATGTAAGTAGCTATTAAGAGTGTTTTAATGGGAAATTCCTTGTGGGGTTTGTTTAAGTTGTTTTTGATCTAAAAGTAAAATGAAATACAAAGTTGATTACCTTTAGTATTTGATTTCTTTATCTAAATGTAATTAATATTAGAGAATAAAGCATTAAAATGTATATTATCTTCCCATTTTATAATTTAAAGTGAACGGATTTTATCGAAACAGTTTTGGAGTTAAATTGGAGTTCAGATGAAGCAATTCAATCAAAAAACACACAGTTCTGTGCTTTTACTCCAAGTCATTTGGAAAACGACCTTGTGGATTCAGAAGCACTAAATGCGCCTTTAACTTGGAAGAAGAGTGTTAGCACAGAAACACTGATCAGAAAGATCACATCATTTAAAACACAGGACCCCAGGATAACAACTCTCCCAGGATGATGGGAGAAGATGTGTCTTAGTGAAAGCATTGATATTAGCATATCTGAGGGAAGAAAATGTTAATAAACAAGGCATAGTCAGCAGGGAAGAAATGCTAGTCAATGAGAAGCAAAGAGCAAAGTTGCATCCAGCATTGTCCAAGAAGGAAAACTGGGGTCTGGGAGATGTGATCCCTGAGATCATCTCTATTGGAGGACGGGATGGATGGTCCAACTCCACCTCAACTCACGTGAACTAGCTTTTGACACCATCCCTATCAAAACGGAAATGGCCTTTGCTTTGTTCAATAAGCAACCTTGTCATGACTACATTAACTTCCCAAGTAATTCATGCTAAAGTATTTGGGAAGTTTCCTTGGATAAGGACTAAGAGCACTCCCATTCGTGTAATGGGGTATCATTTCTTTAAATAAGGAAATTGGGAATATTCAACCTGAGAGCTTGATAGCTGTGTGTCAGTCCCTCTGAGCCTGGTCACTCTGGGATAACGAAGAGATCAAGTTCAACACTTGCCAGGGTGATCTTAGACTTACCCTTTTCAACAGCATGGAGGGACCTGGAGGGAGGGACCTATTATGCTAAGTGAAATAAGCTAGTCGGAGAAAGACAAATATTATATGATCTCACTTATATGTGGAATATAATGAACAAAATAAACTGACGAACAAAATAGGTCCAGAGACATGGAAACATGGAGCAGACTGACAGACCTCAGAGGGAAGGAGGGAAGGGGTGAGAAGAGATTAACCAAAGAACTTACACGCATATATTTATAGCCAATGGACACAGACAATAGTGCAGTGAAGGCCTGGGTGGGTGCAGGAGTGGGGTGCAGAGGGTCAATGCGGAGGGAGAAAGGGGGAGACATCTGTAGTACTTTCAACAATAAAGATACATTATAAATAAATAAATAAGTATAAATAGCAAGGTAATGCCGTAGGGCCCCTTGGCAGTACTATCATCTTATTGTTTGGTTCTTCAACATTCAGCATGGAGGAAAAGTTTCTAGAACTGTGAAATATGTTAAAATCCAGGAATAAAAATCATCTGATCCTTTGCTGATACTGGACAAACACACTTGGTTTGAAATAGCATCAACAATTCTGTGTTGTTTGTGAATTTGGGTACAGAATTCCTCATCCAAGAAAGGAAGTCACTGAAGGAAGGCAGAACCTCGTGTGAACATAGGTAACCACGCTGAGGTCGGATCACAGCCTCTGTAAATCCCATCTGCGGCCAGGACCCACTGTGGCCTCATCCTGGAGCTTGTTGTCCTTACCCCATAGGAGCAGTTATGCCTCGGTTCTGGGTTTCCAGCCTCCTCTAGAAGTAGTCTTCTAGAAAGTTGTAGAATCATAATTTGCTCATTCCATGGATCAATAATGGCCCTGGGCTGCCTGAATAACACACTGGCAGAAAGGAAAGGAAAAGATTCATGCTTTAGAGTAGCCGTTTAAATTTTGTTATCTGGAGTCAGAGCAAGTTTTATGAATTTCTAATGAAATCTTCTTATTATTCATAAGGTAACGTGCTACAGTCTGTGGTGGTTAAATCACTTACCTAGATCTACAAGTAGTTTGTGGAAAAGACAGAATTAGAGCCCGTATCTTCTGATTCTTAGTGCAGCATTTATGTTATAATAACCAGAAAACTTGAGATAGAAATTGTTCTAGCATCTAACTGGTCTACCAACACTTTCTGTCCTGCTCCATGCAGAACTTCCTCCTATGCCTGTTGCCTCCTAATTTGAGGGAAGCTGACTTCTGGGGAGGCAGGGAGATCCCTGGAGGATTGAGCAAAGAGAATTACAATTAGACTTCTCAAGGAAAGTTCTTTCCTGGACCACTGAGCCATAGCTTTGTTCTACATCAATACTTATCCCTCGTGGTATCTGCTGGCCCACTGAAGAGAAGAATATGGAAGAACTAGCTTTGATCATTCAGACTCCAGTTTTTCTTAGTGAAAGAAGTAGAAATCAATGTTAATGGCCCAGATCAGCTGGAAATTTCTCCAAGTAAATGTTTAACTCGACTTTGTCTGAGAAAAGTTAGTACAACATCACAGCTTGATATCTCCCAGCAGGGGTTCTCCTGATGCAAGTTATCTGATGCTCTCTAGGCAATATGATCCGCCCCCCCCCCCAGACCCAGAGAGCAGAGATGATAAGACTCCCACCAGTAAACATTCACTAAGTGTCTATTATATGCAAGGTACAGCACAAGGGCTAAAACACAACTTCTTATGTTTCTATATCACTTTTCAGAATTGAGAAAGAATTCCAACATTTGGGACACTCATTTTGAGTTTGATCCTCAAAGTCTTTCAGGTAGGGCAGATATCGTTAGATTCCTTTCAGAAATGAGGAAACCCGCCCTTGGAGAAGAGAGGCCATTTGCCCACAGTCAGTTGGCAAGTACTGAAGCTTGGCCTCAAAGCCGAACCTCTGAGTAGGGTCTTTTGGAAGTTCACCGACACGGTCTGGTCTCAGAACACTGCTATTATCGATGAAAACGTCCAGTGACCAAACTTTGATTTTCAAGTAACTCAGGTTCTTTACAAGCATTATTCGGACACCCTACAGCAGCTCATAAGCTCAGCAATCCTTCCTTAAAACCTCTCTCCCTACCCCCTTTCCTCACACCCCTCAGCGCCTCCTGCCACCTTCTCCTGAACTCCCAGAAAAGTCTCACCCAGACTCAGGCAAGCCCTTGACCCTCCTGTCCTTCTACTCATACCTTTTTCTTCCTAATTCTGCATTTCCATAGCCCCAATAACCAAAGTACAAGACCCAGACCATCCCTAGGCAAAGAAGACACCTGGTGGACAACCCCGAGCTCTTGGTAGCAGACAGCAGGAGGGTAAAAGGTGGCAACCCCCCCCCCAAAATGTGGTACATGTGAGGTGCCAGGCTCTGAAGATACAGCAGAAAACACCTATGAAAAGCCCTCTCCTCACGGAGCTTAACCTCCCATGGAGGAAGATAGATAATAAAATACATAGGGTGGTAGACAGTGACTAGATGTTAACATGGAGAAAAATAAACCAGGAAGGCAATTAAAGGGCTCTGAGGGAAAGGGATTTCAAACAATATGCTAATAAATTGTGTCCTGTCTCATAACCCTACCACCTGCCCAGGCATCTCCAAGGCGCCCCTCATTCTGAGACTCACCCATGGACTGATAAGGGCTCTCCCAGTCAGCCTTCCTTGTGACTCTTCACGTAGTTAAGTGGGGCAATCACCCTGCAGCCCGCCACACATCTTTTCTCCAAGCAGCCTGGAAACCGTAATCCTTCCTTAGGAGGCTGGTTTCAAGTCTGTCCTCATCTGCTCACACAACTCGGCCTTGTGTACAGTGCTGAGAATAAGCGTGATGGCGGTGACTCCAGGAAAGAATGGGGGAAGCCAGCAACAATTCCTTTCTAAACTCCACAGGTACTAAAATCACATTTGCTCTTTCGGTGGCTACTTCATACCCTTAACTCCTAGTGGTCTGGCCTCTGCAGTCCCCACGTCTGTGTCAGATGTATTGCTGCCAAGTGATGGCTTGTCCATCCTGCAGCTGTCAGTTAGCATCTGAGAGCTGGCGGGGGTCCTTCAGCGCATCCCTTTCCAGTCTCATCCTGTTAGAGTCAGCTTTTCTTACCAGAGTATGGAGGTCCCTTTGGGTCATCCAACATAATTCACTATTCCTCCCAGCATTCTGTCATTTGAAAATAAGATGAACCATTTTTACCCAAGTCGTGGAATGGAATTCTGAAAAGGACAATCGTCTTCCAAGATCCCTTCGCCATCATCCTTCAGAATGCGTGTATCTTTATTTTTGTCCATAAAAACATTATAAAGCCACTCTGGCAGTGCCTGGTAACCAGATCAGCAATGATGGCCATACATTGTTGTCTGCTCACTCTCTCAAAGAAAACCAAGTTGGTCTGCCTGTCCTGTTTCTCGTGAAGTACCCTGTCCCCTTTCTCTCCGAGGTGCTGACAAAGCAGTCCTGTGACAGCCTGTTCTTGGATCTCTCCCAGAACCAACATCGAGTCCATCCATCTGTAGCTTATGAAATCTACTTCTTCTCTTTCTGAGAAATCAAAATTGCATTTGCCATCTTTAATTTTCCAACTGCTGGTCCTTTGTCCAGATTCCTCAGTAATTGATCATGACTTGGTGTTCTCATTTCCGTGTTTCTCGATTTCGAGGAGAAATCTCCCAAATCATAGGACTTCAACGCATTGTGATGAGCGTGTTCTACCACGTCAGGCTTTCACGTCTCCTGCCTCTGTCCCTTCTGTTCCCTGCAGTCTGACATCATCTTTACCAAGAAGACAGGAGCTAGGTAGGAGTTGAGAATTTATAGCTTTATATTATTTCATAATGTTATAAAATAGGTCCCATACAGCAGGCTTGGACTTTTCCCTAACATTTTCTTATGTCTAAAATGTAACTAGAAATACATTTATATTGCCCACAGTATTCCTCGCTGTCTGAGTTTAGAACATGACTGGTCAGTTTTCAGCATTGATTCTATTTCTGTGCACCCCTCACATTCATCCTTGAGTTTAGAAGAAACCCCTCACTGACCACCATTCCCTCCCCCTGAGTTGGCTGGTCCTTCTGGTTCTCTCATGTACCAGGTACCACCACCCCTCACTGCTGCACATGTTGAAACATACGTGAAGAGCAGTGAGTGTTTGTTGAAGGAATGCGTGCAGGAATGACAGGTAGGACTAAAGAGAAGGTGGGGAACATCTCCAGCAGGGAGAACCAGCTAGCAGAAGCAGAAGCACAAAGGATATCGGGAAGAGAGTGACCAGGGCAGTTGTCCACAGGAAACAATGGCGCATATGCTGGAGAGGTCATCGAATCATGATTGTAGGGCCTTCGCATGCCAGGCTACAGAATCTGAGTTTCATTCTGTCTGACCAGGGAAAGGGCATGTATAAATTTGTGCTTTAGATGGTTTTGAGTTAAAGTTAATACTCATTCTTAAGTTGTTTTGGAATATATCTTAGGAAATACCAAATTTAACATGAAGTAAGTCTTTCTGGTCTGAAATGCTCTAAGTATTCACGGTGGAGATGAGGTCATTTAGGCATCCAGAAGAATAAATTCCTAACTCAACATGAAATTTTAATTGCCAGGTGAATGAATGTTGCTCAACTTATCTGAATGCTTTTTTATTGATTTGTTTATTTAAGTGAATAATCTTTAAAAATATCAAGCCTTTCTAACTTTGGGAAGAAGCAATTTAAGATGACCCTTCAGAGAAATAAAGTAGAATTTATGAGACTGACTAGAATACTTTCTCACTGCTACCATGGAAACTACCAGCCATTCTCCTCCTCGTTGTAACATAAACCTTATATAATTTAGGAATTCCTTCTTGAACTGGTTCTTGTTCAAGGCAATCATTGGCAACAAATGTAATTCAGTGAGTCACCAAGCTCATGAATACACCATGTTGCATTAAAAAAAAAAAATAGCCTATAAACATGCATGTCATTGAAGTATATATTTGCTTTAGTTTCAGGTACATAAATTCCTGATGTTTCTGCTTGAAAACTCCTGACAGCTGAAACAGCAGGAATTCATGAACCAGTAAGTTATTCTTAGAAAAGCTACTCAATGGAAAGTATTTTAAATGGACTCCTGTCTCTACTCTGACTAAAAAGAGAACACCACTTGCCAAATTGTCACATTTCCAAATGTCCCTTGATATTCACCAAGCTAGTATTCTGCAAAGAAGAAAGCGGATATTAGAGAATCAAGTTAAAATTTAGCACCTGAGTGAGACAGGGGACTTAGGACTCCAGTTGGCTCTGGAGGCTAGCAAGCAGACTCAATAGACTGGAAGCTCTTTATTATTTCAGGAGGTGGAGTCTTAACTTGTGGCAGTGAGGACAGTTAGGCTGTACACATCAGGTGCGTTATGCAGCTCGAAAGCACAAGGTCAAGCTCTGGCCGGTGGCTCAGTCGGATGGAGCATCATCCCGTACACCAAAAGGCTGCAAGTTTGTTTCCCGGTCGGGCACATGCCTAGGTTGCCAGCCAGATCCCTGGTCGAGGAACATATGGGAGCTAATGGGATTGATGTTTCTCTCTCACATCAATGCTTCTCTCTCTCTCTCTCTCTCTCTCTCTCTCTCTCTCTCTCTCTCTCTCTCTCTCCCTCTCCCTTTCCCTCTCCCTCTCCCTCTCCCTCTCCCTCTCCCTCATATCCTTGGGTGAGGATTAAAATAAATAAATAAAAGCACAATTCATGACTGCACCATGTCTTCAAGATTGACAACATGTGGGTAAATTGTGCATTGTCTTTTTGAGTTAATTATCACAAATAAAATGTAAATAGAGCCCTGGCCAGTTTGCCTCAGTGGTTAGAGCATCGGCCAGTGGACTAAAGAGTCACAGGTTCAATTTGGGTCAAGGGTACGTACCTCGGTGGTTCAGTCCCCGGCCCTGGTCGGGGTTGTGTGGAAGACAACCAATCAATGTGTCTCTCTCACATCGATGTCTCTCTCTCTCTCTCCCTCCCTCCCTCCCACTCTATCTGAAGATAAATGGAAAAAAAATATCCTCAGTGAGGATTTTAAAAAATGTAAATAGAACCAGTTAGGCAGTACATGTTATATTTAAGAGGAACTTCAACACAACCATACTATAGTATTATATTCTTTCTTTTTCTATTTTATTTGTTATTATAAAATAATTCATCAGATGGACTTTCATTACATCACTTCAAGAGCTCAGAAAATGCTACAACAGATATTGATCTGTTTGGGCTCATTCTATTCATAGAAGAATTTTTTCTTTTTTATCTTCACCTGAGGACATTTTTGCATTCATATTTTAGATAGAATGAGAGGGAGAGAGGGAGGAAGAGAGAGAGAAACATCGATGCGAGAGAGACACATCGAGTGGCTGCCTCCCACATGACCCCAACCAGGGCCAGGGACAAACTGCAACCGAGGTACGTGCCCTTAGCGGGAACCGAACCCGGGTCTCTCTGGACTGCAGGCCGACGCTGTAACCGCTGAGCCAAACTGAAGAATCAGCCGCCTCCTGCGTGCCCCACCCTGGGGATTGAGCCCCAACCCTGGCATGTGCCCTGACCAGGAATCGAACCTGCGACCTCTCAGTGCACGGGAGGACCAGCTGAGCCACACCGGCCGGGCTCATAGAATAACTCTAAACCGAAAGCAGAATGTATGCTGCAATGTGAAGGGTCTCCCCACAGACATGGTGCAGGGGGAGGGGGCACTGGAATGACACCCAGTCTCACCGGGTTTCAAATTTACTTTGTAGGATTGAAACCCATGTTTTGTGTATCACTATGGATGTAAAGCATGTGCTCGGTAGTGCCAGCCTTTTCCACATGGTGGTACACAGAGAAAATGACAATATTTGTCCAACATCCAGGGTAAAAGTTGGGTTTTATTGGTAACTGGAAGCTGATCTTGACTTTGCCTCGCTACCCAGAGGGCTGAGGGCATCAATATCCTAGCACACTGTGCCACATTCGTGATGCACAGGCTTTGCTAGGTAATAACTGTGGCATAAGCAGATTCAGAGCACAGCCAAGAGGCCCAGTGACTGTGTGTCCTACCAACAGTTTGGCAGTGAAGTATCATAACAATTAAGAAAGTGTTGTAGCCGGCTGGTGGGGCTCAGTGGTTGAGCATCGACCCATGCACCAAGAGGTCTCCGGTTCAACTCCCGGTCAGGGCACATGCCCAGGTTGTGGGCCAAATCCCCAGTGGGGGCATGCAGGAGGCGGCCAATCGATGTTCTCTCTCATTGATGTTTCTCTCTCTCTCTCCCTCTCCCTTTCTCTAAAAAATCAATAAAGAAAAAAAAGGAAAGTGTTGTATAATATTTTAGAAACCAAATCAAACCCAAATAAGAGCTAAGGAAGCCATTTAATAGACCCTGTAGCCATTAGTTACTATTATTTGTGTAGATATTTCCCACTCCTAACGACCTTTGGTAAATATGAATTCAAGGCTAACCTCTCATTGTATAAGGAGCTCAGGAAATGGAAATTATTTACTTAGCTACTCCTGACAATGCTCTTATTGAATTGATACTAGATTGCTAAATTGCTCCGGAGGTTAAGGAAATCGCGACCTGTGAGTGGAAGCTGGTGAACGAGCCCCAGCTCAACCACTGATGACTTTTAGGACCTCGAGCACCTCGCCAACTTGCCTTGTGCTTCTCTCTCTGCACCTCGACATAGAAAAGAATAAAATTGGCCCTCTTCTTTCTTCTCGTGGGAAAAGAACGAAAAGAAATGAGGAGTTTGAGGTGGAACTCGGCTGGTTTCCCACGGGGAGCACTCCTGCAGGTCAGGGCAGGAAGGCTGGCATGGCCCCCGTTTGCAGAAACAGAACGAGTTCCCTCCTCACGTCTCACCAGGGTTCGGTGGTACAAGCCAGAGACGCCCCAGTCCCGCTGCGTGGGTGCTGCGGGGTCAGTGGGCCTCGGCTAGGTTCCCCGCCATCCGTCCTGGGCAACGTCTTCACCTCCTCGTATGGGACTGAGCCTGGGGACGTCATAAGCCAAGTTCACCAATGTCTTTAGGGGAAAAGAGTGGATCACATATTCAACAACCCGATGAAGCACACAAACCACGATCACGTGACTCTTCTATCTTCTTCCCGCCAGATTTCTTCAGCATAATTGCATTAGACACATATCCAGGAAAGCATTTTTTGGATTACATAATCTGCAAATACTGTGAGTAACCTCTTTATAATCATACTATTAGCACAATGTTAGGTAGGGATTGAAAGGATAGCATGGTACTTTTGAACGGTTTGACTTAATTGTAGAGAAACGGGAAGCTAGGTTATTCCAAAGTGCTTAGATGATTACTACACTGAAAGAATTATTAAAAGGTTTCTAGCTTTAACAGAAGACAGATATGGTGGCTCTCCTTAACCTAGTCTACTCAAGTTTGGGTCATTTCCACAATATTTTAGCATTTTATTGTTTCTAACCCATGCTATCTTACCTACATGCTTTCTTAAAATGCTAATCTACTAAGTATGTGACCAGAAAGGACAAAAGCAAAAATCACCGCCCCCTCACCCCCAATATTTATTCTACTCTTATTCTGTAATATAATATCCCAACGCACTATGTTGGGCCACTGTCCTGGTCCTGACCACAGCGTTGCACACACTGGGCTTGTGGTTATCTGTGTCCCCTGGTGTCACCTGGATGGCCCCTCTGTTCAGCATTTCCTCCTCAGTAAAATGCTTTTAAGAAACAGATGCCCATCTTCATGGTTACCATCAGTGGCTTATATGCTAATGTACGGGACTAGTTATGGGCTGTTGAGTCTGCCCAACTCACCCACTCGTGCTGTTCGCAGGTATCTCAGCCACAACTGCCTCACAGCCCTCAGGCCTGGCGTGTTCAAGGACCTGCACCAGCTGGCTTGGCTGTAAGTATTCCAGCGTTTCCTGCCCCGGAAAGGACCCAGTCTTAACGATACGTGTCCGTGGTCACAGTTCCATCTATTTGTGGATCTTGTTTACTATACTTTTTTTTTTCTAGTTGTCACGTAATCTGGAGCACTTTCCCCCAGCAATTCAGATAAGGACAGGCTGAGGGGTAGCTGTGAGGGAAAAGCGGGTGCCATGCCCTTTCCAAGGCCCTCCGAGCCCAGGCCCGGGCTTGTTAAGGCGTCGACCCGCCCAGGGTTCAGCTGTGGCCTCGATTCTCACCTCAGCTCCCCTGGCAGTTGGTCCCAGATAATTCTCTGACTGGGAGGCGGGGGATGTCCTGTACGTTTCAGGACGTTTAACCGCCTCTGTGGCCTCTGCCTCACTAGACGCCAGTAGTCCTTGCCCCCAGAGTGTGACAACCAAACACGTGTCCAGACACTCCCAAATGTCCCCTGGGACAGAAACTGCCCGCTGTGGAAAACCACTGTCCCAGAAAGTAAGCAGGTTAAGGACTTTTTGGATTTCCAGAGCATTCACAGGAAAGTCTGAACGCAGGGTGGCGTGTGGGTGTCACCACTTCCAAGATGAGCCAGCAGCCTCACCGCAAAGGGTCGTGCATCCAAGTCTGTGTTTCGTCAGGAAAATGGACAAAGGGCAGTGAGAAGGGCTGTGTCTGTGCTCATTGTCATAGGTCAGCCTGGTCTCACGGAAAGATCGAGGCCTCACCTTCAGCCACACCCTTGTGTGCACTGTGGCCCCGGGCTTAATGTTGCAGGTGACTTTCTTCATCTTTTCCTCACCTGTTCCCTGAAATCAGAATTCCTTCTTAAGAGCCATGTGTGAGGACTAGCTCCTATGACAGGTGTGAAGGGCCTCAGGCATTGCTCCTGGCATAGGGTAGGTGCTCCGTGTCGCTCCCTTCTCCAGACCCTCAAGGACCTCTGGGAATAAGAGGAAATGGCACCTGGCCTCCATGCAACAGGAGACAGGAAGGAAGAGTTCCCTCTAGGAAATACCATATGTACTTAAACACAGCAATTTGAATATGTCAATATTTTCATTCTTTCACCCTCTAAGCACTTAAAGAGTTTGTTGGTACAAACATTGTTAAATACATCATTTAAACACTGTGAGATTATGGAACCATGTGTGATTTCCTAAGAACTTTTTTCAGTTCATTCTTTATTTAGTCAAGCAGTGGGTCAAAGCATTTAGGGATTCCGAGTTGAACCAATAAATAACAAGAGCAGCTTGTGTGGGACCCACGAGTCCAGAGGTGAAGGGTAAAACGTGGGTCCCTAAGTCCACCAAGATAGGATGGTCCATGCTGGGATGGGCTTTTGGTGAAAGAGCTGCCCTGCCCACAGGGTGAAGGGGAGTCTCTCCAGGGGGGAGGGAGCCCAGGAAGGAGCAGGAAGAGGGACAGCAGGTGTTGGGTGAAGGCTGGATTGTCACGGGCCTTTTAGTTCTTCCTGGTTTTACTTCAGACATGTCTCTGACATTGGAAATGCTTGTGATGTGTTTTGTCAGAATTCTGGATGACAATCCAATAACCAGCATTTCACAGCAGCTATTCACTGGACTAAATTCCTTGTTTTTCCTGTAAGTATTCATCTCCCCTTCAATACATCTGTCTACACATTGCAATGACATCTGACACCAGTTAACAAAAAACACTTGAGAAAAAGCAAGCCCATTATACCTTTTGTTTATTTTATCCTCCCCTGAGGACTTTTTTTTTTTTTTGCACTTTATCTTCAGATAGAGCAGGAGGGAGAGAGGGAGGAAGAGAGAGAGAGAAACATCGATGTGAGAGAGACATATCGAATGGTCACCACTTACACAACCCCAACCAGGGCCGGGGACAAACTGCAACCAAGGTACGTGCCCTTAGCGGGAACCGAACCCGGGACTCTCCAGTCCATGGGCTGACACTCTAACCGCTGAGCCAAACTGGCCAGGGCTCACTACATCTTTTATTAGTCAAAACTTCTGTATTTCCAGTCACAATTACTGTTGCTACTTCCTGGCCAGGGCTCATGTATATTTTAAGCCGACCAGTTGATTTATTTTGGATCTTCTTTCATTTCCTTTAGTCCTAAGGCATGTTCATATTTACAGTGGTTGACCAAAGATAATGTTCATTTTTATCTCCTAACTACATTTGTTTTTATTAATCCTCACCAGAGGATATTTCTCCATTGATTTTTAATTAGAGAGGAAGGAAGAGAGAGACACTTCAATGTGAGAGAAACACATCAATTGGTTGCCTCCCACACTCTCCCCAATCAGGGCCAGGGATTGAACCTGCAACCCAGGTACGTGCTTTCGACTGGAAATCAAACCCACAACCCTTTGGTGCTCGGGCGGATGTTCTAACCACTTAGCATACTGGCCAGAGCTGTCTCCTAACTACATTTAAATAGGGTAGAATCTCCTAGGAGTTTAGCCCCAACTACACCAACAGTGGGAATGTGCTTCTGCCCAGCAAGAGTCACTGAAAGTGCCAAAATCTTTGTCCTACCAACAGAGTCACTCTCATAATTACACTGTCACTGTTTATTAATAGACTAGAAGGATCTATCAGCAGGGCCCTATCTTGTCCCTTTGCAGTTAATCATATAACGTCAGCATTTCTCCATTTGTCAGGAGGAACCACAATATCACAAATTTGTTCTGCAGCTTAACATGCCCATGAATTGTTTTCTTTGCCCAAACGTCCCCTACAGCACTACAGAGATTTAATGCTGGTTGTCACTGTGACTCTTAACTATTGTAAATGATCAATGTTTCCCTTAAGAAGGAACTTTGGATGTGCGATGCTGGAAATGATTGCAAAGTTTACAAGAAAAATTATCATGAACTTCAAAATTATCACCTATATATTTTGTTTCATCTCGTAAAATTAAACTGTAAACTATTTATTCCTCGGTTATATGTCATACTGATGCATTCCTAGTTTCTTCAACATGAGTCCCTTTTCCATGCCATGCCCATAGCTAGACAGTATTTGGAAGAGGAAATTATATGTAGTCTTCATCCTAATATATCAATTTCAGCATACACGTTTCCACACTGCAGAAATGGTAAAAACACTGTTCTTAAAGTGGCAGATCACTGTTTCTTTTTAAAAGTTTTAGTTTTTAATTTAAGTATAGTTAGTCTACAATCCTATGTTGGTTACACTAGTTCCAGGTGTACAACATTAATTAACATCTTTTTTTGTGTAAAGGTCTATGGTTAACAACTACTTAGAAGCCCTTCCCCAGCAGATGTGTGTCCAAGTGCCTCAACTTAACTGGATGTGAGTACGCATGTAGGCGTTAGTTTGTTATTTGCACAGAGTAAGGAAACTAGCCCTGAGGTTCATTCACAATTATATTAAAAGTCCATCTGTGCTTGTCTCTCCAAAACTAAAATCAGATCCTGTTACTTTCTGGTTTAAAATCTTTTGAGAATTCCAATGGGCGTGAGGATAAAGTTCATACTTCCCCCTTGAGCACCAGGGACCCTTCATCTTCCCTCCTTCATCCCATCTGGTCTCTTTCCCTGACCCCCACCCCATCCTCGCCCCTTGTATGCCTGCCTTCCATATGCACCAGCAGTCACCTCCCAACTTATGTACTCAGAACAGTACCTGACAGCGTACAAGCCAATAAATGGTAGCTACTGCTATTATGGGACAATATTAGGATAATTGCTAGCATGGTATCCAGCATTCACAAATACTAAATGTTGGGCTGCCCTTTCCTCAATTTTATTCGATTCTAACATCAAAAGAAAGGAGAAAAGAAGCATACTAACCCTGCAATAATTACGAGGGAAACATGAAAATTGGAACAAAGTAAAATTAAAACTCAAAACAGTTATATCAACAAAAAGTGCCTCTAGACATATAATTTGTGCAAAATATTCAAAATGTTTTTCTCCATGCCCTTTAGGGACTTGGAAGGCAATGGAATAAAGTATCTCACGAATTCCACCTTTCTGTCGTGCGATGCGCTCACTGTCCTGTAAGTATGCCACGGACTTTGGTAAATGAGGACATGCCCAATAGATTTGAAAATCAAAAGAAAATATTGACAAGGAACTTTAAAGCAGTGTCTTACTTACAGCCCTGGTCTGAAACTGCAGTGCTAGAAAATGCTCACGTGCCTTGATTGATTTTCAAAGGGGTCCGAGCCTTTCCTTTAGCTGCCACCACGTCGGTCTGCAGCTGCTCTCCTTGTTTCCGAGGACAGTCACTATTTCTGTGCATCCTCTCAGCTGAACTGGTACCCAAACCCCTGGTCTCAGAAATGAGATAATGCATGTGAAAGTGGTTAGCTACCCTGTGATTGTTACTGCAGTGACATCTATCACGTGATGTCTTTTTCTCTCTCTCTAAAAAAAAAAAAATTTTTTTAATTGTATTGGAAAAACATCTGATGTGTTCTGATGGGCCAAAGATTCTGGTTGGTGAATCTAATCTGATCGCTGACAACGTTTTTTACGGGGGCAGGAAGGCAGATGTGTTGGTTTATTGACACATTTGCACTGGAAAATTCAAAATCACATGCATTTTGGTTTTGTTTTAATCATAGCTTCCCATATAGAGTCAACACCAGTCATGTTGGCTGGTTGGTTGGACGGGTGATGGGAAAAGAAACGTTGGAGTCTGTCCATTGGGAGTAGCCTAACCGCTTTTCTCCAACAAACTAAGAGCGAAGACTATTGCCAGGCTACACATTCATCCATCAGATGGCAGATAGGCATGTTTAATGAGAAAAGAGACTATCCCACTCAGGAGATACAAGGAATGTATTTCTTTTCTCATGGATAATGAGAGAGAACATTGGAAAACTCAACAAAGCACATCAACAGCTTTGAATCACTTTCATACTCATTATCGCCCATGCAGCACCTCGGGAAAGCAGGTGGTGGCTGACCCCCACTTTCTGCCCTTTCTCTTAGAGGAGTCCATTTACAGACAAAGCGCATGTAAAACCAGTGGCCCCACCAAATTTAAAATATGTTTGTGGCCCCAGAAACTACTATGAGGTTGGTTCAACTTTCCTCCTCCTGGCCTTCTCCCAAGAAACGTGTCTTACACGAGAGTCCTCTCAAAGCCTTCTGGAGAATGAGTGACAGGGTCCAAATCTGATATTACTCATGTGTGTTTGCGAAGGAAGCCCTTTCTATAATCATGAGAATCCAAACAAAGTGCAGCTTTGTAGACCACACGCAACACCTCAAACTACCTGCGAGAGCATTTCCTAGAGAGGACGTGTGGACAGTCTCAGTGAGGAAGTGCAGCCTTATTTCCACACCAGACTCCACCTCACTGCGAGACTTCCACGGAGGCTCAGGGAATTCCACCCGGACCAATGGCCTGTCCCAGCGAGAACTGGTTACTGCCGCAGACACAACCCAACAGTGCTGACTCTCACCATGTCTTACAGGTTTCTGCCTAGAAATCAAATTGATTTTGTTCCAGAGAAGACATTTTCTTCATTAAAAAATTTAGGAGAACTGTAAGTAGCATTGTCTACTAGGAAAATATGATTGCTTCTTCCAAGATGATACTTTAACTGACTAGTGAGACTGCTTTTCCACTAGTAGCAATCAAAATCCTGTAGACTGCTGGAGACTCAAGTTCCACTGAGAACACCAGCATTGTCCTGAAGTCGAATGCAAATTAAAATTAGACAGTGAGCTTAATGTGGATTTAGCCTATTCTAATTTCCCTGCCTGTTTTCTTTGGGTGATTTCATGTATATGTGTGCTTGGGAAGAAATGAATTTTCGTAGTCCCTTAAACCCAGGGATCATTACCACCAATGGCTAAAGTATGGTTAATTCTCAATAAATGCTCGCAGAATGGGTAACTGACTAACTGAAATAACATTAACTATAACTAAACAAAGGAACGAAGATGCTTGTCATTTCTTGAGAAATTATGACTTCTAGAACTGAGGAAGCAAACACTAAAGTCGGGAACGAGGCTTAGGTTCATTGAAAAATATTCAGAGAGCTCATGGACCTTTTTCTGTTCAAATATATGTTTTGTAGATCTAAGCCTTTGAAAAAGCATCTGTCTTGCTATTAATTCATTGTCACCCGCATAGTTGTGCATTGTTGGAAGTTAAAATTACGTTAGATGACAAATAGTGGCAATTAGGGCAGAGAGCTCCTCCCTCTGATTTGAGGTCTATAAAACGGATATTAGTTTCTTTTCTTTTTTTTTTTAAATTTATTTTTCTTTATTGATTTTAGAGAGAGAGAGAGAAACATCGATGAGAGAGTACATCAACTGGCCGCCTCCTGCATGCCCCACACTGTGGATTTGGCCCACAACCTGGGCATGTGCCCTGACTGGGAATCGAACCAGCAACCTCTTGGTTCATGGATCAACACGCAACCACTGAGCCACAGCGGCCAGGCAGACATTAGTTTCTTAATTAACCTCTTGCTCATTCTTTATGCCGTTTTTTGACATCCAGAAATGACTGGGGAAAATAACTCAGTAAGAGTCATTTGAAAGCCCTGGCCAGTGTGGCTCAGTCGGTTGGAGCATCGTTCTGTGCACCGAAAGGAGGCACAATCAATTGCCAGTCAGGGCACATACCTGGGTTGAGGGTTCGATCCTCGGTGGGGACTCACACGGAAGGCATCTGATCAATGTTTCTCTCACACATAAATGTTTCTCTCTCTATCTCTCTCCCTCCTTTCTCTCTAAAAATTTAAAAAAGACAGTAATTTGACAAATAAGTCATAAATAATTAAGATACTTCAATCTATTTCATGAGTATCATAAGCCAAATCCATGAATGTTTATTAAGTGCCTCGTGTGTGAAAGGCACTGCAGTAGAACTAAAAATATCATCATTTTATGGCAAAAACTTAAGGGCAGCTCACTCAGAAGAGCTCGCTCCTTTCTCCAAGGGGCATTCCGGGTCGGATCTTAGGGGATGGGCACAGATCTGGGTTACGGGTTGGAGAGGAGGGGGAGCTCAGGGCAAACGGGGTGGGCTTTACATACAAATTCAGAAAACAGTGGTATGGAGTCCACATTTTGAAAAATTTCCTAATCTTCTTCTTATCCTATACTTAGGCAGAGCCCCCCCCCCACGATAGAAGAACTCAATTAACAGACCCTAGCTTGCTTCTTTAAGACCACCAGTAATAATCTGTTTCAATCCACATCGCATCAGTAAGATAAAAGAAACTCGGAAGTTAATGGAATTAACTTGAACAAGGTGTTTCTATTTCCCGAGTTTACAAAACATTTAGATCATTTTACTGCCCCTTCCTGACGCCAGCCCCCACCGGAGAGGGGTAAGCACGTTTCTGTGAGGCCACTGACGTCCTTTCCCCCCAAAGGACTGCCCTGTCCTTCTCAGTGTCACACACTGCAGGATGTTTTCTAGGTGTTCGAGATCATAGTCACTTTGCTCGGCTTTCAGGCTTCCTGACGCAGGTATACCTGGGCTTTCCTTCTGCTGTGACCCCAGGGTGGCCTCCCAGCTGGAGCCCGGGTCAGAATTCCCAGCAGGCAGGACCTCCACACTTGGACACTATGACAGCCCCTCAAGAGCAATCTGTTGCCCTGGCCGGTTTGGCTCAGCAGTTAGAGCGTCAGCCCGCGGACCGGAGAGTCCCAGGTTCGGTTACCGCTAAGGACACGTACCTCGGTTGCAGTTTGTCCCCGACCCCGGTTGGGGTTGTGCGCGTAGCAACCAATCGATGTGTCTCTCTCACGTGGATGTCTCTCTCTCTCTTCTTCCCCCTCTCCCTCCCGCTCTATCTGAAGATAAATGGAAAAAAAAAAAAAAAAAAAGCCATCTGTTAAAGTTTACAAAGAAGCCTTACCCCACGGCCAGTGTCTTCCCCTAGACTTGCCCTCTTAGTGGCATCAGCATCATTCCTGGCAGCCAGGCTCAAAGACTGCTCCCTTTCCCTGTAACTCCCTGGACACTGCATGTCCTCCAGACCCTAAGCCCTGCCAGTGCCCTTCCTTGAACCCTCATCATCTGGTCCAGGGTCAGAGCCTCCACTAGGTCTCCTCCTCTGACTCTGGCTTCTCAGTCTATCTTTCATGCTTCTAACAAACTCATATCATCCCATAACCTAGAGCATATTATGCCACTGTCCTGCTTAATATTCTCCCTCCTTGTTGCACGCTGTTGAGCAAAGTCCTTGACACCGTTCTCAAATGTTGATGTTCTAAAGAACCAGAGCTCTGGCTTTAAATGCATGGCTCCTCCTCCCCAGCCCTGGAACTTCCCACGTGATCGTTCCAGACAGGCACTAGGAATGTGCTCTGTCTATGAGCATCCTCCTTGATTCTGATGCTTGGACTCAACTCTGGCAAATGCTGCCCCGGATAGTATTCATGGCCCTTCCATTTTGTCTGTATGAGCTTTTCCAGGCCCCGTCCCTCCCCTCCATTACTTCCTCTCCTCCACCACATTGGACTACTTGCTCACTCCTGATGGGTTGACTTCTGAGCATCTTTTTCTCTGATCCTGTTTCATTTAACCCTCCACTGAAAAGCTGCTCTCCTTTTGTCCACCTATGAAAATCATCCAGCTTTGTTCAGACACTTCCTAATTTCCCATGCCAAGTTCAAGGACTCCTTCCTCTGTTCCTTATCTGTACTTCTGTAATAGCACTTGTTTCATTCTTTCCTTGTATTATAATCGAGCTGTTTGCTCTCATTGTAAGCTTCTTTGGAGAAAGAGCTAAGTCTTAGGTATTTGTAGTTCTCACACATCTACCAGCAGCTCCAAAACATCAAAAGTAGGTAAGATCTTTTGTTGGATTCTTAGGGAATTTCACGTGTTTTGCTTTAACATCTTCTCTGGCTCAGAACAATATTTTGGACCCTTAAAAATTCCTGATTCCACCCTGGCCAGTGTGGCTTATGATTAGAGCATTGGCCCATGCACCAAAGGATCACAGGTTCGATTTCCCGTCAAGGGCATGTACCTGGGTTGCAGGTTTGATCCCCAGCTCGGGTCGGGGCATGTGCAGAGGCAACCAATTAATGTATCTCTCTCACATCGGTGTTTCTCTCTCTCTCTTTCCCCCTTCCCTTCCTCTCTTCCACTCTGTCTAAAAATCAATGGGAAAAAAAATATCCTCAGGTGTGGATTAACAAACAAACCAAAAAAATCCTGATTCCTTCTGACCCTAACAAATCTCTTTTCCTCATTCTGCAGAAACCCTTCCCTATGATTCTTTCTGGATCAGACAGTCCTTTATATTTAGTTCTAAAGTCTCAATTTCTTATAAAAAATACTACCATATAAAAATAGATGAAAATGTGTGACCTTACCCATTCAAGGTTATCTGGACAGATACAGTGTACACAACAATGCTATCTTAGTTGGAGTGTATAATAAATAGAAGGCATAGGTCTTGACCTCAGAAAGCTTACAGTTGAATAAACATGATGTCACACATATAAACCAAGTAGGATTACAAACAGTGAACTGTAGAAGTGTACAGAGAGTACCTAAAACAGGAAACTAATCAAAGTAGATACTGAAGCCAGGGTGGGAATGTGTTGGAAAGGGACTGAGAGGAAATTCCAGACAGGAACTGGTTGAGCAAACTGTCACATGTCTGAAAGTGATGGAAAACATATCCATTTGGCCGACTCACATGGCCTGGTTGTATAACAAGTTATCAGGTTGGTTAAACTGAATCATATTCTCTATTACATCAAGTGGGATGATGAGAGCTGAGAGGAGTAATAACCCATTCATCTATTTCCAATGTAATTGCTTTGGATTTTCACTGTCACCAACAGGGACCTGTCTGGCAATATGATAACGGAGCTACCAGCCCACATTTTCAAAGACCTGAAGCTTCTACAAAAACTGTAAGTTCTTACCACGGCCATCAGATTTAAATGGCAGCATTTTAAGCTTCCAAAATGATAACATCCTGACGCTTCCTTCCTTCTTCCCTCTGATGGAACAAAGGAACCTGTCGTCCAACCCTCTCTCGCGTCTCCACAAGAACCAGTTCGAAGGTCTGCAACAACTGCGGTCTCTGTAAGTGAACCACGGCGGCGAGTTGATTATTCTTTCAGTGGGTGCATTCACTTAGAAACACAGCCGATTCCCATGGGAAACCTCATCCTACCGTGTTCACAGAGAATTACATTTGCAGTTGTTCTGTTATCCAACCTTTGCTGAAGAACAGATTATGGAAGACTTGCCCCTTCTTCCCTTTTCCCTTTCCTACAGCAGTCAGCTTGTCAGTCCACAGAGCATGCTTTTAACTGTTCAGTCAGTGCAGGAAACAAACACGCACAGAGGTGAATATTCAGACAATTCATTTTGTTCAGTATTTTAAAATTTCCAACGTATTAGGCGTAAATGGTGTCAAGAACTCTGGCAGTCATCCTTTGTCGTACACGGAGCATGCGCTGTGTTACCCAATCTCAGCTAAAGCCTTTCTCCACTCAACTCCAAAGACCAGGACTGAATGTCACTTTCATTCTTGCTCAATCGCTTTCTATTGGAAATGAATGCAAGATGTAGGTTCTCTCTCAACTGGTGTTAGTGAGCATCAATTGATGTAAGGACTTGGTGGTTGCTCTCAAGAAGCTAGAATATTAAAAACTATATATATATATATATATATATATATATATATATATATATATATATATATACACACACACACACACACATAAATACATTGTTTTTAAATACAAGAACAGACAGAATGTGCACAGACTGACTTTTCCTTCACTCACTCACCACAAACGGAATTCTGAAAGGCAAAATAAATATCAAGTTACCACCTCATGCCTTTCTGAAAAGTCAAAGTGGTAACTATTTACTCCGAACTTTTCTTTCTACATGTCTTTTCTTTCTTTATTGCCTCTTTTATTTTTTCTAAAGCTTCATTTCCATTTTTATTTCACATTTCCTAGCCACCAACTTGTTTCTAGCACTTGCTGTCTTTGGCACTCAGGATATAATGGCTTCTGCTCTTTTGGAAACTATAATTCATTATTTAAATAACCACACAATCCAGGCAAAATTAAAACTGTGTTAAGTCCAGGAGAAAGCTAGAGAGCCAAAGAAACAGGAGGGGAATCCCGTTAGAAGGACTCCAGCGTTTCCTGCCGGAGGGGCCTGTGAGGACGCGGGGCCCTCTGAGGACCAAAGGGCGAGGTGGTTCCTTTGTGGAAGACTCAGTGGGCAAAGGGAAACTCAGGACCTGGTCAAGAAATCCTTATTCCAACTTGTCAAAAAGGGATGGAGTGAGAACCAAACACCTTTCACAGTAAACCTTAAAAGTGAAAGGTTTCTATCATTTGATTGTCCTTTCCCCAGGCACACTCCCTTAATTCATGCCATCCCAAAGGGGCCGTCAAAGAACCCATATGTGAAGAAGCATCTGAATAAATGAGGAGTAGGAGGGTTATCACTGGAGCCCTCTGAGGACATCATCCGTGGCTGGAAGAATTAAAGGATCATGCTTCCCACGGTTGTCCTTAGGAAACAATTGTCCAGAAATGGAGCTCTTCTCATTGCTTCCCTGATTTCCCCCATAAAGACACATAGGTCAGAAAAATGGGACAATATTTAAATCTAGATCCTCACAAATGCACTCAGTGATGTCCTCTGGCTGGACACAGCAGCCCCTGTCGGAAACGCTCTAATGCACAGGCCATGGTTTCTAAAACTGAGCTGTTGAGCCCATGTCATAACCACGCAAGTCACCACTGCCATTGTTAAAAATGTTTCTATTGACTTTTTAGAGAGAGAGGAAGGGAGAGAGAGACATAGATCAGCTGCCTCCTGCACACCCCCTACTGGGGATCGAGCCCACAACCCGGGCATGTGCCCTGACCGGGAATAGAACCGGGACCTCTCAGTCCATGGGACGATGCTCAGTCCACTGAGCCACACTGGCCGGGCACCACTGCTGTTTTTAAACCAAAGAAATGAATGACTGTGTTGTATTAGAATGTAATTCTGCATAGAACGTGACAAAACGAGCTCCTACATACAGGAGGCATAAAGAAAGACGGCAGTTTTCTAAGATCCTTTACTGTGAAATGCCCATCTTACTCTGCACTGGTAACAGAGGGTTTGAAAGGTGACGTTTGGGAAGGACAAAGAATGCAATTACTAAAAACTGAAACCCTAACCCTGCCACCTGTTGTGCCTGTCTTCCAGAGACCTGGAAAGGATAGAGATTCCAAATATAAACACACGCATGTTTCAGCCCATGAGGAATCTTTCTCACATGTATGTATGTATGAAAGAGTGGAGAAGACCGCATGGTGGGATGTCACAGATGTTCTAGTGCAAACTGTCTCATGTGTCACTGAAATGTGTTTTTGTGCAAGAAAAGTCTTTTTATTGAGAACTTGTTAATTTTGTCACCTTTGGTCCCTGTTCAAATAGAAGTCAATATTATGATGTGCCGACATGAATGACACGTCTCTCTGGAAACACGCTGTTTATCCAATTGAGGCCCAATAAGAGATCAGGGTACCAGAGTGCCACACATTACACAAGATGAAGTCACTGGCTCAATGGCACTCAGGAGACCTGGGAACATTAATTCACCTCTCATGAGTGAGCAGTCGGCTGCTCTAAGATTTGAGCCCTTAGGAAGAAAGGTGCTTACATAAATTCCAAGTGTTGTTACTGTTACTAAGTGCACTTCACAATGGAGGTAATTCATCTTTATAGTAGTTTTTGATAAGTCACTTAAATATTTTTCACTAAAGTGCACTGTGTAAGTTGTGTTAATATATATGTGTTTATGACATGATTATTTCTTTATCGAATGTGTAATCTCTGTGTTCATGATTTCAAAAATTAACCATTATTATTCACAACAATAGGGAGAATTCGAAGTAAGCTTACAAGTTGGGTGCAGCAAGTGGCTGAAATGGTGGGTGTGAAGGTGCTGTTTTGGGAAAACGTTCTGTCTGTCTGTGCCATAGGTGTGGTTACTCAAGGACACGTGTCCGATGCACGCCCACGTGGTTTTCAGTTTCTCTCTCTAGGCCACCAGTGGATAAGGGTTAAGGAGGCTCTCACTTCCTTGTTACAGGCAGAGTGTGAGGTCTTAGCACAGAGAAATTCAACCGTTTTAGAACCCAGTAGAGAACCTTAGGTTGAGGTCAAGAGGATCCAACAACTAACAGAAAATGTGTTCACGTAGGTCCCTACTAAGTGGCCTAGCTCTCCTTTCCTCTTCCTAATCCACACTTATTGAAACACCTTCACCCCGTGACCCCATCCCTTCCACCTGCCAACAGTCACAGTGGCAGGAGAGGCTGGACCTCTGAGAGACCCTAGCTGGCTCTACCTGAAGACAGTGGTCATATTCCTGAAAGAACCATGCCAGGGACTCCAGGGAAGGAGGGAAAAACAGGAGTTTACGTCAAGTGCCTTCCATTGGGTAGATGATATGGGGAAGCTAGACTGTAAGCTGCTAGGGGGCAGGGATTGCCTCCCACTTTTCTACCTGACACCCCAGCGCTAAATTACCCGTCATTCGTTAGCTCATCTAAGAAGCGTTTGCTGAGTACTTCCCCTGTGCCAGGCACCGTTCTAGATCTGAGCACACAGGATGACCAGGCGACACAAGTGTCTGCCCCACGGAGCTTTCAGAGCCAGAAAGCAAATATGTAAACAAACAGTCAATAAATGCTCTGAAGACAAGTACGGCAGGATGAAGGGACAGAGGAAGGACGACAGTGGTCCACAGAGAAGTCAGATGACATGACATTCTAGTGGACATTGACAGAGGGAGGGGGCAGCCCTGAATATCCGAGGGAAGAGGGAAGAATCTTCCAGGCAGAGGGAAAAGCAAAAGCATCGCACTGAGAAGGGGGTGAGCTGGCTTATCTGAGGATTAGAAGAGGCCAGCGTGTCTGGGTGGAGTGAGGCAGGAAGCCAAGGAGGAAGGAGGGCCTGGTAGCCTGGGGTCCCATCATGGGCCTCAAAGCTGTGGCAAAGTCAATCTTTGTTTACTTTGCTGGTCTACCATCTGGATGGAGGGAAATGAAAAGATTTAGAACAAAAGAGATGAACTAAAACAGGTGGTTAAAAAAATACAAAACTAGAAGGAGTTTTATGGAAGAAAATCCTAAACACACAGGTTTGGGGAATGGCAAAAAGGCAGATGACCTCCCCAATGCAAACGCTCGGCCATTCCACACACCTGGATCATAAATAGATTGATCACAAACACACCTGTTTTCCTCTAGAAATTAAGTTTTTCTAGTCCCTGGGAATGAATCTGTGATTCAGGCAGCTGCTTTTTCTCCTAGCTCCAGTGACAATGAGTTTTCCTAGTCTCAGAGACCCTCCCTTCCTGCCAGGGATAAGAAGGCTAGTTTAAGTGAGTATACTTAAAACTAAGTACAAGACAGGGATGTTTTTAGTGAGCTACCATAGGTCCTTTGCACTCCAAACCCAAGCCCCTGACTGTTTGTCAAGATCAATTTAACAATGACAATCTACTTTTTACAACACCCTAGAGAATAATCCAATGTGATGGAGAAGTCACATTCTCATGTCTTCCCCTGACTCACCTCAGATAAGTCATGGATTTCTATGTTTTTTAGGTTCATTTTCTTTTAATATGTTTTTATTGATTTTTTAGAGAGGAAGGGAGAGATAGAAAATCAATGTGAGAGAAAAACATCTATCAGCTGCCTCCTGCACGCCCCCTACTGGGGATGGAGCCCGCAACCCGGGCATGTGCCCTGACTGGGAATCGAACCAGGACCTCTCAGTCCATGGGACGATGCTCGATCCACTGAGCCACACCGGCTGGGTTAGATTCATTTTTTTAAAAGCATCCTGCGTAGAGTAACGTCTATTTCATGAAGAACTCTTAAATTACATAATCTCTATTAAACAAGAACAGAGAGACCTAGTGAAGCTGCGTACCTAACAGAGCTGCAGCCCTACCGGGATTGCAACTGTGGTTTCTGTGTCATTGCTGTAAAGTGACTCTGTTTTTCCCTTTGACTTTAGTTATTTCAAAAACTTTCGATACTGCTCCTATGCTCCCCATGTCCGAATATGTATGCCCTCGACTGACGGCATTTCTTCATTTGAGGACCTCTTGGCTAACAATATCCTCAGAATAAGTGTCTGGGTTATAGCTTTCATAACCTGCTTTGGAAACCTTTTTGTCATTGGCATGAGATCTTTCATTAAAGCAGAAAACACGACTCACGCCATGTCCATCAAAATCCTTTGCTGTAAGTATGTTTCTTAATCCTACATAAGTCTGGGTTATCGTCTGTGAGCTGTAAACTAGATATATACTGACCTTCAACCAATGGCATTTAAATTATACTTGTTGGGCAATGTTTAAAAAGTATGGTGCTATTTTCTTTGGCTACTCTGTTCTAAATTGTATGAGTTTTCAGGAAACTAGTACCCACTCCTGGGGATTATGTCTTGGAAATGGGGTAATAGGGAGCTCAAGAGTCAAGGAATGAATTCTGGGGACAGGTTGTAGGTTATAAACTAAACTTTGTTTAACCCTCAATTACAATAACGCCCATGCTACTCAAGCCCAGAAAATGATTCTTTTTATTAACCATGTAATACTTGTTTATTGTTTATAAACTAGTCCCCCCATTTACCCCTGCCACCTTTTTTTTTTTTAATTAGAAAACTAAGACATAGCATGGTACTTAGAAATAGTAGACCTTTTGAAGTCCATTGGCTTTTAGATACTGTCATAGGTGTTTCTATTAGTTCATTCAATAGAGGATGAAGGAAGTAGACCTAATCAGGAAACGGAAACAGGAATGCTGGGAGCTACCAACACCCCTTGCACCCATTCCTGCGCAGGTGCAGACTGCCTGATGGGTGTGTACTTGTTCCTCGTTGGCGTGTCCGATCTGAAGTACCGCGGGCAATACCAGAAGTACGCGCTGCTGTGGATGGAGAGCGCGCAGTGCCGCCTCCTGGGGGTCCTGGCCATGCTCTCCACGGAAGCCTCGGTCCTGCTGCTGACATACTTGACGCTGGAGAAGTTCCTGGTCATTGTCTTTCCCTTCAGTAACATTCGTCCTGGAAAGCGGCAGACCTCGGCCATCCTTGCTGGCATCTGGATTGTGGGATTTTTAATAGCTGTGATCCCCTTTTGGAACGAGGATTATTTTGGAAACTTTTATGGAAAAAATGGAGTATGCTTCCCACTTTACTATGACCAAGCCGAAGATACCGGGAGCAAAGGGTATTCTCTTGGAATTTTCCTAGGTAAATTATATTTTTCATTTTCTGGACAAATGTGATTTTGATAAAAATTATCACAAATTTCAACAAAGGCATATTTATTCGTTTCAGAAAGTCAACAAATATAGACAAAACTCTATCCCTATAAAAAAAAGTTCTTGCTGTATATTTACAGAATTTCTTATTAAACTTTTTATTATAGAGATTTAGCATGAAAAAACGTACTGTCAGTATCTCTGGATGGCTTCTCATGGCCTTTAGACCTTTGATTTCGTATCCACGCGCACTGACTGCGAGCTGGAGGAATTCCAGGTCACTAGGTCGACCTCGCACCGTTTCGTGAACTCATCTTGTTTTACAGTCTAGATATGAGTTAAATAAGAATAATAATAAGGTTCTGGAAACTCACTTACGGGAGATTATCTGAGTGGAAATTCCAGGAAGGTTTATTGCCTTTGGTAAATGCTACTCGAGAGTTAATGTAAGGATAATTCATAAAACTCTTCACCTTTCAGGTTTCTCAATCTTCCCTTTTTTTTTTTTAAAGAAAAGAAAACCATATGTTCTCTGTTATAAATTAAAGAGAAGCTTAGTCCTTTAAGGTTAAAAGCCTTTTTTTTTTTTTTAATTATCTAATAGGTATCTCACTTGCCTAAAATTAAAGCCATTCCCAAGTTGTCTCTCCAGGGGAGTTTCATCTTTTCCTCCCGTCTAACTGGTCAATAAGCTCTATTGTCCTTTATTTTTCACAAATATTTTTCATCAAAATATGCCTCTGCTTCCTATTTCTTCCAATCTCTCAGCCCACTGCTGCCACCTCCTATATAAACCATGTTACCCGAACCTGAATTACATTAGCCCTGACTGCTCTTTCGTCCTGTGGGCCTTCTCTCTTATTCGTGTGGTCAGTGGCACTGTTACACGCTCCTTGAGGACTGAAAGCACTGTGTGTGCCTCTGCTCAGAGACCTTCAATGACACCATGCTGCTACCAAGGTCAAGTTTACATTAGTCACTTAAAGCCCATCACAGTGGCCCTGGCCACTGTTCCCAGTTCTTCTCCACCTATTTCTTCTCTTCTTCCTCTGAAAAATCAAACACCCTATTTGCACCATTTTAATAATACTCCTCACGCACTGCATTGTTTTATAGCTATGTTTCAAGGGCATGAGCCTCCTAGGCTATTGTAAGATGTTCCCAGCACAGGTGCACTTCACAGAGAGCTTCCGTCACATACGCACACACGCACATGCTCTGTTACCTTCGGTTACATTATGTCACATTCACTGATCCAACGTGAACTTATGAAGCACTTATAGGCCAAGCATTACTTTGGGTCCTGGAACTACAACAGATCGTCCCTCATGGACCTGCAGCCAGAAAGGAGAATGGAGACAAGTAAACACAGCCTTACGTCAGAGGCTGATGAATGCATGAAGGAGGAATCCAACATGTTCCAGGAGGCCCAGACCTGGCCCCAGGGGAGGCTTCCCAGTGGACATGAGCCAAACTGAGGCCCACAGGAGCAGGAGGCTCTGGCCAAGTGAAGGCAGAGGCTGTGTTCAGGAAAAGACCGAGGACTTAGAGGCCTAAAGCCAGGGAATAGGCCCAGATGAAGGCGAAAGAAGTTCAGATTTTATAGTTAAGGCGTGGGTCAGCTAAAAGGGTATTAGCACCTGTGATATATTCTGGATAGATAAAGCAATAGTTCTTTCTCTCTCTCTCTCTCTCTCTCTCTCTCTCTCTCTCTCTCTCTCTCTCTCTCTCTCTCATCCTAGAGCCCTTTTCTGCTTAAAGAATATAAGAACATACAATTTGTTTAATTAATTTTATATTTTAGAATAAATTGGATTTAGAGAAAAAGAGTTGCAGGGATAGGACAATTTCCCCGTACCCATCACCCTGAGTCTCCTGCCGTTAACATGGCACGTTCTCGTGGTGCCTTCGGAGCACGCACCTGGATGCTTCCTGTAAGTCCGCTTTCAGAATTCCTACCGGAGGATCATCTCCAACAGTCGTTTTATTTTATTCTCAACTTTCTGGCAAGAGGCCTACGATAAATCAATCCTTAAAAATGTTCTTGTATGGCTTTATAATGAGATTCTGTAAAAAATAAAAAGTCTTGAACAAAAACAATAGAGCACTTAGAATTTATAGTATTTTCCCCTAGACTTCACAAGTCTCACATACAGCCTAAGTCAGATGAACACTTTTTAACAACTTTGATACATGTAGATGCTATGTTTACCATAAGGTATGGGAGGATCACTCGGGATTCTTATTACAGCAAGAATATAACAAAGTGACCAAGAAGTCAGCATTGCATGACCATCTTCTGAGCATATTTAACTTTGAAAGAGTAATTCATACTCTTTAATTTTTAATTGTTATCTTGTTTCCTAAAACAAGTCTACAAGGTTTTGAATTTTAGTTTAAATGACTATAAGCAATCTGAAGAAAAATAAACAAAAAAAAAACATGGTACTTTTGTTCTATGCATTATTTTTATATTATACCAAAATAACATGAGGAATAATATTTCTGAGACTATTATCTTCCTGATATTCCAAGGTTATCTTATTTATATTTATAAAATAAAAGAATGGCATCATACTTCTTTTTTGAGATGTACATATGATTACTATATGCATTTGTACATATGAATTTGCAGAGCAAATAGCTCTTAAAAACAAAAGTAGCTCTTTTCCTGCTTTAAAAAACTAAAATATACATCATAGTACCCAAAGCTGAATTTCAGAAGTCTAGAATTCTTCATAAAGGCTTATGTATTTGAAATCTCTTTCTGATCAGGCAAACCTGATTCCTTCCGCTTATTCCAGCTTACAACCTTGAAGTCAGGGTGTTGGCCCAGTACCACTCACTGAGCTGATGGAAGAGAGAGCTCCTTGGAGGCTCAGGGAAGGAGGCACCACGTCCCACGCCTCAGTGACAGTCTTTTCACTGCGGACCTATGCCTTCGAGATGCTGAGAGCTGTGCTTTTCCCAACAGGTGTGAACTTGCTGGCGTTTCTCATCATCGTCTTTTCCTACGGTGTTATGTTCTGCTCCATTCAAAGAACGGCCTTGCACACTTCGGAAGTGAGGAGCCGCATCGGGAGAGAGGTGTCTGTGGCCAACCGCTTCTTTTTCATCGTGTTCTCTGACGCCATCTGCTGGATCCCTGTGTTTGTCATCAAAATTCTTTCCCTCTTCCGAGTGGAGGTGCCAGGTCAGTCCCTTCTCTCCTTCCCAAGCACACAGTGCCTTCTGATGCCCTTTGTTTGACGAGGTCAGAACACAGTGCTTCACAATTCTCCATAAATTCTCCAGAAATACCCGCAACTTCAACACAAATGGTTATTTTTTTTCCCTCTGCGTTTTATACTCAGTATTCTAAGACAGTATTCTAAGGCAGTGGTGCAATCTAGACAAGAAGAATCAAAATAAAAAACAGGAGAGAAAAGCAAAGTCTTATTGTCTTGCTTCTGCCTGAGCGGGATAATGGTTCTTAACCAAGAGTACACAAGAAAAATAAAAATATCCACGCCCGGCTTCTTCCCCAGGCCTCTGAATTTAGTCCGTGGGGGCTAAGGCCTCTACAGGGGTGTTCTGAAAAAGGCCCCCAGTGGTTCTGAGGCACTCGTCCGTCCCTGATTAAGAACCAGGGGTCTGTGTCATGGTCCTGGCCAAAGGATCATCGCACTGGGCTGTCCAGAGCACCAGGTGTTCCGTGGAAGGTGCCTCTTCCAAGAGGCCAGGTTTCCCATTTACTCTCCTACTCAGCCAGAGGAAACCACCTCCTCAGTAGTTAGGATCGTACTTGAAGCTCATTCTGGGACCTAGAAATCAGACCATCTAGGGGCCACCCAGGGCTAGCCCGACTGTCTGAAACAGCTTGGGGATCATATTCAATTCATTGCTTCAGCCTTTTGCAAACCTACACGGGGAGTTCATCCAGGGCAGGAATTGTGTCTTCGTCCTCTTCGCACACCAGTGTCGAGCACGGGGTTGACCTGTCAGAAGCACTTATAAAGGAGTGAGGACTGTACAAGGAACAACGATGTCCCTCTGGCGTGTGCACAAAGTCCTGAGGGACCCTGTCAAATGTCTGGCTGTAAAAAAGACACATGACATCCACAGGATCCCCTCAGCCCGTGAGCTTAGTCTCCCAGCAGGGCACAGATGTCCCTCAAGCCACGGAAGAAGTGAAGATCAGAACTGACTACTTGGGAAGATTTGCTGGAAGGCAAGAGCAAAAGCCATGAGAACATGTGAGGTTACTCGGGAAATCAGCTGTGCGCGGAGAGCAGAGTTAATTGACTATTTACTGGTGACAGATGGGGACCTTGATGAACAGTCTCAGTATACCAGAACCTCCCACACCTTTCAATTGTTATGTCTTAACATTTCGAATGCAACTGGACTGAAATGTGCTTTGGCCTCCGTTGCTCGTGGAATAAAGTCCCAGTGCTGGGATTAGCATTAAGACCTTTCTTCCTCCTGACCCACCGCCATATATTCTGTGATCCGGGCCCATTAGAATTACTGGGTTTTTTTTCCCCTAAACTTCTTCTATGTCTTGCCTTTGCGGAAGCTGTTCCTTCCACCTGAATTATACTTTCAACCTGTAAGACTCTAGCCTACCAAACACCCCTCTTGTCCTCCAAGGTTTAAAGCAAGCACTCCCTCATCCATTGTACCAGTTCAGACCTCTGCTAACCTACTCACACCCACTGCACTGATGAAATAGCCATTCAATTCTGTTCGCAATTCATTTGTTAGCCTCATATGAACTGCCTCATGTCAGCATTCTTTTCAATATATCCATGAGGTGGGACCATGCCTTATTTATCTATCCATAGTATTTTAACACAGTATTATTAAATAAATGCTTTTACTTTTTTAAATATTTTTTCCTTTATTGATTTTAGAGAGAGAGGAAGTGAGAGGGAGAGAGAGAGAAACATCGATGAGAGAGAACATCGACTGGCTGCCTCCTGCATGCCCTCCACTGGGGATCAGGCCCACAACCTGGGCATGTGCCCTAACCGGGATTCGAACCAGAGACCTCTTGGTTCATGGGTCGACGCTCAACCACTGAGCCACACCGGCCAGACAATAAATGCTTTTTCTACTAAAGATGTTCAGCTAGCCCCACGTTTCTCCTCACAGAGAACTCTCATGGCATCTGTCCCCAGTCTAGTCTACTGGCATTTGTGAGGCTTCACACAAAAGGAATTCGTTAAGTCCGGAGATGCGCTGGGTTTTGTCCTTCGGATTGTCAGACTCCCTTTGAACAGGACAGCTGGGATCTGAGGGCAATAAGGCCTCCAGGACTGAGTCCAATCTGACCCTGGACCAGAAGTTTCCTGAACACTGTTCTACTGATTAGAAAGTATTTCCTCACTTTCTTATTTTTCTATAAAGGCAAGAAACACATGTTATATATGAATTTATAGTTTATGAAGTATTTTTACCTATTTCCTCTCATTTAGCCTCACAACAGCCTACAAAGTAGTTAATGAAATTCATGAGAGTTAAATGGTAGAACCTCACTCACATTTACGGCTCTGACACTCTTCCAACAAAGGGATTTCCAGCACGGTGAGAGAAAGCTTACGTGGATGAGGCAGCCCCCTCAAAAACAGCATGCACTCCAAAGTGTTATGAAAACATTAAGAAAAACTTCTGTTCTTCACTCTGTGTTTCCTTTTCCAGGCACCATCACCTCCTGGGTGGTCATTTTCTTCCTGCCCGTGAACAGCGCCTTGAACCCAATCCTTTACACACTCACAACCAGCTTCTTCAAGGACAAGTTGAAACAGCTGCTACGCAGGCATCGGAGGAAATCGATTTTCCAAACTCAAAAAAAAAGTTTATCTGCATCCATTGTATGGACAGATGACTCCTCTTCCCTGAAACTTGGGGTTTTGAACAAAATAACTTTGGGGGACAGTATAACGAAACCAACGTCCTGGTAATGGTTGGGACCACTGGACCCCCGAGGACTACCTAGCAACGAGTGCTGCGTTTGGAAGATGACTCTGCGGTGCTCCCCATCTTCACCAACAGCGAACCCTCCCGCGTGGAGGACACGCTTCCGGCCGATGGCAGCCACGCTCTGATCAGCTGTGGTGGGAACTGTACCTAAGATCTCCCAGCCCTCCATTCCTGGAGTGACAAGTGAACCCATACACAGAGGCAGAGGTGCAGGTGGTCTCCCTACTCTGCTACCAAGCTACCAGTGAATGCCCACAGGTTGGCACTGCATGGTCCGCTTTTCAATCGAGTTGCACTGTCCATAAAATAAAAATATTGACACATCGAATTCCAGTGTGGCCAGAGTGACCTCAGCCTACTATCTCTTTCCTTGTTTTTTTTAACGAAATGATCAACATCCCGCTGAACTGTTAGCAAAGGATTTCTGAGATGTTCACCCACCTCCAGTCCTGCCCTATGGAGGCCGGTGGAGTAGCAACTTTGAAAAAAAAACATCGTACCAGGTTACCAGTCGAACATGGACCAGAGAGGCACAGCGCCAAGGCCTAGTGCCGTTCACCTTGGCCTTTATTTAATGTCAGAAGTGCTGAGGTATCAGACAAGGCATTTTTCTTAAGGTCGCCCAGGCCACAAAGGAAAATCGGGCACTCCCACCACCCAAAACTACATTTTAATACTGTTTAAGTATAATTTCTTACAGCAGTATCGCTATTGCTGGTAAGTTCTAACTTCAGAGGACACACAGATACGAGGTATTAAAGGAGATTGAAGAATAGTGGTTTGGCTCTGCTTGGTTTGGCTCAGCAGTTAGAGCATCGGCCCTCAGACCAAAGGGTTTGGGGTTCGATTCCTGGCCAAGGGTGCATGGCTGGGTTGCAGGTTCGAATCCTGGCCCCCGACTGGGGCCATGCGGGAGGTGGCCAGTCAGTGTGTCTCTCTCACATTGATGTTTCTCTCTCTCTCTCCCTCCCTCCCTCCCTTCCACTCTATCTGAAAAATCAGTGAAAAATATCTTTGGGTGAGGATTAAAATAAGTAATAAAATAAAGAATAGTGATTTGATGGGACCATTTGCTCATTCAGGTAAATTCCCATTATTTTTAACAAAAAGGTCAGTAATTTTGGATTTGTTTTTTTGACAATGAAAAGTACTTGTGAAGGCCTGAACATGTTTTTATACTGAAAGTTTGTATGTGGAAAAAAAATCAGGTAAATAAAATTATGTTTCGCATTTGTCCAAATATTATTTTAAATTTAACAAAGACAAGGGAGAGGGTTTATGTTTCTCTTGTTAGAGAACAGAGTTAGGAAACAGCACCTCAGGAATAAGACGTGTGAGATTTTTCTTTCTCTTCCTCCTTTTGCCAAAGCATGAGGCAATAGCTTAATTTCTTCACGGTTCACCTCTTTCTGCGTGTCTTTAATTAGATGAAATCTAAGTAGCTGACTGAGAACACCAGTGTTTCTGATTAACTGGGATGCTTTTCATTCAGCAGCATCCGGGAAAGGAAGAATCCCAGAGTTTCTGTGTCACAGTCGTCCTGGTAATTGACTTGTTACTGCTTAATACCGACTAACACTGTCATGTGAGTTCCTTTATTTTGATCAAGCGAGATATTTCTTATATCACTGAAATCTTCCCCTTAGGATTCTACACATAACGTTCCTACCTGTTGACTAGACTGTCCTTTTCTCTGTAGTTTAAACTTAATACATCCATGGCCCCTACTCATGGATAGATTAAAAAATAATGTATCTATGATCAGTCACTTCCCAATGTGTTTTCTCTATTCACAGACATTTTATTAAATGCTCTTTGCCAATCCTTGATCATTAGAAGATGCATTTCTTAATACATATCCCCAAAACAGGGGGCATAAATAAGAAATGGACCCCAGACATAGAGTATTTCAATCTTAGCACCAATGAGTACCAAGCGCGGCCCATGGGCCGAGCCTCTGGACACGATGTCTGTGCTCTCACTGTGGAGCAGAGGATGTGAGGAGAAGCACAAGGCCAGATGGGTCAGGGAGCGGGCAGCAGAGGTCACAGAAAGATGAAGCCATCTGCTGGTCAGCACATGCCAAGAAACGGTGTAAGATTGAATTCTAATAGCTTAGTGGCTTTCAATCAGTTTGCTGAAATTCTGTTTATGAAAGATGGAAGATGGATATTTAATAATAATAATAATAATATTTATTTCTGCGCCAAGAGAGTGGAATGAAATTAGACTGTTCTTTTAAATGGCCTTTCGGGAAGAGATCTCGAAACCCTTGAGAAATATTTCCTAAAGCCCTGGGAGCTGATTGAAACCTATTACTCAAAGTATTTCATTATAATAGTCTCCAGGTAATGTTTCCACGTGACAATACGGGAGAAACAAGTTACAAATGAAGAAACAGAAAACAACAAGGCCAAGTGACAGAATTACAGCTCTCCAGGAATGGGACCCCTGCTGTCTGAACAGCCGGGCCATGACCAATGGTGACACCTCTTACCTCTAGGACTCGAGGAAACTCGTAAATAGTGGGAGTTATAAACTTATAGCTAGTTTAAATACAAGAAGAAATTATTTTTGGACTGTCTGGGACCAATAAGACTTTCACCTATTGAGCAGTTCTTTGAGCACATGGTGCTGGGTGCTGCATTCAGAAGTGGTTTTGTAATGGAAGGTGCATTCTTTCCTGCTACAGACAACACACATTTAAAGGCAAAGGAAATACAGGGTCAAAAGTCAGGGGCCTGGGGCCGTGGTTCCAGTTCAGCCGTCAACTACGTACATGACCTCAGACAAATTACATTTAAATGTCTTCCATTCTGTGTCACGGAGGTTCCTTAAGATCATATCACATAAACTGTGTCTTGTCCCATTTCTGGGAAGATCTGTCATGTGGATTAAACCACCTGCTAAAGGTCACATGGGTTAAAAATCTGAAAGTTCACATAATGGTCAAGGGTCATTCAATTTTCAACTTCTTTTTTTTATTTCTACCTCTTTTATATTGTTGTTCAAATGTTTTTTTTAAAGCCTCAAAGTTTTGTCCTGAATAGGGGCTAGTTCTAAACCCACAGCACAGTGGCTTTGATGTAGATTCACAATCACGTCTCTGCCACCATAAGCCCTGCCCTTTGCCCTACCATCGTGGGTCACGGCCATCCTGTGAGCCCTGCCCTGCTCTTTGTCAGCTAATAAGAAAACCGTTGGACATAATGTATGATTCTAAAGGAATACAAGTGTTAAGAAAGTGAATCACTCAAAGAAAGTATACACCTAAATTTCTATTGCCCGGCTGGCGTGGCTCAGTGGTTGAGTGTCAACCCATGCATCAAGAGGTCGCCAGTTTGATTCCTGGTCAGGGCACATGCCCAGGTTGTGGGCCCGATCCCCCGTGGGGGGCATGCAGGAGGCAGCCAATCGATGGTCTCTCTCATCGATGTTCCTATCTCTCTCTCCCTCTCTCTAAAAAAAATTAATAAAAAAAAATTAAATGTCTGTTACCATTCATTCATTCATTTATTTAGTCATCTAGTCAGCCAGTCAACAAACAAGCTTATGCAGCTACCTGGAGCCAGGCACAGTGCTGTTCAACAAGGTCATCTCCAAGGGCAGGTAATTCACACTCCAGTGAAACAGCCTTGGCAAGACAACTGGGGGATTTCTTTAGAGTTGCCTTCAGGGATCAAGCCCCACATATGCACCTGTCTTATCACGTTTATTCACAGAACACTCCTCTTTATTTTAGTATTTTTTCCTCTCTACTTTTCCTCCTTCTTCTTTCAAACTTTTTGCTGACATTTCTTGCCCTTTTTCTCTTGCTCTGTCCCTACACACACACACACACACACACACACACACACACACACACACCTTTCTTTGTCTCTCTCTAAATCTGCTTCTTGGCCTCCTCGTTTCTGTCCTACTTCTATCTTCCTGTTGTTTCCTCTCCCTCTGTCTGTCTCTTTGTCCCTCTGAATTCTCTCTGGCTCTGTCTTGTCTCTCCCTGGATAGGCTGTGTTTGGGGAGCAGATGTAAGGCTGGAGAAAGGCCAAGTGAAGATGGACCCTCCTGCTCAGCACATCAGGAAGCAGACTGATTGATTAAGTTCATTGGTATGCTCTCAGCTGGCTGTGAGTGCCCTAAATCGATTAGGGTCTCACTGTCTGACTACCATCATATAACAGCAGAATAATAATAGAAACATCTTACCTCTGAACAGTGCTTCACAGCCTGCCAAAGGCTTTCACAAAGCCTTTATTTTGCTGGAGGTCAAGCATTATCGATTCCCAAGTGCATGCTCTTGTAGACATGTGCATATACATAAATACCTCACAATGTTGGCATTAATATATTTGGCAGCCTCACCTCTGTGGGTCATTACAAAGTTAAAAAGATAAACACATCATTTTTAAAGGCTTTTAAGGAACTAAGGACAAAACAGTTGTCAGTGATTCATAAATTAAAACTCAGAAGTGGAATGGTGCATATAAGAAAGCACAGAGTATCCCATTTGAGTCCGTCATTCATTCACAGATATGTACTGAGTGCCCTTTACGTCAGGCAACATTCTAGGTAATAGCAATTAGTATTGAAAGCATGGACCAAAAACTAGGACCTGTTGTAATGAAACTTACATTCTTGGGGGTTGGTGGGTGGGATAGAGGAGAGAAACAATAATCAAGGGAATGAGCACAACACATAGTGTACCACAGGGTGAGAAGTTGTATGGAAAATAAATTAGGAAGTGGGAGAGTTATTGCCAGAGTAGGCGCAGTGGCCATGGACACCCTCAATAAGAGGTAACACGTGAGCAAATAGTCTGATGTCACCATTTCTCCTTCGTTTACTTATCTTTAAAATGGAAAAAATAATAATAACCATCTTACCAGATGATTGAAAGCTTTAAGTGAACAAATGTATATTTCAGCACATAGACTGAATTTCATTAATTACTTAACAAGTAGTAGATATATGTCTTAATCTCATAAATTTCGTTCATCACAGAAATCCTTATATATTCAGAACCCATTTTCTATCATTCACATATAATTTTAGCAAGATTTCTTTTCTTATTTCTAAACTTGGAGAAGATGTTAAGAAAATACATATACATACATATAAATATGTGTATATATATATACATATACATATACATATAAATATATATATGAGTGTGTATATGTGTGTGTGTGTGTGTGTGTGTGTGTGTGTGCGTGTGTCTCGGATATCCATGTGGGTTTCTACTACTGATTTAGACTTCCTGTGATCTATAAACTCCAAAGTCAAGAAATTTACCTAAAAATAAATCCTAGGATGATAATAACCCTGAGATCATTGAAGAGCCAAAGACCAGCTTCTCTAGAACATATGTCCCCAACTCAGTCCTCGCAAACATCTCCAGGATGTTATATTCCTATATGAGCTTTTATAGAATTCCCGCAGTAATATCTCACACAAGACAAGCTCATAATCCAAATTAATGAACCATGAGGAAATAAAATCCACCAATAGACAAACAGAAAAGGGGATCAGAACCAAAATTAAACAAAACTTTAGGTGATAGATCTGATAAAGTCTCTAAAATACATTTTTAAAATATTCAAGAAATATCGCCCTGGCCGGTTTGGCTCAGCGGTTAGAGCGTCGGCCTGCGGTACAGAGAGTCCCGGGTTCGGTTCCCGCTAAGGGCACGTACCTCGGTTGCAGTTTGTCCCCGGCCCTGGCTGGGTTGTGCAGGAGGCAGCCACTCGATGAGTCCTTTCATGTCGATATTTCTCTCTCTCTCTCTCTTCCTCTCTCTCCCTCCCACTCTATCTGAACAACAACAACAACAACAAAAAAACGGAAAAATGTCCTCAGGTGAGGATGATAAAAAAAAAAAAAAAAAAAAAAGAAAAAGAAAAAAAAAATATTCAAGAAATAATACATTGAAAGCATAAAATACAAGTAAAGAGTGTCTTTAAAAACGACTTCTTGAATGGAAAACACACTCATTAAAATTAAAAAACTCAATTTATATTTTAAAGATCATATTATAGGCAGCTGAATGGAAAATCATTGAACTAGAAGTTAGACATGGAGACAGAGAGAAGATTTTTAAAAACATAAAAATGATGACAATTTAGGAGTCACAGAGGATAGTACCAAGAGGGTCAAATGTACTATCCTCCCCCTTTTTTATTCTTGTACGCAATACAGGAGTCCTATGTTCTGGGTAATTTAATGTGCAACATTGTGACTACATTAATAATGCTGTATTGAATAACTGGAAATTAGCTAAAAGAGTAGATCTTAAGTATTCTGACCACCAAAAAATAAAAAATAAAAGGTAACTATGTGAGGTGGTGACTGTGTTCATTAGCTTGATTGTGGTGATCATTTTACAATGCAGACATGTGTGAAATCACAGTGTTTATACACTTTAAATATATACAACTTTATTTGTCAATGATACCTCAATGTAGCTGGTGGCAGTTTTTGAAATAAAATAAAAGGAGTCCCAGATGGAAAGAACAGAAAGGATGAAGGAGAAGCCGTATTCCAATAATGGTTCAGAATGTTCCGGAGTTGATGGTGTGCCCTCATGTCTAAGAATCAGCTCTTGGGGAGGCCAGGTGATGGGACCTAAAACTGCAGGGTGATCTGCTCCCTCTGGAATAAACTGTCCACACTGAGGGAAGAGAACTGGGACAGCAGATTCATGTCCACTTGGCCTTCTCCAGAGCACTGCTGCAGCCGGGGACACCCCCGCGACCAGGTGGGTCCACCTGCCCGGCCAGCAGCTGCTTGTGAAGCCATGGCATGTACACACACCTTGAATCTGCTTCTCATCCTCCCCTGCCTCCCTCCCTGCCTCCTTATAAAGCATTGCCAGTTAAGCCTTGCCGCAGGCTCTGATTTCTTTTAGGGGATCCAGGATAAGACATTCTGTAAGTAAGCAGTTAAACTTGGCGAGGCCACCCGAGAGAAATCCCCTCACATGGGTGCAGAGAGATGAACACAAAGATGCTCGATGCTATGCGTTTGTCATAGCACAGAAGTGGAAACAGCCTAACTCTCCTGCAATAGAAAAACGGGTAAACTGATTTATTCAAACTATCAATTATCATACAACAGTTAAAATGACCTCATATATCAAAATAGTGAAATGCCAAGAACATAATATTGGCTGAAAAAATAAACTTATAAAAGACGATGACAGTACATCATATATATAAAAACACAAAACAATATATCCCATATACATGCAATACATAAGAATAATATCCCCTAATTTTAAGAAAGCATTTACCTCTGGGAAACAAGAGAGAAAAAATTTTAATGTGCCTTTAACAATTGTTCTAAAAAAAATAAAATAAAACAACTCAAAGCCAGTATAACTAATGTGATTATCTGTTTAATTTTTCCAGTATGTATCTTGTTATATTCATAAACTTTTCTGTGGTCCTCCATCTTTTAGAATTGAAGGGTAAATGGGTCAAGCCCTTATGCTGTACCTGAGAGCGTAGAATGTCCAGAAGCCTCTTCAGGGTGTCCTTGAATTTTTAGGGAATTTACAACTGGCTAAGTCAGCTCCTGTTCTGTGAGCATCTTTCCCCGTCTGATTCCCAGCTCCGGGCCTCCTCTAGCCTTGCGTGGCTCTGTCCTCCCTCGCTGTGGTGCTGCCACCAACACACTGCATGGCAGATGCTGGAGAGAGGGCTCCAGGATTACAGCTAACACAGAGCCACTGTGTTTAGACTTATAGTTGGGAATAACAAAGGTGGATTATGGTTCAGGTTCCGAAAGCTGATTCAGCCATTTCTACCTCTGCCTTTAGCCGACATTGTTTCCATCCT
Source organism: Tadarida brasiliensis (assembly GCA_030848825.1). Lineage (NCBI taxonomy): Eukaryota > Metazoa > Chordata > Mammalia > Chiroptera > Molossidae > Tadarida > Tadarida brasiliensis. Next base: position 92,550,224 of record CM061263.1, read on the forward strand.
CTGGGGCCTCTCTCTCTCCCTTCCTCCCTCCCTACTCTGACTCCCAGCCACCTACCTCCAGGATATCCTCTTAATCCCTTCTGCAGAATAGTTTGAGCTTCACCCCTGCCTCAAACTACGCTTCAAAGCATCAAGCCTTCTTTTGCTTATCCATAATAGGAATCTTCTTTGCTAAACAAAGGGCCGTCTGTTCAGGGTCTGCACCCTTTAGCAGCACAAAACAACAGGAAAAAAATTGAAATTATAGGTTTGCCTCTAGCATGATTGACTTTTATGTAAGATAGTTTCCCCCTACAAGTCCTTCATAAGACAGAAGGAAAACAGTATGAAAATTTACTTTACCTAGCCCTGGCCGGTTTGGCTCAGCGGTTAGAGCGTCGGCCCATGGACCAGAGAGCCCATACTTCGGTTGCAGTTTGTTCCTGTAATAACTCCATTCTGACCCTCAGTTACTGCACGTACACACCCTGGCAGTTTCTTTTCTGTAAATATAAGGGCCTTGAGACACGCAAAGAAAACTGTAAAGATAAGGGGTTGAGGATGGCCTTGGGAAACTCAGAGAAACCATGAGGAAAAAAGAGATTATAAGTTACCCTGCTCCTCTCCCCCCCTTCTCTGTATCAGCCCCTTTAACGGTGCCAAAAGTGGTGCCAAAAATGTAGTTTTGTTTTTTTCCCCTGCAGTTTATGCCTTTAACAAAGAAGGTGTGGGGCTGAGGATTTGGGGAAGCTGTACCCCCCCAGCCCGCCAGTGTAACAGCCCACCAGTGTAATAAAGTGCTCCTTCACAATTCGGCCATGCGTCTCTGGTTATCTCGCTGTCACGTTACAACAGTCCCCAGCCCCAGCTGGGGTCGTGTCGGTGGCAACCAGTTGATGTGTCTCTCTCACGTTGATGTTTCTCTCTCTCTCTCTCTTCCTCTCACTCTATCAGAAGATAAATGCAAAAGGATAAAAAATAAATTAAAAAAAAGAAAAGAAAATTTACTTTACCTCTATTCAGAATAAGTCTGCAAGAATGGGGAGTCTCCCTACTCCCCCACAATTAACCCAACTATGCACCCTGCACAGACATACAGATGCTAAAAGACCTGAAATATGGGCCCATTTAGTTTAGGGGCAAATAATTTCATATACCTTAGTTGATACCAAAGAAATGTCTGTATTATGATCCAGTATTGGAATGAATGTGCATAAGTGTATAACATTTACAAGAAGCTTTTACATAAAAACAAATCTGTCAAGAAATACATAAAATCACACAAATAATTTTTAGCAGAACTGAAACCAAAGTCCACTTGTCTTGACTCATAATATAATCCTTTCCACTCTACCAAGCTATATCTAACCTTATGTCACCAAGAAAAGATTAGATTAGGATCGGGATATTATGGAAAGAAATATCAAAGATTTTAGGGTGTTCATCTCAAAGTTTAAGCTTTTGTGGATAAGTAGTTGTCTAGAACAGTGCCTAATACATAGTAGGTGCTCAATAATTATTTGTTGAATGAATAAATGAAATATGTATCTCCTTAGCTGCCTGAAATCACAACTTACTTATCCAGAATGACCTAAGGCTTTTAGATGGTTGAAATGGTGTTATGTGGGGCAGAGGGAGATGTCTTTTTATATATGTGTATATATAATCTTCAGAAATTTCCCCTCCCCATAATTCTCTTCCTTGGCATTTAATTGTTCAGAAAGCCACTTTAGAAAGTATAGAGTGCGAACAGAAAAGACAACGTATCCAGGGATATAAAAACCCTACTTAGGGAAAGACACAGATTCATATAAGATTTTTTTCATAACTTCCTTACTTACTGAAAAGAGATTTTGTGTAATCTTCATTGAAACCAGACTTTCTTAAAAGAGAGAATGCATCTGGAAGGATTCCAAAATGGCGGCGGAGTGAATGGAAGCTACACAGACCATCTCCCAGGACCAAACTGGAATTACAACTAAAATAAAGACAAATCATCAGGAAAAAGCAACAGCAAAGCAGATTGCGAGGACCATACAACCAGGGACACTGAATTGATCCTGGTAGGATTGCGGAGGCGTGAGAGGGGGGCTGGGAGTCCTCGGACAGCAGCAGTCTTAGCTGTGAGCAGCTCTCTTGGGGTTAAATTCCCAAGCCCACTCAACAGTGCAGAGGGCCAGGACAGAGTGCTAAAATAGCCACAGCCACTCACCTTGGGCTCCAGCAGAGGGAAAGCGGACTGAACTGGAACTGTGTGGGGACACTCGGGATTTGGAGGGCGCTCAGAGCTTTTGCTGAGTTGCGGCCAAGAAGGACGGTGGGCATCTTCCTCCTTCCCAGGGCTCTGGGGAGAGGCAGCAGCCCCACCCTCGGAGATTCAACTCCACCCAGGTGGGCTATTGAAATGCAAATTGAGGCTCATTAACTACCAGCATCTGCCCCACCCTCGGGAAATCCTCTTACACTGAACACCTGAGGGAGGTTTCATTCAACTGAGAACACAAGGCTCTTCAAGTAACCATGATTAATAGCCTCTAGGCAAAAAGCTAGAGGATAACTGAACCTTTCCTGACCTTGCAAATCTACCCAAGAAAGTAAGACTTGACAGTGGTGTTTACCATGGGTCCTCCCACGCTCATCCAAACCCAATAGAGGAAGCCACAAACAGCAGAACACCAACATCCACAGGGAAAATTTGGCAGGCTCCAAAACCCACGGAGATAGCCAAAATGGTGAAACAAAGAAACAAATCCCAAGGGAAAGAACAAGAGACATCTACCGAAGATGAGATAAATGAAATGCAGTTAAGCAAGTTAACAGAGCTAGAATTCAGAGCCATGATCTTAAGGAAGCTCAACAGCATGAGTAAGGACATCAACACTATGAGTAAAGACATAGAAACACTGAAAATCAACCAACTGGAAATGAAGAAACACCAAGAAGAAATGAAGAATGACATAACAGAAATGAAGAACACATTGGAAGGACTAAATAGCAGAGTAGAGGAAGCTGAGGACCGGATCAGTGAATTAGAAGACAGGGTAGAAAAAAATCAACCAATCAGAAAACCAAAAGGAAAAAAACAATTAAAAAAACAGGAAGACAGCTTAAGAGAACGGTGGGACAACTGGAAATATAATAATATTCCCATCATAGGAGTCCTTGAAGAAGAAAATGAACAAGGGTTAGAGAATATATTTGAAGAAATAGTGACAGAAAACTTCCCTAATTTGGTGAAGAAAGAAGACATTCAAGTTCAAGAAGCACAGAGAACCCCAAGTAAGAAGAACCCAAACAGGCCCAACCAAGACACATAGTAATTAAAATGCCAAAAATTAAAGACAAAGAGAGAATCATAAAGTCAGCAAGAGATAAGCAACAGGTTACCTACAAAGGAACCCCCATAAGGCAATCAGCTGACTTCTCAACAGAAACACTACAGGACAGAAGGAAATGGCATGAAGTAATCAAAGTCATGAAAAACAAGGATCTGAATCCAAGACTACTCTACCCAGCGAGGCTATCATTCAAAATAGAAGGTCAAATAAAGAGCTTCCCAGACAAAAAAAGGCTAAGGAAATATATTAGCACCAAACCAGCACTGCAAAAAATGTTAAAAGGACTGCTGTAATTAGTAGAAGAAATAGGAAGGAAAATATAACCACACTAAACAATGGCAATAAATAAGTACATGTCAATAATCACCTTAAATATAAATGGATTGAATGCTGCGATAAAAAGACACAGAGTAGGGAATTGGATAAGAAAGCATGACCCATATATATGTTGTTTACAAGAGACCCACCTCACAACAAAAGACTCACATAGGTTGAAAGTGAGGGGATGGAAAAAAATCTTCCAAGCAAATGGAAAGGAAAAAAAAGCTGGGGTAGCAATACTCATATCTGATAAAATAGATTACAAAACGAAAGGTCATAACTAGAGACAAAGAAGGTCACTACATAATATTGAAAGGATCTATCCAACAGGAAGATATAACCTTGGTAAACATATATGCACCCAACATAAGGAGCACCAAAATATATTAAAAATCTTCTGGAGGACTTCAAAGGAGAAATCGACAGCAATACAATCATAGCAGGGGACTTCAACACCCCGCTGACATCACTGGATAGATCCTCTAGACAAAAAATTAACAAGGAAACAGAGACTCTAAATGAAGCACTAGACCAAATGGATTTAATAGATATCTACAGAGAATTACACCCCAAAACTACAGAATTCACATTCTTCTCAAGTGCACATGGAACATTCTCAAAGATAGACCACATGTTAGGACACAAACTAAGTCTCTACAAGTTCAAGAAGATTGAAATCATATCAAGCATCTTCTCAGATCACAATGGCATGAAACTAAAAATCAGTTGCAATAAGAACATGCAAAGGCATTTGAACACATGGAGGCTAAATAGCATGTTATTAAACAATGAATGCGTTACTGAGGAGATCAAGGAAGAAATCAAAAACTTCCTGGAAACCAATGAAAATGAACACACAACAACACAAAATCTATGGGATGCAGCAAAAGCAGTTCTGAGAGGGAAGTTCATAGCACTACAGGCCTACCTCAAGAAACAAGAAAAATTTCTAATAGACTATCTAAACTCAGAACTTAAAGAACTAGAAGGCAAGCAAAAATAAAACCCCAGAGCAAGTAGAAGGAAGGAAATAGTAAAGATCAGAGCAGAAATAAATGACATAGAGACCAAAAAAAAAAAATTCAAAGGATCAATGAAACAAAGAGCTAGTTTTTTGAAAAGATAAACAAGATTGATGGACCCTTAGCTAGACTCACCAAAAAAAAAAAAAAACAGAGAGAGAACCCAAATACACAAAATTAGAAGTGAAAAAGGAGAAGTAACAACTGACACCACAGAAATACAAAGGATCATTAACAAATACTATGAACATTTATATGGCAACAAATTCGACAATCTAAGCGAAATGGACACATTTCTAGAAACACATAGTCTCCCAAAACTGGACCGGGAAGAGATAGAAAACTTGAACAGACCAATAACAACTAAGGAAATTGAAGATGTAATCAAGACTCTCCCAGCAAACAAAAGCCCAGGCCCAGATGGCTTCACGGTGGAGTTTTACCGAACATTCAAAGAAGAACTAACACCCATTCTCCTTAAACTGTTTCAAAAAATTCAAGAAGAAGGAAGACTTCCAAACTTGTTTTATGAGGCCAGCATAATTCTAATTCCAAAACCAGATAAAGACACTACAAAGAAAGAAAACTACAGGCCAATATCCCTGATGAACATGGATGCCAAAATCCTTAACAAAATACTAGCAAATTGGATCCAGCAATACATCAAAAAAATTATTCACCATGACCAAGTGGGATTCATTTCAGGGATGCAAGGCTGGTACAATTTCGCAAATCAATAAATGTGATACACCACTTAAACAAAATAAAAGATAAAAACCACATGATCATATCAATAGATGCTGAAAAAGCATTAGACAAAATCCAGCACCCATTTCTGACAAAAACGCTCAGCAATGTGGGAATAGAGGGCTCATATCTCGACATAATAAAGGCCATATATGAAAGACCTACAGCCAACATCATACTCATTGGGCAAAAACTAAAAACATTTCCCTTAAGAACAGGAACAAGACAAGGATGCCCACTCTCACCACTCTTATTTACGTAATACTAGAAGTCTTAGCCACAGCAATCAGACATGAGGAAAAAATAAAAGGGATTCAAATTGGAAAGGAGGAAGTGAAACTGTCATTATTTACAGATGACATGATATTATTCATAGAAAACCCTAAAGACTTCATAAAAAATCTACTAGACTTAATAAATGAATTTGGCAAAGTAGCAGGATACAAAATTAATGTCAGGAAATCAATGGCATTCTTATACACCAATGATGAACTCACAGAAAGAGAAACTAAAAAGAAATCCCATTTACTATCGCAGCAAAAAAATTAAGATACCTAGAAATAAACTTAACCAAAGAAGTAAAGGACCTATTTGCAGAAAACTACAGGACATTGAAAAAAGAAATAGAGGAAGATAAAAAAAAGTGGAAGCACATACCTTGTTCATGGATTGGAATAATTAACGTCATTAAAATGTCCATATTACCCAAAGTAATCTATAGATTCAATCCAATCCCCATCAAAATACCAATGACATATTTCACAGAACTAGAACAAATACTTCAAAAGTTTATATGGAACCAAAAAAGACCCCGAATAGCCACAGCAATCTTGAAAAAGAAGGACAAAGTAGGAGGGATCACAATACTGGATATCAGGTTATACTACAAAGCTACTGTAATCAAAACAGCCTGGTGCTGGCACAAGAACAGGCATATAGACCAGTGGAACAGAGCAGAGAATCTGGAAATTGACCCAAGACATGCTCAATTAATATTTGACAAAGGTGGCAAGAGCATACAATGGAGTAAAGGCAGCCTCTTTAATAAATGGTGTTGGGAAAATTGGAAAGCTACATGTAAAAAAAATGAAACTAGACCATCAACTTACACCATACACAAGAATAAACTCAAAATGGATAAAAGACTTAAATGTGACTCATGAATCCATAAAAATCCTAGAAGAAAATGTAGGCTACAAAATTTCGGACATCATACGCAGCAGAATCTTCATTGATACATCACCTAAGGCAACAGAAACAAAGGAAAAAATGAACACATAGGACTACCTCAAACTAAAAAGCTTCTGCACAGCAAAAGAAACAACCATCAAAACGGAAAGGGAACGCACTGTATGGGAGAGCATAATTGCCAATGATAGATCAGATAAGGGGTTAATCTCCAAAATATATAGAGTGCTCATACAACTCAACAAAAGGAAGACAAAGAACCCAATTGAAAAATGGGCAGAGGAACTAATTAGACACCTCTCCAAATAAGACATACAAATGGCTAAGAGACATATGAAGAAATGCTCAACATCATTAATTCTCAGAGAGATGAAAATTAAAACAACAATGAGGTATCACCTCACACCTGTCAGAATGGCCACCATCAACAAATTATCAAACAACAAGTTTTGGCGAGCGTGTGGAGAAAAGGGGACTCTAGTACACTGCTGGTGGGAATGCAGACTGGTGCAGCCACTATGGAAAACATAGTGTTACCTCAAAAAATTAAAAATTGAATTGCCATTTGACCCAGTGACCCCACTTCTAAGAATATTCCCTAAGAAGCCTGAAACACCAATCAGAAAGAATATGTACCCCCATGTTCATAGCAGCACTATTTACAATAGTTAAGACCTGGAAACAGCCCAAGTGTCCATCACTAGATGAGTGGATAAAAAAAAAAGCTGTGGTACATATACACAATGGAGTACTATGCAGCTGTAAGAAAGAAAGATCTCTTATCCTTTGAGACAACATGGAGGGACCTGGAAAGTATTATCCTAAGCAAAACAAGCTAAGCAGAGAAAGACAAATATCACATGATGTCACTTGTTTGGAAGAATTTGCTTCAGAGTAAGGAGAGAAGGGATTCAGAAAGGAGTGAGGATCCAGAACTAAACCCCTGATACAATTACTGTCATCAGATCGAAGCCCACTAGAGAATTTACCACACTAACCAAAGCACAAGCAATCCCTATCTAGCAAAACTGCCAGAATGTTAGTAAGGCACCTGCAAAGCGCACAGGAGAGAAAAGAGGTCTCTGTTTGCAGCTAACTTCAGCCACCCCTGAATGGGTTCTCAGTCTATACACATGAGAGGCTGATTGAACACTGGCAGATAATGAAGCTGTATGATTGAATTGAATTATAACCATCTCATGATAAGCGAACATGAACAGCAAAAGAAACAAAATGTCATTCACTCAACGTGATCTTGAGTCAGTAGCTACTGAAGATTTAATGTAAGGGTTGCCGATTTTAGAATAGCCTCTAGCAAAGGAGATCACATGGACCAGGGAAGCCAAGTGTAGCTTTCCCTCTCGGATTTCCGGGGCGGCTGGCTGGCTTCCCCTGGCAGCTCTACTCTCCAGCTCTGTAAACCCCAACTCACCGCTGAGGCCAACAGCTTCCCTCTCAAGCCAGCGGCAGTGCTGGGAAAGCCACAAACTGGTGGTTTGTTTTTCTCTTCAACAATGTAATTAGTATTGCACAAATCAAATTATAGTGCTATAGAAAGAAATAAAAATGAAAAGCAGCCATAATCCCCTCATTTTTATATAATGACTATTTTCATTGATTTCTTCCTTTTCTGGCCCTTATTATGTAAAAGGATGTTTTCGGTCATTGTAAAACCAACATATATACTAATGTAGTGTGAGGGGTTTTTTTTTTTTGCAAGATGGTAAAATTTTTCTCTGTTTCACAATTTTCATCAGTTATTTTTCTGTGCAGACATGCATGGTTTTCCATTGAAGTATTAATCTTTTTTTATTAAACTTTTTTTTTCTTTATTGATTTTAGAAAGAGAAGAAGGGAGAGGGAGAGAGAGATAAAAACATCCATGAGAGACAACATCGACTGGCCGCTTCCTGCATGCCCCCTTCTGGGGATTGGGCCCACAGCCTGGGCATGTGTCCTAACCAGGAATCGAACCAGCGACCTCTTGGTGCATGGGTCGACACTCAGCCACTGAGGCACACAGAGCAGGCTGAAGTATTAATCTTAATTGACCTAATAACCTCTTCTTGGCTGTGAAACACTTTGGTTCTTTCCAACTTTGTTCATTTACTCAGAAAGCATGAAACACTTTTTATGTCCCAACACTGTCCTAAACATTAGGGACGTAAAGGTAACTAAGAAATAGTCCCTGCTCTTGAGAAGCTCAGGGTGAAAGAGACTTGATAAAGGGAGACCCAAACACAATGCAATGAATACAATGAAGGGAGCAGAAGTCAAAAGGTGTAGACGATTTTTAGGAGCCTTGATTAGCATTTCCCAAAATAATTAGGAAGGGGCATAAGTATATATTATGACAAAGGGGGGTTCAGAGTCAAGTAGACTTAGGGAGAAATAGAAGGAAACAATGTTAAACACCAGGTTTTACAAGTCTGTGCTCCTAGGAGCCAGTGGGCACTATGGACTTCAGGAAGGATACGGTCTATGTTTTTTACCACGTTTATTGCAATCTTGGGATCCTTTGCAAGACAACTATTAGACAGAGGATCTACCAGGTAGACCCTGAGAAAAGCTATTCTGGTCCATACCACAGGCACGTCTCCAAACGGACTGAGCCAACAAACACATCGCCCAGAGTCTGAGGTTGCCAGTGTCATTCACAGCATGAAACATTTCAATTCCTGGCTAGATTGCCCAGCCATGAACGGATACTGTGATGGTTCGTTTTATGTGTCAACTTGACTGGCCACTGGATGCCAGGAAACATGATTTCCAGGTGTATCTGTGAGGGTGGTTCCAGATGAGATCAACATTTGAATTGGTGGACTCGGCAAAGTAGCTCACCCTCCCCTTTTGAGTGGGCTTCATCCAACCCATCGAGACCTGAATAGAACAAAGGGTTCAGGAAAGAAGAATTTGCCCAATTTTTTTCCTGCTTCTCTACTTGAGCTGGGACATCTCATCTTATCTTCTTCTGTCTTTGTACTGGGGTTTACACCATCAGCTCCCCTGGTTCTCAGGCCTTTGGACTCAGACTGAATGATAAAACTGGCTATCCTGAGTCTCCAGATTGAGTCAGCAGATCATGGGACTTCTCAGCCTTCATAATCTCATCAGTCAATTCGATAGGTAGGTAGGTAGGTAGATAGATAGATAGATAGATAGATAGATAGATAGATAGATAGATAGACAGACAGATAGATAGACATAGACATAGATATAGATACCAATATATATATTATTTTGGATACATTGAATATACTATTTGTACTATAAAGTCATGTAGGTTTTGAAAAATGCATAGCGCTATGTATCTAGCATTGCATATTCTATTATACAGAATTGTTTCAACAAATGGTTTTATTTTGATTATATTTTGAAGCTACAAGCAATAACATTGCAGCTATATTGAATGTGAAATATAATAAAAGTGAGAAACAAAGGATGGCTCGAAGTATTTTAGCCTAAGCAACAGGAAGCATGGGAGAAACAGCATGTGGGGTTAGGGAATAGGATCAGAGGTGTACACTGTACTGGAGAGAGTGTACATCGTGTGAACATCACCTACTCACCATCCTCCTCTCCTCTACCCATAAACTTGGCAACTACTAATCTTCATATCTATAGTTTTGCCTTTTCCAGAATGTCACATAATCGAAATTATACAGTATTTAGTCTCTTCTTCTATGCACTTTTTATTTCACAATGTGTATTTCATATATATGCTTGCCATTTTATGGATTGATAGCTTATTTCTTTTTATTGCTAAATAATATTCTATTTTATGGATGTACCAGAGTTTATTTATCCATTCACCTATTGAAGGCCATGTTGGTTGCTTCCTGTTTTTGGCAATTATGAATGAAGTTGCTATAAACATTCCTGTGCAGGTTTTTTTGTCTTTTGTTAAAATTAAGTCTTCCAAAATAATTACGTAAATACCTAGGAGTGCAATTGCTAGATCACGTGGCGGGGCTATGTTTACCTTTGCAAGATGCTATCAAACTGTTATCCAAACTACCTGTATCTTTTGGCACTTCAACCATCAATACATGACAATTCCTGTTGTGTTGAATCCTTGCTAGCAATTGGTATTATTAGGTTTTTGTTGTTTCTGGATTTTAACCTTGGCAATAGGTGTGTAGTGGTATTTCAGTGTTGTTTTCATTTGAAAATTTTTGATAAAAAGTTACATATTTCATATGATTATTATCTGTATATTTCCTTTGGTGAGGTATCTGTTCTAATATTTGTCTCATTTTAAAAAGGGGTTCTTTGTCATCTTTTCACATATCTGTTGGCCATTTGTATGTCTTCTTGGGAGAAGTGTTTATTCAGGTTCTCTGCCCATTTTTTGTTTTGTTTTTTGTTTTTTAATCCTCACCCGAGGACATTTTTTTCATTTTTTGTTCAGATAGAGTGGGAGGGAGAGAGAGGAAGAGAGAGAGAGAGCAACATCAACGTGAAAGGGACACATCGAGTGGCCGCCACCCGCATGACCAACCAGAGCCGGGGACAAACTGCAACCGAAGTACATGCCCTTAGCGGGAACCGAACCCGGGTCTCTCTGGACCGCAGGCCGACGCTCCAACCGCTGAGCCAAACCGGCCAGGGATCTCTGCCCATTTTTTAATCGAATTGTTTGTTTTGTGTTGAGTTGTATGACTTCTTTATATATTTTGGATATTAACCCCTTGTCAGAGCTGTTGTTAGCAAATAACTTCTCCCATTCGGTTGGCTGTTCTTTTGTTTTGTTGGTGGTTTCTTTTCCTATACAGAAGCTTTACAGTTTTATATAGTCCTATTCATTCATTTTTGCCTTTGCTTTCTTTGCCTTTGGGGTCAAATTCATAAAATCTTCTCTAAAATCTATGTCCACAAGTGTAGTACCTATGTTTTCTCCAACGTAATTTGTTTCAGGTCTACACAGGTGATGTATGATAGAATTGTACACTTGAAACGTATGTGATTTTATTAACCATGTCACCCCAATAAATTTAATTAATAAGAAAAAATATGAGGTAAGAAAACATTTGCAAGTAGAAGGATGTATTTGTATTTTCAGAAATAAACCTTCCCCCCAAATAATTAAATAAATGCAAATTATGAGGCAAGTGTCAGAGCTGTTACATAGTTTTTTTAAAAACATTTTTTTATATTGTACTATTTCTAATGGGTTATATGTCCTCTGACAATCTGAGTTAAATATCACAAATTTGGGCAATTTGTGTCTGTTTTGCTAAATTAATACTTGTAGATATACAGCAGGGAAATATGCATCTGTATGTCAATTTATTTTAAGTTGCATTTATTTGAGTTTTAGATTTATTTTAAAAAATTGTTTTTTTCTTTTTTAATAAAATATATTTGAGATATAAAAATGGGTTGCTTATGTTATTGAGTTTTAAGAGTTCTGTGTACATTTTGGAGACAGATCCTTTATCAAATATGTGTACAAACTATTTTCTCCCAGTTTCTGGCTTACAAGTTTTTCTTCACATTGTCTTTCGCAGAAAAGAAGTTGAAATGTGGGAGTCCAAAAACCTTTCATTTAGTCCAGGCTCTGTCCCTTTCCGGCAGTGTCTGTGCTGGTCTAACATTCCTGGAAACCTTGTAAGTCTCCCATGTGATTCAGAGGGGCCTGCACCATTAGAAGAGAGTTCTCTACAGATTTTTCCCGGATAAACCCATTTATAACCCTGGCTTCTGCTACAAAGATTATGTAGATACATGCATTGCATGCCTAATATTTTTAGTAAAATATTTTTCCAGCCACATTATCAGATTTCCTCATTTTAGCTACCTTTGAAATCTGGATAGACTGAGATTTTCCCAAGTCATCAAATGCTTGTTCATTTTTGCTTAGCAATTCCTTCTTCAATTTATCTCTTTCCTCTCACATTTACTATAAGCAGAGGGAGCAACCAGGCAGCAGATTCAATATTTGGCTTGAACATCTCCTCAGCTAATTTCACCCATTACAATTCTGCTTTTCAATCAACAGTAGAATAAATTCAACCTAGGTTAATGGTGCTTTAGAACAAGAACTGCTGTTCCTCCAGTCTCTGATAACATGTTCCTCATTTCCTTCTGAAGTCTCGCTAGTCAACTGGACATCCATATTTCTACCAATGACTTCTTCAGAACAACCCAGGGTTTTTCTACCGTGTGTATCTAAATTCTTCCCGCCTCTACCTCTATTCCAGTTCCAAAGCCACTGCTAGATCTGTAGGTATTTGTTACAGCAGCACTTCACTTTCCAGTACTAGCATGTGTGATTCCTGGGCAGCCTTCACAAATTACCACAAACTTGTGGCTTAATACAACAAAAATCCATTCTCTCATAGTTTTGGAGGCTTGAAATCCAAACTCAAGATTTCGGCAGGACGGATTTCTTCTGGAGGCTCAGAGGGGCGATCTGTCTCTCTCCTAGATTCTAGTGGCTAGCAACAAGTCTTGGTTTTCCTTGGCTTGTCTATATGTCACTTTAGTCTCTGTCTCTTTTTGCTTATAAGAACATAAGTCATTGGATATAGGGCCTACACTTAATCCAAGATGCATCTATTCATCCTTAATGACCTCAGTATAGATCCCATTTTCAAATAAGATTACATTCACATTTACTGGAGGTTAGCATTTGAACATACCATTTGGGGGCCACTGTTTGTTTTTTAACTTCTTTCATTATTTTATTTTATGTTTTTTTACTTTAAATTATGTTTTAGTTTTTAATTACAGTTGGCATACAATATTATATCAGTTTCAGGTGTATAACCCAGTAATTAGACATTATATAACTTATTAAGTTATCACCCCAGTAAATCTAGTACCCATGTGGCACCATGCATAGCCATTACAGTATTAATGACTCTATTCCCTATGCTGTACTTTACATCTCTGTGACTATTCTGTAACTACCAATTTGTACTCCTCAATCTTTCATCTTTTTCACCCAGCCCCATAATCCCCTCCATCTTAAAAAAGACTATTTAGCATTTTTTGTAATATGGGTTTGGTGGTGATGAACTCTTTTAGCTTTTTCTTGTCTAGGAAATTCTTTGTCTGTCCTTTGATTCTAAATGATAGCTTTGCTGGGTAATCATGGTTGTAGGTCCTTGCTTTTCATCGCTTTGAATATTTTGTGCCAATCCCTTCTGGCCTGCAAAGTTTCTGTTAAGAAATCAGCTGACAGTCTTATAGGAGCTCCCTTGTAGGTAACTAAAAGTAGTAACTAAAAGCTCTTCTCTTGCTACTTTTAAGATTTTTTCTTTGTCTTAAACCTTTGGCATTTTAATTATGATGTGTCTTGGTGTGGGCCTTTTTGGTTCATACTGTTTGGGACTCTTTGTGCTTCCTTGACTTATAAGTCTATTTCCTTCACCAGGTTAGAGAAGTTTTCCATCATTATTTTTTCAGATAAGTTTTCAATTTCTTGCTCTCTCTCTTCTTCTGCTGGCACCCCTATGATGCAAACGTTGGTATACTTGAAGTTGTCCCAAAGGCTCATATTATATATTTTTTCTTTTTGTTGCTCTGAGTGGGTGCTTTCTTATCTTTCACATTTCTGATTTTATCCTCTGCTTCATCTACTCCACTGTTGATTCCCTATGGTTTATTCTTCATTTCAGGTGGTGTATTCATTCCTGACTGGTTCTTTTTTCATTTTTTCCAGTTCCGTTTTTATGTTTCCCATTTCTTTATTGAAGTTTTCACTGAGATCACTGAGCATCCTTATAATCAATGTTTTGAACTCTGCATCTGGTGGATTGCTTGTCTCTGTTTTATTTAGTTCTTTTTCTGGAGTTTTGCTTTGTTCATTTATTTGGGACATGTTTGTCTCATTTTGGCTGCCTCCCTGTGTTGGTTTCTGTGTATTAAGTAGAGTTGCTATGTCACCTGGGCTTGGTAGAGTGGCCTTGTATAGTAGGTGTTCTGTAGGGTCCGGTGGCACAGCATCCCTTATCACCCAGGCTAGGCACTCCAAGTGACCCCCCACACACACACTCTGTGCAGGCTGTGTATACCCTTCTGTTGTAGTTGAGCTTTGATTTCTGGTGGCACATCAGTGGGAGGGATTTACCCCAAGTGTATCTGCTGTGGGGACTGGCTTGGACTACAGTGGTGGATCAGGGGCTGACCTCACAAAGCAGGACTTACTTCAGTGGGGCTGTACTGCCCCTTGAGTGTATTGCTCATGGAGGTGTCTCTGGGGCCTCCCAGAAGGTGCAGACCAAAGTCAACCCCCACTTGTGTCCTGCCTGGGGCCACCCAGCATGAGCCACACAGCTATCTTCAGATGGCTGCTACTAGTGCTGGGCTTGGAGGTGCCTAGGACCAGCCAAGCTGTGAACCATGGCCAGCTGCCACTAGTGCCAGGCCTGGGGCCCCTTAGTGAAAGGTACAGGGCACACAGGGGCCAGATGCTGCTTGTTTGAGAGATTTTAGGCAAGTGTGAAGCATGAGCCATGACAGGCAGTTAGTATGAAAAAGCCACTGGAAATAGCTTCGGTGGGCCTACATGTTGGATGGGGTGAGTCACAGGGAATCACCAAGGCAGGGTGAACAGTGTTAGCCAAGTTGATGAAGACTCAGTATGGTGCCTTCCTGCTGGCTCTGTGCAGGGAGGGCTCAGAAAAGGAACAATGGCTTTTGCCAGCACCTGTCTCTGGGAGAAAGCTGCCTCTCCAGCTCTTGCCTTGATGCCAGACAATTCAGTTCCTCTGGGTATGTCCCTCACGCCTTTCAAGCTGCTGTCCCAGTGCTAGAGCTAGGAGTGAGTGTGTCCAAGTAAGGCTGTGTGCAGGTCCTTTAAGAGGAATGCCTGGGACTCCAGAAGCTTCCGTCTTACTCAGCCACAATCCCCACTGGTTTCCACAGCCAGAAGTTATAGGAACTTCTCTCTCCAGCACTGGAACCCTGGGCTGGGGGCCTGAAGCTCCTCGGGGGGACCTCCACAGCCAGTATATCCCTCCTGATCTTTATCCACCACACGTGGGTGTGGGGCCACCCTTCCTACCAGTCTCCATGTGGCTTCCTCTTTCTAGCATTTGTTGTAGGAGTTCTCTTCAGCTAGACTTCAGGCAGTTCTCTGGGGGCCACTATTTAATTCACTGCACTTACCAATATAATATTTGTTCATGGCTGAAGAACTTTTTGTAACATTTCTTGTAAGGCACATCTGAAGGCAGTTTTGAGGCCCTATGGCTATAACTATTCAAGTGTATGTTGTACAATTTTAATTTTCTAAAACTAGTCAAACATATCAGAAAATAACATTAAAAGCATATATGAAATTGAGAGAAATATACTAAATATAATACTATGAAATATTATACTGAGAGCACATTTAGAAAACTATAGTCTAATGTACCTTATACAATATTGATAGAGTTTGCTTTAAAAGAACAAATCCTTGAAACATAAAAGTACAATTAGAGTACAGCTTCTATCATTTTCATAAAAGTAATTATCCTTACATTTTTGTTATAGACCAAAGTTAATATTTAGGACAATGAAAACACTGTGTATGAGTAAAAGGAAAACTGAAGAACTAGTAGAAAGTAACATAAATAAAAACCTAGATGATATTGGTTACGGTGATTAATTTTTAAATATAACACCAAAGGTACAATTCATGAAATAAAGAATTGATATGTTAGGTGTCATTAAATTTTAAAACTTCTGCTCTGCAAAAGATGTCAAGAAAAGGAGAATATTAGGGGGACCGGAAAGTAATGTCGTTAAAGTAATGCCATGTTAAGGGCAGAAGTGGAAGTAAATCTGTGTCAGACAATCGAGGAACTGTCAAACACTCTTAACCAACCTTGGTCGACCATCCAAGAACATTTGCAGCAGATTGGTAAAGTAAGCAGAGCAGGTGTTTGGGTCCCACATAATCTGTCCGAAGAAAACAAAGCTAATCGGTCCACCACATGCAACTTATTGCTTCAGTGGCACAATACAGAAGCGTTTTTTGATCGCTTGATCACTGGACATGAAAAATGGGTCCTCTGTGATAATCCAAAACGCAAAAGGCAGTGGCTCTCTCTGAATGAATCGCCACGAAGTACAGCTAAGCCAGGTTTACACCCCAAAAAGGCACTTTTGTGTGTTTGGTGGAGTATTCGCAGGGTCTTTCATTTTGAAGTGCTGCAACCTGGACAAACTGAATGCAGACCTTTACTATGAACAACTGGATTGAGTAAATCAATCTTTAATTGAAAAGTGCCCAGCAATTGTCACCAGAAAAGGCATTATTCTGCAACACGATAATGCAAGACCACACTGCGCAAGACGAACCCTGGAAAAAATTAATGAATTGCGGTGGGAGGTATTGTCTCACCCACCATACTAGCCCGATATTGCGCCATTGGATTTCCATTTATTCCGATCACTACAACATTTTCTAAGTGGCAAAAAATTTGAAAATTTGGATGATGTCCAAAATGCCATCTACAGATATTTTGCTCAAAAACCAATTGATTTTTATCAATCTGGCATTGAAATTTGCACACTAGATGGCAAAAGGTTGTTGATAACGAGGGTGATTACATTATTGATTGAAAATAAAAACTTGTTAAAAACTTATCTGTTTGAATTTAATGTAAAAAAAAAAGACATTACTTTCCGGTCCCCCTAATACAAACCACAGACTAGGAGAAAGTATTTGCAAAAGACGTACCTGATAAAAGACTCATCTAAAATAGGCAAAGAACTCCTCAAAAATAAGAGCAGAAACAGCACTCCTCTGTATTTATCCAAATGATTTGAAAACTTATGTTCACACAAAAGCCTGTACACAAATGTTTATAGCAGCTTTTTTCATAATTGCCAAAACTTAGAAGCAACTAAAATTTCCTTTAGTAGGTGAATAAATAAATAAATTGTGGTAGAGCCTGGTGATGTACTATCTTTAGTGCTAAAAAAAGCTATCGGGTCACAAAAAGACATAAAGGAATATTAAATTCCTATTACTAAGTAAGAAGCCAATCTGAAAAATAGACATGCTATATGATTCCAACTTTATGACATTCTCAAAAATTATCATTATAATTACAAATATAATTATTTTTGTCTTTTTATTGACCTATTTAAAATATCTATTAAAATTTGCAACAAGATTTTCACATTTTTTTCAGATTCAAAACAACTAAGAAGACCTTCTATCTTCATTTTGTGTACGTGTATGTGTGTGTGAAAGAGAGAATGCGAGTGAGTGTATGTGTGTGTGTTTGCCATCAAGAAAACTCTTTTTTATTTTGACTACATAAAATTTAGAAATGCTAAACTATAAACAGTATCTTAGACAAAAAGAATACGAAAAAAACTATAAAGCAGGAAAGAACTCTAAAGATTTCTCATCTATGAATTTAGGGATAAACTAAGGAGACCCATGAAGGGTGACATTTCTGCCAGAGGATGACGCAGTCCACCATAGTCCAGCCTTTGGAAAGCAAGGGTAACAGCTTAGCTCAGTCGCATAGGCTGGGAAACTTCCCAGGGGCCAGTCTGACACGCGGTAGGGGGCTGGCAGTCCATGGATGTGATTTCTTTTAGGGCAGATTTTTAGTTGGGGGAGAGGAAAAGATAGAAGTTTGGATCAGAAATTTTTATTTATTCTTTAAATTCCTGGAAGATACAATAATAATAATATCAACAATAATAATAAAAGTAATGAAAAAAATCAAGAAATGGAATTATTGCTGAGGGAGAGGATATTTTCAGGTGAGAATGTTGATTCCTTTTCTGATTTTATTTTTAGAAAAACAGAGGAATATGGGAGCTTGCGCACACTCTGTTTTTGTTTGTCTGATTACTATGAAGCAAGAGAAGCTGACGACACTCTGATGTTCATAAGTATAAGAGGACCCAAGCAGCTTTCTTGTTTTCTCCTTGTTAAAAAAGAGACCTTGAGATTTTTTGTTATGCATCAAGAAGTCATATATAAGAGTTCAAAACAGACAAACCATTAATACTATGGAATTTAAACAATTTTTAAAATCAGATAAAGAATAATGTGATTGCCAGTGCCAGGGGTTCATGAGGCTGTAAACACTTCGTATGGGTCAGATTAGAAATTATTATTACAATAATGAATACAATTTTTGTCTTTGTATTGATTTATTTAAAATATCTATTACAATTTGCCACAATATTTTTACATTTTTTTCATATTCAAAACAACTAAGAAGACCTTGTATCATCATTGTGAGTGAGTGTGTGTAAAAAGGGCTAAACAATCCTATGATTTTAGGACTAAACTATGAACTTAGGACAAAAGTAAGGAAAATATTATGTAGTTTGAACAAGGTATTGTCCTGTTCAAGTTTTTGTGTGGATTTTTTTTTTTTTTTGCATTGTTTTTAAAAGCAACCAAAAGTTTTTCAGGTACATATTAAGTTACTTCTATAGATTTGTAATAATAGCCATAGCATACAATCATTGTCTTTGTTTAAACGTCCATGTCAAACTTAGATGATGGTTTAGGTAATAGTGTCATTTAAATAAAAATACAATGCTTCCAGTAGATAATTCAGAAGGGTCTGATGGGGAATTTTGTATTCATGAGAATAATATTAACAAATATATATTTAAATAATACTACTATAAAGTTATAATGCTGTGTACTACAAAAGATAATTGCGGCATTGATTTAGTAAGAGTATATAAACTAAAGAGAGCAAACAGAATTAATAAAAAGAAACACAGGCAGATGTTGTGTCCTGGTTGTGGGTGGTCAGGACCCAGCAGCTGTAGAAGCTGAGTCAAACCAGGAAGTGACCCTGGATTCTTGAGATCTTACTGCGAGAATGTCCTCCTAGGAATCTGGTGATCCAGGTGAAGATGCCTAGCACTGTAAGGCCTCCGTGGGCTGCCGCAGGAATATCAGGCACAAAAGGGCCCGGCACTTCAGGGCCTATGTAGGCCTCGGGTGGAGCATCACGAGCAAGGTGGCCTGACACTTCTGGGCCTCTGTTCACTGCAGCTAGAACATCAGCAGCAAGATGGCCTGGCATTTCAAGGCCCCTGTAGGGTGCCAGTGGAGCAGCAGGTGTAAAAGGGCCTAGTACATCAGGGTATCTGTGGGCTGCGGGTGGAACACCAAAATCAAAAAAGCCTGGCACATCAGGGGCTCTGTGGGCCAAGGGTGGAACACCAGGAGAAAGGGGGACTGACACTCCTGGGCTTCTGTGGGCCGCCAGTGGAGTGCCAGGAGCAAGATAGCCTGGCACTTTAGGGCCTCTGTGGTCCACCGATGGAGCATCAAGAGTAAGAGCACCTGGCACTTCAGGGCAACTCTGGGCCAAGGGTAAAACACCAGGAGCAAGAGGGCCTGGCACTTCAAGGTCTATGTAGAGTACAGGTGGAGCACCAAGTGCAAAAGGGCCTGGATCATCAGGGCCTCTGTGGGCTCTGGATAGAGAACCACATGCAAAAAAGCCTGCCACTTCAGGGCCTCTGTGGGTAGCAGGAAGAGCATCAGGAACAAGAGGGCCTGCCATGTCAGGGTTTCTCTGGGCCAAGGGTAGAACATCAGGAGAAAGAGGGACTGACACTCCAGGGCCCCCATGGGTCAGAGGTGGAGCATCAGAAGCAAGGTGGTCTGGCACTTCGGGGCCTGTGTGGGCCACAGGAGCAGGATGGCCTGGTACTTTAGGTCCCATGTGGGCCTCTGGTGGAGCATCAGGAGCAAGAAGGTCTGGCACTTCAGGGCCTGTGTAGGCCTTGGGTGGAGCATCACGAGCAAGGTGGTCTGGCACTTCAGGGCCTACATGGGCCTCCGGTGCAGCATCAGGAGGAAGAGGGTCTGGCATTTCAATGACTATGTAGGGTACCACTGAAACACCAAGTGCCAAAGGGATTGAAAAATCAAGGCCTGTGTGTGCACTGGGTGGAGAACTATGTGCAAAAAAGCCTGGCACTTCAAGGCCTATGTGGGCCTCCAGTGGAGCATCAGGATCAAGGTGGTCTTGTTCTTGAAGGCCTCTGGGGCCATGGAAGGAACATCAGGAACAAGATGGCCTGGCACTTTGGGGCCTTTGTGGGCTTCAGGATCAAGATGGACTGGTACTTCGGGGTCTATGTGGGCCTCTGGTGGAGCATCAGTAGCAAGAGGGCCCGGCACTTCAGGGCCTTTGTAGGTTTTGGGTGGAGCATCACAAGCAAGATGGCCTGGCACTTCGGGGCCTGTGTGGGCCAGAGGAGCAATATGGCCTGGGCCTTGAAGGCCTCTGTGGGCCACATAAGAAACATCAGGAACAAGATGGACTGGCACTTCAGGGTCTGTGTGGGCCTCAGGAACAACATGGCCTGGCACTTCGGGGCCGACAAGGGCTTCAGGATCAAGATGGACTGGCACTTCAGGGCCTTTGTAAGCCTTGGGTGAAGCATCACGAGCAAGATGGCCTTGCATTTCGGGGCCTGTGTGGGCCACAGGAGCAAGATGGACTGGCACTTCAGGTCCTATGTGCGCTTCCGGTGGAGCATTAGGAGCAAGGTGGTCTGGCATTTCAATGACTATGAAGGGTGCCAGAGGGATTGAAAAATCAGGGTGTGCTGTGGGTGGAGAACTATGTTCAAAAAAAGCTGGCACTTCAGGGCCTATTTGGGCCTCCAGTGGAGCATCAGGATCAAGGTGCTCTAGTCCTTGAAGGCCTCTGTGGACCACGGAAGGAACATCTGGAACAAGATGGCCTGGCACTTCAGGGTCTCTGTGTGACCATGGTGGAGCATCAGGAGCAAGAGTGTCTGGCACTTCAGGGTCTCTGTGTGACCATGGTGGAGCATCAGGAGCAAGAGTGTCTGGCACTTCAGGGTCTCTGTGTGACCATGGTGGAGCATCAGGAGCAAGAAGTCCTGGCACTTCAGGGTCTCTGTGTGACCATGGTGGAGCATCAGGAGCAAGAAGTCCTGGCACTTCAGGGTCTCTGTGTGACCATGGTGGAGCATCAGGAGAAAGACATCCTGGCACTTCAGAGCCTCTGTGGGCCGGTGGTGGAGCACCATGAACAAAAAGTCCTGACCCATCAGGGCCTCTGTAGGCTGCCAGAGGAGCACCATAATAAAAGGGGTTTAGCACCTCAGGGCTTCTGTAGGCTGCCGGAGGAGCACCATAATAAAAGGGGTCTAGCACATCAGGACCTCTGTGGAATGAGGGTGGAGTACCACGAACAAAAGGTCATGGCCCATCAGGGCCTCTGTAGGCTGTGGGTAGAGGATCAGGATAAAAAGGGCCAGGCATATCAAGGCCCCTGTATGTTGTGGGTAGAGGACCACAAGAAAAAGGGCCAGGCACATCAGGGCCTCTGTGGGCTACAGGTGGAGAATCACAAGAAAAGGGGCCAGGCATATTGGGGCCTCTGTAGGTTGCAGGTGGAGGACCATGAGTAAGAGGGCCTGGCACATCAGGGCCTCTGTGGGCCAGGGTGGAGCATCAGGAACAAAAGGGCCACCTGGGAAAGACTGAAAGTTGGACTTGACCTTGTCCAGCATTTACCTGTTCAGATCATTTTCTCTTCTTAGGCCCTGGAACGTTATCTCAGTGAATGTGGCTGACATCCTGGCTTCTTCAGCTCTTTTCTGATGGCATCTGATCTCCTCAGAGTAAAAGTTGCTTCTTTGGAATCCCTGGTTCCTGTCTACGACCAATTGTCTAGCTGTTTCCTGATATTCCTCATCAGCAGTTTGAATGGGCATAACTTCTGACCCGTGGAGAAACTGGTCCCCATTTTCTGCTTCCCTCTTTTGTGGGAATGCCAAGTTCCCATCATCCAAGTGATCTACAAGGTCCTCAGGTTTGGAGATGGTCATCATCAGGTTTGCAGCCGCTGACATGGATGGACTGATACTCTCTCGTAGGACCTGCTCTGTTCCTGCATCCCACTCCAGCCTTTGTTTCTCCTCCCTTTTCTCTTGGACTTTAGGCTTCCATTCCATCATTTCTTCTTGGAGCAGTTCTGGACTTTCCGGATGATTGTTTTGGTTCAAACCATCCATTATGTTCTTCAGAAATGGTTCCCTATCAATCCCCGATGCCTCTGAGATGGGCTTTTCATTAGTCCCTTGGGAAAGTTTAGGAGGCTGGCTCTTGCCTGCCATGCTCAGTAAGTCAACCTTTGTCTGAAGTACTAACCTGCTCAGGTGTATATTCAATGCCCTCAAGCACAAGGTCTATAAAAGAAGAGGACTGGCCTCCACCCCAGGTGACTTGAGGGTGTCATCGGCTTCTGTCAATGGTCTCACATTCTCACTACATCTTGTGGAGATTTGGTCACGGGCAGAGCACCTCTTACCTGGCACCTTCCTACTTCTTAAAGTTTGTCTTCTCTTTATTATCAAAGACACCACCACCAGAGTGCCCACCAGGATCCCCCAGGGGAATGCACGGGTACCTGGGACGTGTCTCAAGCTCTCATAAATCACCAACAGAACCTCACACACATGATCCAGGATCAGCTGGAAAGTGAATGCGTTGGCCAACAGCAGACAATCCATGACTGATCTGGCTCACAGCTCTGCCACGGACTGCCAGTGTTGGGTGGGAACAAATAACCACTCAGAAACCTGGGGAGTGTTCTGTCTCTATAGTAACCAGGTACCTAGCAACCAGGGCTGATCAGTTGGGCTTGGGGAGAGGAGGCCCTTGGATCTCAAAAACAGACCCTAACATGGTTCTGAAATAGGAAGTGATTGAATTTCTACAGGCCTTGGGGCAGGAGAAGAGAACTGATCGCAGCCTGGAGACTGATCACTCTAGGCCCACCAGGCTTCATAGCAAACCCAGGGGTCAAAGCTGGGCTGGGTCATGTCCCTTTTTGTGCACATGTGCCAATCAGGGCAGATGTGGGCCCCTCCCCAGGTGAGGCCCATTCTCCTGATTTAAAGGTTCCTTCTGCTATGGGGACTGCCAGTGCTGCCCACAAAGGTCCCAGGGCTGTCCCTCCTCCGAGGCTCCCTCTCTTCCTGTGGTCACTGTGGGCAGGCAGGGGCCCAGGACTCAAGGGGTCCCCAAGGTATTAACTAAGGGGCCTGGATTCCAATCCTAACACCTCAGGAGAAATCAGTAACGACTGGGACAGTGCTGTGTGCTACTTTCCTCAATTCATTGATCAGTTCTAGTAGTTTTTGGTGGAATCCTTAGGGTTCTCTATATACAATATCACGTCATGTGCAAATAATGATAATTGTACTTATTCCTCTCCAATTTGGATGCCCTTTATTTCTTCTTGTCTGATTGCTGTGGCTAGGACTTCCAGTGCTATGTGGAATAAGAGTGGTCAAAGTGGACATCCTTGTCTCATTCCAAAAAATTTCGTAACCAGACTATTTATTCATCTTATCTCTTTTGTTGGATCCTTATGAAAAATTGGCTTAATCGTACATCAAAGTTTCTGCTCTTCTTTCTAAAACACACGGTTTTTGCTTAGAAGTAGTTGTCTGTTACTGGAGACTACATATCCACTTCATCTCTAGGTATGGCTTTGTAGTCGGTTGTCACCTATGAAATGTGAGAGAAGGTGATAAGTGTCATTTTAAAGTAGTGGGCATGCATGCCATGCTCGATGTTCTCCTTTCCCTTCCAACAACAAAGCCCTTAAGAATATGAATCCATACGATAGAAGGAAACTTAGTCTGAATCATTAAATTGAAGGAAAGCTATTTGCACATCAGAAACTCTGGTCTTGTACTGTTATGTGAACAAGTTACAAATTCCTGTGGTGTGGTGGTGGCATGTATTTTGGCATATATTTTTTTAGTAGCTTGCACTACTTTAAGTAAAATAAGGCCAACATAACAGGTATTTGAGTGTACAATCAATAGCACAGGTGGAGAGGTAGGGCTTAGTAGGACAAGAACACTTCTGTTGTATGAGCAGAAAGCACAAGGCACACAAACGTTATTGGCTTTAGTGAGCAGCGGTGTAGATCAGCGATTCTCAACTGGTGTGCTGCAAGAATTTTTAAAGCATGCAATACCTGAAAAACTAGAAGCATCAGGAGAGAAGATGACGGCGGGCAGGACCGGAGGGAGGGTGAGTGTGTGAGAGTGTGAGAGAGTGTGAGTGGGCGTGAGTGTGAGTGGACGTGAGTGTGAGTGGACGTGAGTGTGGACGAGCAACCTTGAGCAGTGCAGAAACGTGGGGCAGAGGGTTCCGGTGCTGTGGACAGGGAGAAGCCGGCTACCGCGGTAAGCAGCTTGCCAGGGCACTTCTCCCTGTGTGGACAGAAGGCTCCGCCAGGAAGACCTGGTCTTTTCTGGGAGGAGGCAGCGGGAGTGGC
Organism: Tadarida brasiliensis; assembly: GCA_030848825.1. Classification (NCBI taxonomy): domain Eukaryota; kingdom Metazoa; phylum Chordata; class Mammalia; order Chiroptera; family Molossidae; genus Tadarida; species Tadarida brasiliensis. The sequence continues at coordinate 92,575,094 of CM061263.1, forward strand.
TAGGGCCTAGCGACCTGAGCCCACCAGTGCACCTGGCACCATCAGACCAGTGGACCCCGCTGTGTCAACACAGACCAGTGCACAGTAGCAGCGCTGTCAAGGTGCCTGCTACGGAAGCTGCAAGTGGCTGGGAGCCAATCACCATCCCCCACAGCAGCAGCCTGATCAGAGCCGAGACACACCCCAGCAACAGAGGCCCGGGAGCAGACATCCATCCTCAGGCAGCTGCAGCACAGATAGGCAGCTGAGACCCATCCCCAACAGCATCAGCAGAGGCTGAGCAGGAGCTGAGCCCCATCAGGCAGTAGGGCACCCCAGCTGCCACTGGCAAGACCTGGGCAATTCAGCAGCCCCTGGCACCAGCGGTGCCCACACAATCCAGCCACCATCGACACTGGCGGGGCCCATGCATACCAGGTGCCCGTGGCACTGGCGGGGCCTGCAGCTCCAGCGGGGCCCAATACCCTGCAGCAGCACCTACCACTACAGACCAATACCAGCCGCCAGTAGTCAGTTCTCCAGGACCCACAGCAGGCCAGAGGCGCCATGCACCAGAACAGTCTGCGAGGCACAGCAGCCTTATTTGATACACACTGACCTGCCTACACATCCCAACATCCTCACCTGGTCTAGAACTACCAGAGGGCTAAAATGGTGAGACAAAGAAACAACACTCAAATGAAAGAAAAGGAGGAATCACCAGAAAAATAACTACATGAAATGGAAGAAAGCAATTTGTCAGATAAAGAATTCAAAGCAATGATTTAAGGGTGCTAAAACAATTCAGTGAGAACTACAAGCAACTTAATGAGAATTATAAAGTGCTCAGCAGCTCTGCTGGTGTGGCTCAGTGGTTGAGCATCGACCCATGCACCAAGAGGTCGCCGGATCTATTCCCCATCAGGACACATGCCCAGGTTTGGGCCCAATCCCCAGTGGGAGGCATGCAGGAGGTGGCCAATAGATGTTCTCTCTCATCGATGTTTCTATCTCTCTCTCCCTCTCCCTTTCTCTCTCTCTAAAATCCATAAAGGAAAAAAAAAATTTTTTTTAAAGAGCTCAGCGGGATCTACATCAGCTTAAAAAAAAAGGTAGCAGTTATGAATAAAAATCAAGAAGAAGTAAAGAAGACATAGCTGATATGAAAAATACCTTAGAAGAATTCAGTAGTAGATTAGAAAAAGCTAAAGACCGACTCAGTGAGTTAGAAGACAAGGTAGAATAAAACACCCAAATAGAGTAGCAAATGGGGGGAAAAATTTAAAAGCAGGAGGAGAGTTTAAGGGAGCTTTGAGACAATACAAAACACAACAACATTTGCATCATAGGAGTACCAGAAGGAGAAGAATCAGAGAAAGGAATAGAGAACCTGTTTGAAGAAATAATGACAGAAAACTTCCCTAAATAAAAAAATCCTCCATGTCACTAATCATCAGAGAGATGCAAATTAAAACAACAATGAGGTATCACCTCATACCTGTCAGAATGGCTGCCATCAACAAATCATCAAATAACAAGTGCTGGCAAGGGTGTGGAGAAAAGGGGACTCTAGTACACTGTTGGTGGGAATGCAGACTGGTGTAGCCACTATGGAAAACAATATGGTGTTTCCTCAAAATATTAAAAATTGAACTGCCATTTGATCCAGTGATCCCACTTCTAGGAATTTACCCTAAGAAGCTTAAAACACCAATCAGAAAGAATATATGTACCCCTATGTTCATAGCAGCACTATTTACTATGGCTAAGATCTGGAAACAGCCCAAGTGTCCATCAATAGAAGAGTGGATAAAAAAGCTGTGGTACATTTACACAATGGAATACTATGCAGCTATAACAAAGAAAGATCTCTTATCCTTTGAGACAACATGGAGGGACCTGGAGAGTATTATCTTAAATGAAACAAACCAATCAGAGAAAGACAAAAGTCACATGATATCACTTATTTGTGGAATATAATGAACAAAACAAGCTAAGGAACAAAATAGACCCAGAGACATAGAGTAGGGTACAGACTGACAAACCTCAGAAGAGGGGGTGGGGGGGAGATAAACCACAGCACTTATATGTATGTATGTGTAAACAAGGACATAGACAATAATGCTGGGTTGGGGGGGCAGGATAGAAAGGAGGGTGTCAATGGAGGGGAAAAGAGAAACAGCTGTAACAAAAATAAATAAATAAATAAATAAATAAATAAATAAACAAACAAACAAACAAACAAACATTATGAAAAATAATAATAATAAAATAAAACATGCAATACCTGACTATTTAGTCTGGGGCACTGACCTCTTTTCCCTTAGATTGTCACATAAAAAAAAGACAACAGCCAACTGGTGTGAATGCCAATAGAAGGTAGCATTCAGAATCGGACAGGGAAATAAATGTAGCGCAACCTAACAGAGTAAACGTCAATTAAGTTGAGGATTTTTAGAGAGGGAGGAGAAATCATTTGAATAGTCCTTAGCAAGGAACACAACTCAGTCTGTGCATGACCCCTGTGACCTCCTAATCTTTTATTTGCTTCCAAAGAGATTTCCCCAGAAACCACAGTGACCCACACAAGGTAGCATCGTGCAATTCTTAACAAAGTGAGCTTCCAACTGAGCTAGACTCTTTTACTTGGATGGGTCATTTACTACTGGGGTGAAGGTTGTTTAAACTTCCTAGGTTGAAGTTTCCAAAGTTCTATAGGGAATACCAGCATCTATCTCAAAGGATAAGTATATAGTTTGAAATATGTGTAAAGAGTGCTCAGAAGAAGTGGCTAAAATATATGGTCTCAAAAATAAAATGTTAGAAAATATAAGTAATTACACAATTGGCTATTATTATTCTATTTTTAATTATTATGCAGCAGCTTCAAGAAACAGAATTACAAACAGGATTGGAAGTTATAGAAAGGTGGGTATCCATCCAATCTATGGAAGAGCTCTTGAACAGCTAAAGCTATCCTGACTAAAAAATTAGTCCAATCTTTCCTTCTCCAGACTGCGAACGAAGCAGCGCAGAAGAGACAGTTCATCTTACTGTCTTAAGAGGGCAACAGGGACCATGTTTCTTACATCGCTGAGTTGCTGTTATGATCTGAATGTTTCTGTTCCCCTTCAAAATTCGTATGTTGAAATTCTAATCCCCAAGGAGGTGGGACTTTGGGGAGGTGATTAGGTCATAATCTCATAAAAGGATTAGTGCATTGATAGAGATCCCAGAGAAATTGCAGGCCTTTCCACCATCTGATAGCACAGCAAAAAGTGCCCTCTATGAGAAAACCAAATCTTACCAAACACCAAATCTGCCAGCACCTGGATCTTGGCCTTCCCAGCCTCCAGAACTGTGAGAAATAAATTTCTGTTGTTTATAAGCCACCCAATTCATGGTATTTTTCTTATAAAAGCCTGAATGGACTAAGACATACTTATTTCTCCAGCTATGTTAAGAGATCTGTTCTTCCTAATTCTGTAATTGGTGAACTCTTGAGCTATGAATCATCTTTGAGATGCTGAATTTCTAATGGGGATAGACAGCTATGGGAAAGCCAGAGAACTAAATGATCAATGGAAAATCATGAGCAAAGACTTGAATGTGAGATGTGGCAATGAAATGAGACTTAGAAAATATGTTGTCTTCTGTTTCAGCAACTGTATAGGATGGAGATATTCTTAGATACTGCATGGGAACTAACTTCGCAATTAAGGTCTTAGATGCCTAACTGGAATCTGGCTAATGAATTGAATTAAAATTACATTGTCACAATAAAGCAGATGATCATTACCTCTGACAGTGGGAGCTATTCCCTACCAGAAAACCATTCCTAATAACACAGCAACATACACTTTGCACACCTGGATGATATACCTGTCTGAAAAACCATCTTTATGTAACCTGACAGAACATTCCACTCGTGTTAATGTAGTCTGAATAGGAAATGAGAGCATGCTTTCTACAATCCTCTCTTTTCTTTCTACAATTCCCAAAAGACTCATTTCTTTATTTCTTTATTATTTCTTTTGAATGCTATAGTCTTTCTTACATACATCCACTGTCTCTGATTTCAGTTCCAATTCTACATTAGTTCTTTCTAGGGCATTGAGTGACAAAGTGTTGATGCTAAAGTACTGGGGGGAAAGTCCTTCCCTTCAGTTCGTACTGATTGCACCAGAGTGCTTAATCCAAAACTAGATCCTTTTCTATTTTTCTCTTTTCTCATTCTCCTAAAGTAAGTTGTTTTTCTTTATTCAGGTCACTTTTATTCTCCTGATTACTTTTCGTAAGATGACAAAGGAAAGACAGGGATAGAAGCTGAGTCTTCCAAACTACACATCAGTGCTCTGAAACGTGAACATTTCTTTCAATCAACTAGATGCCTCCCCAAACATTCCAGATGTTTAAAACATAAAATTGTCTGAATTTGTCAGTTGTAATACCAGGTAACTCTAGAACAGAGACAGGGCAAAAAGACATAAAACAAATATTAGAGTATATTCTACTCAGCAAACTTGTTAAATTTAAATTTTTCTGTCTTTTATGCTTTCTGTTTCCATGATCACAATTTTTATGCATTCCTCTTTTACCACAGGAGGATTTTTTTGTCCTTTCAATGCATCGTGTAATTTTTAGCCATATCAATATTTTGCAGAATAAAAAAATAAGACACCTTACTCACCTGCCTACAGGTTAAATTCTAAGCTCCTTAAACTGGAACTCGAGGGACCAGCTAATCTAACGAGCCCGGCCTTTCCAGAGCTAAATCGACTCTTCCACTTCAAATGCCTGCTCAGCCAGATCTGTAGATGTCTCACTGTCTCACTTTGCCACCTTTGTGCTTTTTCTAAAAGCAGGTTAAGCCCTGGCCAGTTTGGCTCAGCGGTTAGAGCGTCGGCCTGTGGTCCAGAGAGACCCAGGTTCAGTTCCCGCTAAGGGCATGTACCTCGGTTGCAGTTTGTCCCCGGCCCTGGTTGGTCGTGCGGGTGGCAGCCACTCGATGTGTCCCTTTCACGTCGATGTTTCTCTCTCTCTCTTTCTTTCTCTCTCTCTCTCTTCCTCTCTCTCCCTCCCCACTCTATCTGAACAAAAAATGAAAAAATGTCCTCAGGTGAGGATAAAAAAATAAATAAATAAAAGCAGGTTAATTCCCCTTCCCATCTGCCTACCAAAATGATATTCCCAGCAAGGTCTATGCCAAGTCTCACTCCCTTTTCTGTATTACAATAATCTTGCTGGTATAAACCTCTGTAAATAACAATCAAACATGTTCATGTCATAAAATAACACTTGACATCTCTGAAGCTTGATAATTACCCACTTTCTTAAGAAGTCTTGGTATCATCCATGAAAGCAAGCTGCTCATCAGGATAGGTGGTTTTATTGTGACAATTCTTATTTTTTTTGACACACTCACATTTTGTCTAACCAGAAGTTTGTTTGCTTTTTACAGACTCCTCATATTTCTATCTATGGAAGAGCCCTCATCAATAGGTTTATTGCATTCTTTTTAGCCCCATACAGACCAATGTTGATTAAGACCAACAATCTCATAAGGACCAGGAATGTACTAGTTATTTTTTCTTTTACTGCAAAATCGACTGTAGTCCAATACCTGACACTTAGCAGACATTCAATACCTATCTCCTGAATCAATAATGGTTCATTTCCAAACATTTTATAGGGATTACAACATAAAGATCATGTATAATATTACAATCAAACTTCATCTGAAGAATTGTTGTTAGTGTACAATCTTAAGAAAATGATCTTATGTTTTGTTTCAAACACAACAAAAAGTATGCTATGAATTCTAATATAAAAACATACTTTAAAAATACAAGAGACTAGTAATCTTCTGATGGCCTAAGTATATATACATATGTATATATATCTCCTGTTGTTGGAGTTTGATAGATTCAAACAGATCAGATGTGTTTACCTCCAGGTTCTACATTCAACAAATATTACTGGCCAGTGACTGTATCAGATGCAAGATATATGGATATTTTTAAAAATCCTTCCATGAAAAGCTCTAAAGAGAGGAAATTGACAAATGAATACACAATTTCAATACATTGTGATATAGCTTATGGTACCGTAACTAAAGGTACTATAAAAGCATTCATCTCATACTTAATTAGACAGAAAAAGTTTGAGACGCAATCATATGTAAGTTAGATTTTTTTTAAATAGCAAATATAACTTTGTCTAAAACAAACAAACAAGCAACAGTAGGGTGTGTCAGACAGAACATCCTGTATAAAAGCATAGTGAAACACACACACAAGGGCTTATAATTGTTTTAGTATGACTGAAATGTGATAGTCTCAGGGTGTGGAGTGGAAGGCAGTGGGAGAATGAGTAGCTAACCATTTATACTATTTAGATTTTGTTCTGTTAAAAAGAGATGTCAATTCAATATTTTTAAGTGAAACAACTGAATTTATGCTTCAGAAAGACCACTGACATCAAAGTATTGGATGAAATGCAGAAAACAAGACAGAAATAGTTATGAAACTTGCTGTAATCTAGATGAGACATCATGAAAGCTAAGGTGGTAACAGTGAGGACAGAAAAAGAGGATCCATTTTAAAGACATTAAGGAGAATCGATAGGTTCAGTGACAGATACTGCATTAGGTTAAGAGACAGGAAAGATTTAAAAATGACACTTGAGTTTCTGGCTTGGTAGACCTTTTAGACAGTGAAGATATCTACCTTGAAAGGAATAAAGAGAGAGAAACAGATCTATGTGAGAGGGTATGAATTCTTGCTTTCCTAATAATCAGGTCACCTCCTGTTACAGTGATCGTAAAAGAATAGAAGCATAGTTTTATAATGGTTCAAATAGAATGTAACCCCCCACAGTGATAAAAAGAGTTGGTATTAAACAATAAACTAGTATTGTTTAGTAGTATTTAAGGCTAAAATGTTACAGAATTTTTAAATAGAAGGTACAAACTGTACTTCATCGCATTAAACTTCAACTGTTTTTGAATCATTGATAGAAACTTTTAATACCACTGTTGGTTTCATAACAACTCCATGTCTTCTTCAAAGGGAATACTACTTATTAACTTAATAAGTAGAAGGACGGCACAAGGGCACAAGGGAAGGCATTGAGATCTTTAAAGTTACACTAATTAACCTGTATTAACAATATAGTAATTTCTTTATAACTACGGCAGAATTGATGTTTATGTAGAGTGTTTTAAAACAGAACGTAGTTTTATTTTATATGCCATTATAAATATGAGATATGCTTACTCTAAATAATTCTAACAATAAAAACATAAAGAAGTGAAAAACCACTTAAAATTCCATCTTCCTTAGATAATCAATGTTAATATATTAATAAAAGTCCTCAGATTTGTGTGACAGAGAGCAAGAAAAAAAGTTGATAATTTTATATTCATGGAGTTACATGGTACTTCCATTTTATAACTTTTTTAATTAAAGCATTTTCTCTCTTTCCATGGGTACATAATCGCTCCTTGTTTAGATATACCGTCGTTTTATTTTACCACTACATTTTAATAAATTTGAGGTTGTTTCCTTTTTTTTAAAATATAAAAAGTGCTTCAATATGAATCTTTGCTGCTTGTTTATTTCCTTTTCTTTATGGCATTTTCCCTGCCTGATATACCATATATCTATCGTCTCTCTTTCCTCACTAGGATTCATATTCTATAATGGTGTGGATCTTATAGCTTTTCTTTGATTTTCCTAGCAATTTGAGCAGTTTTAGGCATGTAGCAGATATTCAAGACTAAAATACTAAAGGAATTTTGAATAAATTATGAAAACATAATTTTTTTCCTGTATGAATTAATTATGTCTAAGGACCTCTTCTGAACCTTTATCATATGTTAAATTCTTATATTCATTTATATATATACATTTTTAATGTTTAATGGTCCATAGGTTAATAGGCCTATTTTTGAATCAGCATCTTATTTTTACTACATTTCACTAAATACATTTGAAAATCTAAAAGACCATGTCATAGGCCTTTGTTCTTAGAATTTTTCTAATAACCTTTTGACTTTATATTCTTGCAGATGATCTTTTGAACCATTTAATCAAGTTTCACATAATTCCATTAAAATGTTAATTGGAACTGCACTGAATCTAGAAAAATATTTAGAGAAATCTGACATCTCCATTGTGCCTTCCTCTCTAAGACAATACACGTCAATACTTCAGAACTTCAATGTAAAACACACAGAACTTGCCCTGGCCTGTTAGGCTTGGTGGTTAGAGGGTCGTGGGTTTGATTCCTGATTAAGGGCATGTACCTGGGTTGCAAGTTCATCCCTGGCCCCAGTCGGGATCGTGCAGGAGGCAACCAATCAATTTGTCTCTTTCACATCAATGTTTCTCCCTCTCTCTCTCTCACCCTCCCTCCCATCCACTCTATCTAAAAAAATCAATGGGAAACTATCCTTGGGCCTAGCCGGTGTGGATTGAGTGTTGTCCCATAGACTGAGGGGTCCCAGTTTGATTCCTGGTTTGATTCTAGGGTTGTAGGCTCGACCCCCCAGTAAGAGGCATTCAGGAGGCAGCCAACTGATGTTTGTTTCTCTGTCACATAGCTATTTCTATCTCTCTCTCCCTTCCTGTCTCTCTAAAAAATCAATAAAGACATGTTTCAAAAAAAGAAAAATATTCTCAGGTGAGGATTAACCAAAAAATAAAATGTACAAAACTTAATTTGTGTCATCTGTAGAGAATGTTAATAGTTTGCTTTACATATAGTCTGAATATATCTTAAAAGTCTACACTTAGGGTCCGGCTGGTATAGCTCAGAGGTTGAGTGTCGACCCATGCACCAAGAGGTCACTGGTTCATTTCCCGGTCAGTACACATGCCAAGGTTGTGGGCCTGATCCCCAGTGGGGGGCATGCAGGAGGCAGCCAATCGCTCTCTCTCATCAATGTTTCTATCTCTCTTTCCCTCTCACTTCCTCTCTCTGTAAAATCAATAAAGGAAAAAGAAAAAAAAAATGTTTAAGTCTACACATAGGTATACTACGCTTTGTTGTTATTGTGAGTGGGCTATTTTGCCATTATACTTCTAACTGGTGTTTAACTTGCTCTTTGAAAGACCTTGCACCATTAGAAGCTCTCAGAAACACTACATTATAATACCATATAGCACTGTGAAACTGAATACAAACTTTAGATATAAAAATGGGTCCCATAAAATATGGATTAATAAACTTTCAAAATTAACAAAATCAACTTCTATTTACATTTACAAGTTAAGGACTTTTTGGATTTCCAGAGCATTCACAGGAAAGTCTGAACGCAGGGTGGCGTGTGGGTGTTACCACTTCCAAGATGAGCCAGCAGCCTCACCGCAAGGACCTCTGGGAATAAGAGGAAATGGCACCTGGCCTCCATGCAACAGAAGACAGGAAGGAAGAGTTCCCTCTAGGAAATACCATATGTACTTAAACACAGCAATTTGAATATGTCAATATTTTCATTCTTTCACCCTCTAAGCACCTAAAGAGTTTGTTGGTACAAACATTGTTAAATACATCATTTAAACACTGTGAGATTATGGAAGCATGTGTGATTTCCTAAGAACTTTTTTCAATTCATTCTTTATTTAGTCAAGCAGTGGGTCAAAGCATTTAGGGATTCCGAGTTGAACCAATAAATAACAAGAGCAGCTTGTGTGGGACCCACGAGTCCAGAGGTGAAGGGTAAAACGTGGGTCCCTAAGTCCACCAAGATAGGATGGTCCATGCTGGGATGGGCTTTTGGTGAAAGAGCTGCCCTGCCCACAGGGTGAAGGGGAGTCTCTCCAGGGGGGAGGGAGCCCAGGAAGGAACAGGAAGAGGGACAGCAGGTGTTGGGTGAAGGCTGGATTGTCATGGGCCTTTTAGTTCTTCCTGGTTTTACTTCAAACATGTCTCTGACATTGAAAATGCTTGTGATGTGTTTTGTCAGAATTCTGGATGACAATCCAATAACCAGCATTTCACAGCAGCTATTCACTGGACTAAATTCCTTGTTTTTCCTGTAAGTATTCATCTCCCCTTCAATACATCTGTCTACACATTGCAATGACATCTGACACCAGTAACAAAAAGAACTTGAGAAAAATCAAGTCCATTACAACTTTTATTAGTCAAAACTTCTGTATTTCCAGTCACAATTACTGTTGCTATTTCCTGTCCATGGCTCAAGTATATTTTACACCGATCAGTTGATTTATTTTGGATCTTCTTTCATTTCCTTTACTCATAAGGCATATTAATATTTGCGGTGGTTGACCAAAGATAATGTTCAACCCAGCCAGTGTGGCTCACTAGTTGAGCATCGACCCATGCACCAAGAGGTCACCAGTTTGATTCCTAGTCAGGGCATTTTCATCTCCTTACTACATTTTTTTTTGTTAATCCTCATCAAAATCAATGGAGAATATTTCTCCATTGATCTTTAGAGAGAATGAATAGGAGGGAGAGGGAGAGAGAGAGAAAGGGAAAGAGAAACATCGATGTGAGCGAAACACATCAATCGGTTGCCTCCCACACTCTCCCCGACCTGGACAAGGGCCCAGGATTGCACCTGCAACCAGGTACTTGCTCTTGACTGTAAATTGAACCCCTGACACTTTAGTGCTCTAACCAGTGAACCACACTGGCCAGGGCTATCTCCTAACTACATTTATTTTTTTCTTTATTTTTAAAACAGTTTTTTGTTTGTTTGTTTGTTTCTAGAGAGAGAGGAAGAGAGAGATAGAGAAACATGGATGTGAGAGGAACATTGATCGGCTGCTTACCGCACACCCCCTACTGGGGATTGAATCCAAAACCCGGGTATGTGCCCTGATCATGAATCAAACCAGAACCTCTCAGTTCATGGGACAACGCTCAGTCCACTGCGTCACACCAGCAGGGCTCCCAATTATATTTAAATAAGGTAGAATCTCTTAGGAGTTTAGCCCCAACTACACCAACAGTGGGAATGTGCCTCTGCCCAGCAAGAGTCACTGAAAATGCCCAAATCTCTGTCCTACCAACAGAGTCACTCTCATAATTACACTGTCACTGTTTATTAATAGACTAGAAGGATCTATCAGCAGGACCCTATCTTGTCCCTTTGCTGTTAATCATATAACATCAGCATTTCTCCATTTGTCAGGAGGAACCACAATATCACAAATTTGTTCTGCAGCTTAACATGCCCATGAGTTGTTTTCTTTGCCCAAATGTCCCCTACAGCACTACTGAGATTTAATGCTGGTTGTCACTGTGACTCTTTAATGTTGTAAATGATCAATGTTTCCCTTAAGAAGGAACTTTGGATGTGTGATGCTGGAAATGATTGCAATTTTGCAATCATTTGCAGTTTACAAGAAAAATTATCATGAACTTCAAAATTATCACCTATATATTTTGTTTCATCTCGTAAAATTAAACTGTAAACTATTTATTCCTCGGTTATATGTCATACTGATGCATTCCTAGTTTCTTCAACATGAGTCCCTTTTCCATGCCATGCCCATATCTAGACAGTATTTGGAAAAGGAAATTATATGTAGTCTTCATCCTAATATATCAATTTCAGCATACACGTTTCCACACTGCAGAAATGGTAAAAACACTGTTCTTAAAGTGGCATATCATTGTTTCTTTTTAAAAGTTTTAGTTTTTAATTTAAGTATAGTTAGTCTACAATCCTATGTTGGTTACACTAGTTCCAGGTGTACAACATTAATTAACATCTTTTTTGTGTAAAGGTCTATGGTTAACAACTACTTAGAAGCCCTTCCCCAGCAGATGTGTGTCCAAGTGCCTCAACTTAACTGGATGTGAGTACGCATGTAGGCGTTAGTTTGTTTTTTGCACAGAGTAAGGAAACTAGCCCTGAGGTTCATTCACAATTATATTAAAAGTCCATCTATGCCCGTCCCTCCAAAACTAAAATCTGATCCTGTTACTTTCTGGTTTAAAATCATTTGAGAATTCCAATGGGTGTGAGGGTAAAATTCATACTTCCCCCTTGAGCACCAGGAACCCATCATTTGCCCCCCTTCACCCCATCTGGTCTCTTTCCCTGCCCCACCCCTCATATGCCTTCCTTCGATATGCACCAGCAGTCACCTCCCAACTTATGTACTCAGAATAGTATCTGACAGCGTACAAGTCCAGACAGGCACTAGGAACTTGCTCTTTTTATGAGCATCCTCCTTGATTCTGATACCTGGACTCGACTCTGGCAAATGCTGCCCCGGATAGTATTCATGGCCCTTCCATTTTGTCTGTATGAGCTTTTCCAGGCCCCATCCTTCCCCTCCATTACTTCCTCTCCTCCACCACATTGGACTACTTGCTCACTCCTGATGGGTTGACTTCTGAGCATCTTTTTCTCTGATCCTGTTTCATTTAACCCTCCACTGAAAAGCTGCTCTCCTTTTGTCCACTTATGAAAATCATCCGGCTTTGTTCAGACACTTCCTAATTTCCCATGCCAAGTTCAAGGACTCCTTCCTCTGTTTCTTATCTGTACTTCTGTAATAGCACTTGTTTCATTCTTTCCTTGTATTATAATCGAGCTGTTTGCTCTCATTTTAAGCTTCTTTGGAGAAAGAGCTAAGTCTTAGGTATTTGTAGTTCTCACACATCTACCAGCAGCTCCAAAGCATCAAAAGTAGGTAAGATCTTTTGTTGAATTCTTAGGGAATTTCATGTGTTTTGCTTTAACATTTTCTCTGGCTCAGAACAATATTTTGGACCCTTAAAAATTCCTGATTCCACCCTAGCTGGTGTGGCTCAGTGGTTAGAGCATTGGCCAGTGCACCAAAGGATCACAGGTTCGATTTCCCATCAAGGCAATGTACCTGGGTTGCATGTTTGATCCCCAGGCTTGGGTCAGCGCATATTCAGAGGCAACCAATTAATGTATCTCTCTCACATTGGTGTTTCTCTCTCTCTCTTTCCCCCTTCCCTTCCTCTATTCCATTTTATCTAAAAATCAATGGAAAAAAATATCCTCCGGTGAGGGTTAACAAAACAAAAAAAAATCCTGATTACTTCTGACCCTAACAAATCTCTTTTCCTCATTCTGCAGAAACCCTTCCCTATGTATGATTCTTTCTGGATCAGACAGTCCTATTACATTTAGTTCTCAATTCTCAATTTCTCATAAAAAATAGTACCATATAAAAATAGATGAAAGCCCTGGCTGGTTTGGCTCAGCAGTTAGAGTGTCGGCCCATGGATCAAAGAGTCCCGGGTCTGATTCCGGCCAAGGAAACATACCTTGGTTCTGATTTGTCCCCGGCCCCGGTTGGGGTAGTGCAGGAGGCAACCAAATTGATGTGTCTCTCACATCGATGTTTCTCTCTCTCTCTCTCTTCTTCTCTCCCTTTCTCCCACTCTATCTGAAGATAAAAGGAAAAATATCCTCCGGTGAGGATTAAAAATCAATCAATCAATCAATCAATAAATAAATAAATAAGAAAAATGTATGAACTTACCCATTCAAGGTTATCTGGACAGCTATAGTGTACACAACAATGCTATCTTAGTTGGAATGTATAATAAATAGAAGGCATAGGTCTTGACCTCAGAAAGCTTACAGTTGAATAAACATGATGTCACACATATGAACCAAGTAGGATTACAGAATAGTGAACTGCAGAAGTGTACAAAGAGTACCTAAACAGGAAACTAATCAAAGTAGATATTGAAGCCAGTTTGGGAATGTGTTGGAAAGGGACTGAGAGGAAATTCCAGACAGGAACTGGTTGAGCAAACTGTCACATGTCTGAAAGTGATGGAAAACATATCTATTTGGCCGACTCACATGGCCTGGTTGTATAACAAGTTATCAGGTTGGTTAAACTGAATCATATTCTCTATTACATCAAGTGGGATGATGACAGTTGAGAGGAGTTTCCAATGTAAATGCTTTGGATTTTCACTGTCACCAACAGGGACCTGTTTGGCAATATGGTAATGGAGTTACCAGCCCATATTTTTTTCTTTTTCTTTTTCTTTTTTGTAATGTATTGCCTCTGGCTGCTTTTATTCTACAATGGCAGAGTTGAGAAGTTCCAACAGAGACATGCCCAGGAAACCTGATATATTTACTATCTGACCATTTACAGAAAAAATTTGCAATGTTCATGGATCAGAAGACTTAATATTACTAAGATGCCAATATTCCCTAACTGATCTACAGATTCAATGCAATCCTTATCAGAATCCCATCTGGCTTCTTTGCAGGAACTGACAATCTGATCTTACAATTCATAGGAAAATGCCAGGGGCCCAGAACAGCCAAAACTATATATTTTTTAAAATAGGTTTTTATAGATTTTTTTTTAGAGAGAAACATCGATTGGCTGCCTCCTGCATGCCCCCCACTGGGGATCGAGCCTAAAACCCAGGCATGTGCCCTGACTTGGCATCAAACTGGTGACCTCTCTGTGCATGGGACGACATTCAACCAACTGAGCCACACAGGCCAGGGCCAGCCAAAACTATCTTGAAAAAGAACAAAATGGAGGACTTACATTTCACAATTTGAAATTGTGATACAAACATATAGTAATCAAGACTATATAGTACTGTGGAGGATAGATATACAAACCAATGGAACAGAATTGAGTTTAGAAATGAACCCATACAGTTATGGGCTATTAAATTTCCACAAGGTGCCGAGACATCTCAATGGGGGAAGAATAAATAGTCTTTTCAACAAAGGTGCTGGGACAACTGGATATCCACATGCAAAAGAATGAAGTTGGACCCTTATCTTATACTGTATATGAAAATTAACTCAAGATGGATAAGACCTAAATGTAAGAATCAAAACTCTAAAATACTTTTAAGAAAACATGAGTAATAAATCTACATGACCTTGAACTAGGCAACAGTTTCTTAGATATAATGCCTAAAATACAGCAACCAAAGATACAAATAGAAAACTGGACGAGTTCATCAAAATTAAAAACGTTTTTGCTTCAAAGGGCAGTATTATGAAAGTAAAGAGAAAACTCACAGAAAGGGAGAACATTTTTACAAATCATATATCTGATAAGGGTCTAGTATCCAGACTAATTAAAGAACTGTTGCCCTGGCCGGTTTGGCTCAGCGGTTGGAGCGTCAGCCTGCAGTCCAGAGAGACCTGGGTTCAGTTCCCGCTAAGGGCATGTACTTCGGTTGCAGTTTGTCCCCGGCCCTGGTTGGTCGTGCAGGTGGCAGCCACTCGATGTGTCACTTTCACATCGATGTTTCTCTCTCTCTCTCTTCCTCTCTCTCCCTCCCACTCTATCTGAACAAAAAAAAAAAAAAAAAAAAAGAAGAACTGTTACAATTCAACAATAAAAATAAAAAGAACTCAACTAAAAAATCGGAAAGAATGAGGACAAGGGCTTCAAGCTCAGTGTAGGAAAGGGTCTGGGTCCCTAATCTTACTGTTGCACTTCCTAAAAAAGACAATAAACTCTTACCTGTGTAAGTTATTGCAGTAGGGTTTTGTAATTTGCAGTTGAATATAATCCCAACTGATAACACCAGCTATAGCTAAATTGGGTTAGTAGACAGAGATGTGAACAGGTCCTATTGGCTCTACCTTCAAAATCCAGTCACTTCTCAGTCACCCTGCCTCTACCAACGTCCTGGCAGAACCCACCACACCTCACCTGAACACTGCAGGCTTCCTACAGGTCTCTTGCGCCTGCCCATGCTCCCCTTCACTTGTTCTCAGCCAGTGTTCATTGTAAAATGGAACTTGAGTCCTGCTAGTCCTCTGACCAAATGCTCTGATGACTTCCTATCTCACTTAGAATAAATGCCAATGTCTTTATTCCACCTACAAGGAAGGGCCTATTGATGGGTATAGCCCCCTTCTATCTCTCTGACCTCACCTCCTACCAAGAATCTCCCTCTCACGAATTCAACCAGCCAAACTGACCTCTGTGCTACTCCTCAAACAGGGCTTATTGGGCCTGTTCCCCTGCCTGAAATGCCCCTCACCTTCCACACTCCTCAGGGCTATCTCCTTGACTCGCTTCATTTATTTACTCAAAGCCACCACCTCCGTGGACACCCTACCTAAAATGTCAATACCTTATTAATGCTACCATTGCCTTGCTCCCTTCCCTGCTTTACTGTTCCTCTCTCACCTGTCACTATCTAACATACTGCATTTCTATCATCTCTCTTGTTTAATATATGTGTCCCTCACTGCTGTAGCCCTGTACCTATTAGAATAGTGCCTGGCACACATTGGATGTTCAGTAAATATTTCCTGATGAGGAAATAATTAAAGTCAAGGGAAAACTAGGTGGGAATCTGAAGGGGAATGAGAAAGTGCCAAAGGCAAACATCAACTGCCGCCCGAGCTGGGGCAAACCCGACATGCCAGTCCCACCCGGGACCCCTGCATCCTATATGCCTAGGCAGCCAAGAGCAGGCACTCAGATACTTCAAGTGAAGCCCATGAGTGGCTGAGACAGTACAGTTCCACTCAACAAAGAGCAAGAGCCATAAATAGAACAGAGACTTTTTAAATAGCTTTTAGCCAATCTTACTTTAGGGAATGGATTTTTCAGCTGCAGCATCTGAACAGAAATGCCAGGATCTAAACTTGCAAGCAATGAGTTTGTTACTCAAAATTGATAAATACCTGCTTTCTCAACAGCAACGTCTATAAAACTATGATATTTATGCATTTTAGTTAAAAGAACTATAATTAAGCCTAATGCAGTTGATTTCAGAGCATTCATTCTAAAAACCTTTAAAAGTTACTATGCAGAAATGCTTTTGTTTTGAAATAATTTAAAATCTGTCCTGGCCTGTGGTGTTCGGTGGCTAGAGCATTGGCCTATGCACCGAAGTGTCGTGGGTTCAATTCCCAAGAGGGCAAATGCACCTACCTGGCTTTCAGGTTCGATCCTAGCCCTGGCCAAGGCACTTGTGGGAGGCAACCAATCGATGTGCCTCTCTCACATCAATGTCACTCCTCACCCCACTCTCTCTAAAAATCAATGGAAAAAATATCCTCTGGTGAGGATTAACAATAAATAAATAAATAAATAAATAAATAAATACTTTAAAATCTATCTTCATATATGTACAGATTATCTGGAGGAATTCACAGGAGGAAGTATGACAATGCTTGCCTCTGGGAACAGAGTTAAGCACTAGGGAGAAAAGAGTGGGAGGGAAGTTTTTAATTATTATTACCCTTGGAGTTTACATCCTATTTGTGTATTACTTATACAAAAATAGATTAAAATTTTAAAATAACTCAATCATACATTACCTTAAAATAAAGTAATGAAATGAAATCTATCTACTTTGTCATAGGGCTTTAGAAGGAAATCCTTTTATACTCATATCTTAAAGATAAGCAAATTCAGCAGGGTCTCTCAAATCAGCATAAGAAACAGAAGGCATATTTTAAGATCGATAGTGTCTGACCAAGCCACCAGGAGCAGCAGTAAGATCTTGCTTCCCATTCAAAGTCCTTAGTGCTTCCCTGTTTACACAAGGGCCACGCAAAGTGTGAACAGACATGTACCTCCTGGAGAGGCACTACAGTAAGTCTGGAATGGGTTATGACTATAAATTACTTGTAGTAATTTATATTAGTAATACAAATTGTTTAAAAAAATTTTTTTTCTCTAAGTATCCAAACAGGGTTTTCACCTCTTAGAACAACAAATAATTTATTTCTATATTTTAATTCTAACAGATATGCCAACATCACTCCCACAAATCCTCATTTTCTAATTAAACTCTCAGGGTACAGCAAGGATCCTATCAGAAACATAAAGAACAAGAAAACATGACAAAAAGAGAATCAGTCTTAACAGAGTGAGCTTCTTAAAAGGGCTGCTTCTTGAAAACGGTCCTCCTTACATCCCATCGGAGGGGAGAGGGGGCCTGAACCGCAGCAGAGCATCCCCCCCCCCCCAGCCTCTGCTGAACACTCAGGACACAAGCCTTCAGGGAAAAGCACGTGGGTTCTGTGCGAAGGTGCTCTTTAAGGGTCTCTCTTTTTCTGTTTCAAAAATTCTCCGAGGCACGAGCAACAGAGACCCCTAGTATGCGAGCAGTACCAGGATGTCAGCCATGAAGAGACAGGCGCTGTCCGTGGTCCGCAAACACCCAGGTCCCCGCCAGCGGGACTACAATACTGGGAAAAGCAACAGTGCCCTGAGCCAGGGGCCCTTATCATTTCCAAGTGAAAACTGGCAATGAGCTTCAGTCAACTCTTCCTAATATTCACACCGATTTTATTATTTCTCACTTGTTAATAATAACCGTCTAAGCATGTCACCACTTACTTGGCAACCCTAACTCATTCAAGTGCAGACCACGCCTGGGCTTAGCCTGCGGGTCCCTTCCCGACTTAACCCCCGAGCTCAGTGAAAGGTCTCGAGGAGCGGGGACACGGCCTCAGGTCGCGGGCTGTTTGAAGGGCCGGCCCGCGTGGCCCTCCCGGCTACAGGCCCGAGGTCAGGGACACCCCCCAGCGCCCGGCTCCCATTCCGGCTCCTCGGCAAGGGTCCCCAGGCCTCCGCCCGCTCCGACGACGAGAGGGAAGGGAAGTGGCCCGCAGGACCCCACGCGGGACGCGGCCTCGGCTCTGCCAAGTTCTGCGCACGACGCAGCCGGTGTCTTGCAGACACAGAGCAGCAAGTTCCTTCGCTAAGGTCGCCCGCTGGGCAAGGCGGGGGTCTGGGGCGGGGACCGCCCGGTGCTGTCGGAGAGGCTGTGCCCGCCCGCGGAGGACGGAGACCCGCGCGAGGGCCCGGGAGCGGCCGGGCGGGTCCCGCAGCAGGAGGGCAGCGCTCCCCGCCGCTGGGCCAGCCGCCGGGGCCCGCACTCACGGTCGGCGCGGCGGCTCCTCGGCCACGGCCCGGCCGGGCGGCGGCGGCTGCTGCTGCTACTGGAAGGACTTGAGGGACTCGAAGGCCTTCGTCAGCTTCCCCAGGGTCGCCCGCGGGGACAGGGCCGGAGCCCTCAGGCCGGCTCGCAGCGCCGCTCAGCAGCGCGGCAATAAATGGGGTTTGGGCTGCAGACAACAGCGGAACAGAAGCGCCTGGCCATCTTGGACCGGTACCGGCAGACCCCGTGACCCTGCGTCCCAAGAGGCGGCTGCCTCTGCCCGTGGCCACCTGAGGCGCCGGCCCGCCCCCGCGCCCGCCAGACTGCCTTCAAGAACCGGCGCAGCCACTGCGTAACTGCTCCCTCCGCCGCCCGGACTCGCGGCGCTGAGGGGCGGGATCTGGTGGTGAGGGGCGGGGCGACGAGGGCGGGACTTGGTGGGGGGGGCGGGGCGACGAGGGCGGGACTTGGTGGGGGGCGGGGCGACGAGGGCGTGACCTGGTGGTGAGGGGCGGGGCGCTGAGGGTGGGACCTGGTGGGGAGGGGCGGGGCTCTGAGGGCGGGACCTGGTGGGGAGGGGCAGGGCGACGAGGGCGGGACCTGGTGTTGAGGGGGAGGCTAGGCTGTGAGGGGTGGGGCAGGGCGTGGCACAGTGGTGAGGGTGTGGCGATGAGGGCTGGACCCGGAGGTGAGGGCGGGTCTTGGTGGTGAGGGGCGGGGCGGGGCCCCTCGGGATCCAGCCCCGGCCGACGCCTGGGGTCCCAGGTTGGGCAGCCTTGACTCGGCCGGAGACCCCGCGGGGCTTGCCTGCCCACCCGCGTTCCCGGCCTGGGCTGAGAGCACGGAAGCCAGACTGCCCTGCAAGAAGGAGTCGGCTCTCCCTACCAGGAGCACGAAGTGAGGGCACCCTGCACAGGTCGTAGGTGGGCGGAGACCTGCAGGATTGGTCCTTCCCGCGGGCAGGGGGCCCAGGTGTGGCCCGCAGAGAGGAGTGGGGCAACTGGGGGGCGGGAGCCAGCAGGCCGGCGCTTCCCAGAGTCTGCAGCTGGAGAGGAGTGGGTACTGGGTGCGCACGGATGGTGAAAACCTGCCTGGTCAGTGCCTGCTGCCCTGAGAGCCTGGGGGTGTGCAGCAGGATCAGCCCACCGCAGGAATGACTGTCCGACCCTTGGGTGTCCCCTCCAAGGAAGAGAACTCCTGCCCCACACAGGGTGTGGGCACCTCCTGCCTGGTGCGCGGCAGACGGCGAGAAAGGGTCCGGGCTCAGGGGCTCACCACTCGAGGGGAGGCAGATGAGGAGCAGGGGCCACGGAGGACGGTGGAGGCACCCAAACGGGCAGCTGTCTGGCATGCCAGGCAGGGAGTGGGCTAGCCTCATAGAGAACCGACAGGGGAGGGTGTCGGGAGGAGGCAATGCTTACAGTAAGAGCCCTCCAGAGCCGGCTCAGGGGCTCAGAGCAGAGCCCTGTCCTGACCACAAGCCACATCTCTACCATCTCTCAGAGCCTCAGTTGTCCCAAGCGATCAGGTAAAAGGAAACCCAGCATCCCCTCAGGAAACCTTGTCTCCAAGGGGATAGCAATAGCCCTCCTTCAGGGGAAGGACCCATATGTGCCAGTCTTGAGGTTCCAGTTCCCTGATGTTAATAAAGGCCCTTATCCACGTGCCAGGCCATGTGCCAGCCCCCAGGCCACCATGGTGATGGCAGCTCCAGGCTACCAGGTGCTTTGGTGGCAGACTTGTAAGATGGCCTAGTGACCGCTCCTGGTGCCCATGCCTTATATAGTGCCCTTCCTTGGAGTGTGGGCTGTCCCCTGGTGGCTTGCTTCTAACCAACATAAGGAAAGATGGCATTCCTGGGACTAGGTTACAAAGACTGAGGCTTCCATCTTTCTGTTTCTTTTACCTTCTTGGCTTGCCTGTGTTCATGAAGCAAGCTGTGGTGTTGGAGAAGCAATAGTGAGAAACAGACTTCCAGTGCAACAGCCCACGAAGAACGGAATCCTGCGAACACCACAGGAGCTTGGAAGCAGGTCTGGCCCAGTAGAGCTTTCAGGTGAGAGGCAGCTGGTACTTGACTGTAGGCTTTGGGGAGACTGAGAAGTGGAAGACCCAGTTAAGCTGCATCCAGACTCCTGACCCATGGCAACTGTGAGATGCTAAGTGTGTGTTGTTAGCCACAGTGTGATTGCTTACACAGCAATAGATAAATGTGTTAGTTCACTAGGGCTGCTATAACAAGGTACCACAGACTGGGGGCTCAACAACACATATCTATCTTCTCACAGTCCTGGAAGCTGGAAGCCCAAGACCAAGGTGGGGGCTTATTTCTCCTGGTGCCTATCTCCTTGGTGCATATACAGCTGTCTTCTCCCCATGTCCTCACATGGTCTGAATCCTAATCCCCTCTTCTTATAAGGACACCTGTCATATTGGAGTAGGACCCACCCATATGACCTCATTTTACCTCTTTAAAGTTCCCATCTCCAAATAGAGTCACATTCTGAAGCGCTAGAGGTGAGGACTCAACATGAATTTTAGAGGACACATTTCTGACCTTCAGTAATAGGACCTCATTTTTCATCTGGGCCCCTTTCCATTTAGTTAAAGTACTACGTTGCCCATCCATCCCTTTTAGTGGGCTGGAGCCATGTGACTAGACGAGTTCTAGCCAATGAGATGTAAGCAGAATTGATGCATGTTGTAGAAAGTCTCCTGCCTGAGATGGGGATGTATTGGTTGGCACTTGAGCGGTTGTTTTGGGTCATGAGGCTGAACATCACATCCTGAGACAGTGGAGCTGGAAGGAACCAGGGCCCAGACAACTGGGTGATGCTATACCAGCCTGGTCTGCACATCTCATGAAAATCTGGGAGAATTATAATTCTATGTTGTTTAAGCCACTATTACTTTGGATTATTCTGTTTCTATGCTCCTCAACCAAATTGTAATCGGTCCAGAGAGGTCATGATGGGTCATTGAGACCTTTTATCGCCACAACAGATCACAGCTGAAAGAGAGTTATCTGCCTAGAACTTACTATAATCCTGACAAGAAATCTTATAAGGAAGCCTTACAGAAAGGGACTGTTAAGAAGGCATATTTTTTAATTTCAGAGAAAAGCTTGGCATAGTCCAAAGACAGCAAAGATGAACTAACACAGCTGGGTGGGCAGTTTGGCATGGTGTCTCTGAAGCCTTAACCAAGGCACAGTCCCTGAACAGCAGACATTTCCAGCAGTTTATCCTAGGAAAACAAGCGTGTGTGTGTGTGTGTGTGTGTGTGTGTGTGTGTGGTCATTACTTATAGCAACATTTAGCACACAAAAAATGGAAACAACATAAATGCTGGAGAGGAGATTGGCTAAGTGAATCATGATATATCTGTATTACAGAAGACCATGCAGTCGTTTTTAGAAGAGCACTCCTGATGCAGGAGAAGGTTTACAATGCCTTAGGCTATTGCACTGCTATGTGTAGCATGATCCTGCCTCTCTTTTCAAACAGAGGAAAACAACACACACATACATAGAAAAGAGACCTGGTCACCAGGTTTATAACAGTGACTCTCAGTGGGCAGGGCAATTAGGTGATTTATATCTTAATCTGTGTACTTTTCTGCAGTTTTCAAATCTTCAGCAATGAAAGTGTACTATTCAGGAGAATAAAACATTAAAGAATAGGCTTTGGTGGGGAACTAAAAATGAAAGCCTAGCAACACCCGTGTGACTGATCCTGCCCAGGAGGAAAGACAGATAGATATTTAAAGGAGCCTGACACCTCCCCAGAACAAATGGGGTGCACTCCAGCTGGGCACCTGGCACCTGCCCTGAATGCAAGACCAGATGGGAGTCTGCGGGTGAGGCCTGGGCCAGAGAAAGAAGAAAATGTGAAGCAGAGCCAGGGGGGACCAGTGACTGGACCAGAAGTCCCTGAGGGCACTATGGTGGTGCTCCACCTGTCCCCCTGAGGGTTCCTCCCAATTTAGAGAGTAGTATTGCCATGCATTTTAATCCTGCAAGAATACACACACGCACACACACACACACACTGCAAAAGACATAGACACTAAAACTGTTTTGAGCAGTCAACATTTATTTAAATTAACTCCTCCCTGGTCGGTTTGGCTCAGTGGTAGAGCATTAGCTCACAGACCAGTGAGTCCCGGGTTCAATTCCAGCCAAGGGCATGTACCTCGGTTGCTCGTGCGGGAGGCAACAGGCAATATGTCCTTCTCAAGTCGATGTTTCTCTCGCTCTCCCTTTCTTTCCCTCTCTCTACCTGAAGATAAATAGAAAAATATCCTCAGGTGAGGATTAAAAAAATTAAAATTAAATTGACTCCCATATTAGCCATTTTTATGTCTCTTCATTCCTTCCTGCCTCTGTGATCTTCCATCTGGGATCATTTTCTTCTGCCTGGAGAACACCTTTTAGAATTTCTCTTAGAAATCTGTTTCCATTTTTCTGAAAATGTCATTATTTTGGCTTCATTCTCAATGGACTTTTGGTTGGATATGGAATTCAAGGTTTACAGACATTTCCTGTCAGCAGATCAAAGACCTGATCATCACTGTCTTCTGCTTCTCATTCTTGCTGTTGAGAAGTCAGTTTTTACTCCTTTGAGTGTAACCCCTCCCCCAACTCCCCAGCCCCAGGCTGTTTTTATGATTTTCTCTGTCCTTGGCTCTCTGTAGTTCCACTGTCCATGTCAGGGTGTGTGAGGAGAGACAGACGGGCTTGTCTGGAAGTTCTGGAATGCAGGTTCCCCTGGGAAAAGATGCAGGGATGGGGATGTTCTTTTCACCAGCAAAGCCATTCCCCACGCCTGGCACCTGCCATTGCTGCACGATGGGCCCAGTGATCCCTATTCCCTTCCAATTCCCCTATAAATACAGAACGACAGGGTCCCACTACCTACGGCTGACCACCTGGGCCTGGAGCTGACACAACTCTCTACAGGATGACAAGATTTGGGGTACAGGTGCTTCTGATGACCTTCTGCCTCTAAGTTTTCCTGCTGTCATTCTGCTGGCTTAGAATTTCCTTTCATTTATGTGTTTGGAACTAGTTGGGTTTGGACTTTGTGGATGGATGGTTTTCATGTTTTGGAAACCTCCTCGTCATTATCTCAAAATAGTGCTTCTGTCTCCTCCCTCTCTTCCTCGTGCTCCAAATGTCCCCAGAAAGGGACTTTCTGAGGGGGATCTGCCCTGGCACTGATACGTGTGGGTTCTTGACTTCGTGCAGGAAAGAATTCAAGACATGATCCGATTGATTTTGAGAGTACATTTATTAAAGCTTGATGTGGTGAGACAAAGGAAGGGCTTAGGATAGAAGAAGCAAGATCACAGCAATAGGACTGAGCCCAGGCAAGGCTACTCCAGCTCAGAGAAAAGTCACAGTGATAGGGCCCTTGGAGACAGGATCAGGAGTTAGCCTGGGATGAGCTGCCGCTGCCCACTGCTCCCCTGGTTGCAAGTCTCATGGGAACCCTTAGAGCTTAGGAGAAAGGAAGCAAAAGTACACACCTGAGGAAAGGAGAGGGGGGCACAACTGTGCCCCAGGGAGAGCTTTCACTGGGTCTTTGTCTTGAGGATTTTTATCTGTTTTCTGTAGATGGGAGTTTTAGGGGAGGTCCCAATCAGAATATTCATCAGCTTTTCAGATGTGTCTTTCAATATACTGATGCATCAAAATGAGTGTATAGAGGGGTCTGGGATCATTTTCTGGTCAGCTTCACCTCTGTCTTGGGTCTGTCTGTCTCTAATCGGGTTTTCTTTTATTGTTGTTGCTGTTATTTATTCCTCTGACTTCACCCACTCTTAGATATGGCTGTCACTGATGGCACTGACTGGATCTTTGTTATCTGTCTCCCTGACTAGGGTGATTTAAGCTACCCACTGTCTGGTTGAGGAGGAGAAGTATAAACCATCTGCCCTTCAGTGTCATTGTTTAGGGAGCATAGGGTCTTGTGATGTATTAGCTGGCTGCTAATTGTGCCGCTGTTTGTTTAACTGTTTTGTTCCATTTCCCTCATTCCCATTGTTGAGGAATTTTCCTAGCTTTTTTATTAACCTGTCTCACAAATAAATGGTATTTATTTATTCTCACCTTATTTTAGTAGTTCTTTTTAGCTGTTTCTATTCTGTTAAGCCCTTCTTTAACCATTACGTTCTGGAATTTTGTAGTTTTCAGCACTACAATTTATACTTTACTCCTAAATTATGCTATGTCACTTTTTATAGTTTCTAGTTTCCTGACCAAATTTTCGAGCTTTGCTAGTTCTCTCCTTGAACATAATAGGCATAGTTAAGAGTCTGTGTCTCATAAATTTTCATTGTCTAGAGCCCCTGAGAGTGGTTTCTGCCCCTTCTCCATTTGTATTGTCTCATCTCATGCACCTGGTTATCTTTGTTTGTATACTTGTACTTGAAAATTATTATAGAAGTAATTTGAAGCATAAGGTGTGCATTTCCTCCAGGGAAGATTTTTGTTTGCAATAATAGGCTCCTTGGTACACTAGAAGTCCTAGGTCATCTTTGTCTGAGTTCTAATTTTGAAGTCCTTTGGGCCACCCATATTAGAGAGCTGGTTAATTCTGTGTAACCCTAAAGCAGAGTTAACTGCCTGGGACCCCAATCTTGGCAGGCATGCCCTGGATTTGATTTTTGTGTCCCTAGTCTCAAGAGGCTTAGCTCAGCCTCTCAGGTGTCTTAGGACTGCAAACTCCCTCAAAGCAGAAGCAGCCCTAGAGTTAGGCTTGTCTCTCTGGGTCCCCACACTCTCCTGGCTTCCAGGCCTGAAAGTTGTTCACTCTCTTGATGTTTATATTGCCTAGCTTTATTAGCTATTTTCTTCAGGAGGGTACCTCTGGATTCTGTAGCCCATCTTTGCTGTACATTGAAGTTCCTCCTATAAATATCAACTAGGTTGTTATTGAAAGCGGTCATCCTCTTGTTCCTGACTAACACGAATGCCTCCAGGGTATATCCTCATCGGGTAAGATGCTGTCTTCTGGGCTGATAAATATATTTTATCATGGTAAAGTATTTTTTATTGACTGAATAAAAATGGGTTGAATTTGTTCAAATGCCTTTAGAACATCTATGAAAATGATCTTTTATTTTTCTTCTGTGTTTGTTAATATGACTTATTATGTTATGGATTTCCTAATATTGAACCACCCATGCATTATTAAAATCAACCCACTAGATTGTGATGTCATATTTGTAATGTGCTATTGTGTTCCGTTTGATAGTATTGTGTTAAGAGCTTTGCATTAATGCTCATAGAAGAGGTTGATATAGAGTTTTTATTTAAGGTCTTTATTAGATTTTGATATCAATTTATACTTGCTTTAGAAAAGATTGGGAAGTTTTCTTTTTCTATACTTTGGAACATTTAATCCCATTGAAATGCTCTGCTCTTCAAAGTTTGCTAACATTCCCTGTCAAATTATCTGAGCCTGGTGCTGTCTTGAAGGGTAGCTCTCTGACGTCTGTATTTCTTCTCTTGAAATTATTCTGTTTAGATTTTCTATTTTACCTATTATTCATTTTGGTAAATTGTTTTGCTAGCAATGTATTTCATCCAAGTTTTATGTTTATTTTCATAAAGCTATGCAAAGTATTCTTTATCTTTAATTACCTCTTTATGTGATTTTCTCCCCCTATAATTTCTTCTGTACATTAGTGTTTTCTCCCATTATTTTTCTTGATTAGGTTAGATGTTGATTTATTTTATTGAATTTTTTAAGAACTATTATTTGTGTCAATTTTCTGTACTATAGCAATTAATTTCTGCTTTTGTCCCATTAATTTCTTCCTCTGCTTTCTTCAATTTTTTTCTATCCTTGGAGTTAGAAGTTCAATTCATTTACTTTCAGGTGCTTGTTTTTGTTGGTATAATTAGAAACTATAAATGTTCTCCTTGAGCACTATTCTAGCTGTGTCCCATACGTCCAGACATATAAGAATTATTGTTCTTTTCTAGAAGTTTTGCAATTTTGGATTATATATCCTCTTTGACCTAAAAGAATTTTAGCAGAGGCTATCAAATTGCAGGTTCCAGGGTTTTGTGTTTGCTATTAATTCATGGGTTTATTACTCAGATACTCTTGACTATATCTCTTTTCAAATTTTTTATTAGGACTTTCTTTGTGACATAATAGATGGTCACTTTTCATGCATGTTCTATGGGCATTTGAAAAGAAGGTACATTCTTTATGATCAATATAGATTGCGTTATCTACATGTGATATCAATATATATTATATGTACCTATATATATGTCTACACACACACACACACACACACACACACACACAGTCACCAAGGTGCACCTTACCAGACACTTTAGGTCTACTGTATCTGGGACTGAGAGGTGGATTAAATTTCTCAGCTCTGCTTAATGACAGCTATGGCTGTTATTTGGTGAACAGTATTTCTGACCATTTTATCTTGCTTGAGAATTGCACCTTCAGAATTACAACGTGCCCTTTCTGTTTGGCTTACTGCTTTTGGGCCCAGGCTCTATCTTGCCTGAGATTCAGATGGTGGCTGCTGCTTCACTGTTGCCTGTCTTTTCCTGAATGCATTTGCAATGGTTAACGTCTAACCTTTCTCACCCACTTTTAGATGTGCCCCTTGAGATAGCTGAGTTGGGTTTGCCTTGTAACCCAATCTGAAATCTTTCTCTTTAATTGGTGAATTAAGACCACTTACATATATTGTATGATTTAAAAACAAAAACAAAAACTGGCCAGTTTTAGTAAAGAAAGATTTTACATGATTTACTTTTCACCCGTCTGTTCTGGCGTGCTTCCGATGATATCAGAATCACCTGGATCACTGCTAGCCAGTGTGCCTACTCTAGGATTTCCCGCACGCTGTGCCCAGTTCGGTGTCATTGGCACTGTCGTGATGGACGCCAGTCTGCCAGCATGGCGTAGTGCTCTGCTTCAGGTTTCCTCGAGGCTGGACAGGCGCTGGCGAGGATGACCAGCTTTGCTTTGCCTTGTCTGCTCATCTTTAGGGTCCGCTTGTACCCCAGCACGTACATTCCACTTTTCATAACCAGTCGGAGCCTGGAGTTGATCGGTTCTGGTGACTTTTTCATCGTCTTTGCAGCCACCATCTTCCTGCCTTAGGTGCAGACGGTCCCCAGCCAAGAGCAGTGGCCAGGATGGCCAGGGAGCAAGAAAGTGATCAATTATTTTATGTTATGACTACATATACACACTCCCCCCACTATAACTGGATTTCCTTCCGTAATACACTTGGACAATGTCTGTCAAAACGGGCAGCCCTGGTCGGTTTGGCTCAGCGGTTAGAGCGTCAGCCTGCGGTCCAGAGAGTCCCGGGTTCGGTTTCCACTAGGGGCATGTACCTCGGTTGCAGTTTGTCCCCGGCCCTGGTTGGTCGTGCGGGTGGCAGCCACTCGATGTGTCCCTTTCACGTCAATGTTTCTCTCTCTCTCTCTCTCTCTTCCTCTCTCTCCCTCCCATTCTATCTGGACAAAAAATGAAAAAATGTCCTCAGGTGAGGATAAAAAAAAAAAGGGGGGGGGGGAGAACTGTACCCAGGGAGTTGGAGTTGGTGAGCGATGAGCAGCTGCACCAGGAAGGCCCAGCTGGACGGCGGAAGCTCTGGGGGAGGCTCTGGAGCTCTGTCTCTACCCCGGTCTCCAACATCTTTCAAGGCAACGTTTGGAACGACAGAGAAGACCTACGAGTCACATTGTTAAATGACAGAATGATGCGTGATGGGCTCCCCCACGCCCGCCGCCACAGCACTGCTCTGTTCCACGGCCTCTGCTGGAGCACCTGGGCCTCCACCGGAGCGCCCCTCCACGGCCACGGCCCTGCCTCTTCTCACACAGTGGGAGCCAATAAAATCTGATGAGCGACTCAGTCAGAGCTCCGAGTGCTAACTGCTCTCAGCCTCATCCCAGGGCGGTTAGCTCTTTCTCTGTTCCGTCAGCCCAAGCCCCAGCCTCCTCTGGACGCAGTCTTTAACCTTCCGCTCAGTCACCTGATCCTGTTCACAAACTCATAGGCGGCTGACATGGAAACCCTTTGTCACAATCAGGGTTGGTGAATAGCCACTCACAGCCAAGTCTTGGCCTCAGGGTCCTGGAAACCCCCTCTTTCACGGGGTGGGTAGGAGTGTCCGCAAACAGCCACAGAACCACACATGTAGGAAGACACGCATGCACCTCAGGAAGGTGGAATCTCAGCAGACATCACAGATGCAGACCAGTGACTTTCTAACCCATGGCCCTGGGGATGGAAGGCCCACCCTGCCCCCTCGATGAGCACTGGAGGACACTCCCAGGCCGAGGAACAGGACCCTCGGCTCTGGACCCTGCTGGGCTGGTGCCCAAGCCCACTCTTCTCCTTCTCCACGTGAAGCTCAGGCCCCGCTGCAGGGCGTCCACACCTGGGGCTTTCGGGACATCACAGCAGTCATTGCGTGGCTTTTTCTTCAGTCCAGCTTTAGTGAAAAGACAATTCAGCTATTAATGCAGAAAAACCTGAAGACGGTTTCAGACGTGTCCCTCCTGTTTATTGCAATTCACAGAAAGGCTGAACACTGAGCCAGCTCCTGGGCGGGGGCGGGCTCTGCGCATTGAGCATCACAGTCCCGCAGGGAGATCCTCCTCCTGGCTGGCTCCGGGGTTAAGGGACAGGAACGCAGCCCTGCAATGCGTGGCACAGGGGTCAGTACCTTCCTGGTGCAAGCTGGCTTAATTCGCCTTCGGTGTCAAGGACAGTGGGCGACCTTTGGGGCGCTAACTGTAAGGCAGGCTTTCTTTACTTCATGACATGGAGTATACTCAGTGTGCACACACAGAAACCACCTGGGATCACTCTCCCCTCGCGCTTCCTGTTGCAGGAGCACTCCCTCCTCCCCACCCAGGCCTTGGGCTCCAGGGGAAGGAGGAGGAGCAGCTTCAGCCTGCACCACACACCCATCAGCTGCGGCTTCCCTGGGGGCAGTGAGGAGGATGCCTCGAAGGACTGACCGCACTGAGACAAGCTCTCCCGGACAGCAACTGGGGCAGCCCACGCCTAACCCAGTTCTCAGAGGGAATGTGGTCATGGTCAACGCATTCTCGGGTTTTTTCCACCTAAGGCTTGTTTTTCATGCGGAATATTAGTGGACAACCTCTGAGTGCAGCCCTCAAGAACAGACAGGGTACGAAGCAGGATAATCCACTAGTCCAAGGAGAAAACTTCACTTGGTAAAAAATGCTAAACTTAATGCTACTATGGAAAGTGTCTCCAAACCACTCTTCCATTTTCAAAAGAGAAGCAGCTTTCCCTGTGAAAGCGGGCGGATGGTAACCAGAGCGTGTAATGTAGAAATTTAAGTGATAGGCATTGTCTTGTGGTTTGTTCTGGAAGACGCTGATGTCTGAGCCCAGCTCACAGGCTCTGCCACTGGCAAGGAGCAGGAGTGTGTCTGTGTCCCCGAGCTGGTGTCCCCTCTGGATCAGAGCAGTCTTCACACCAACTGCAAACAGCGTGTGAGGATTTTTCTGGCTGGGCTCAAATAGCACCAGATAGCTGGCTCTTCAACTACGTGAAATATCTTATATAAGAGGCATTTAAAAAAGAAAAGCAAGTTTTAACTTGGTGAGATTTTTTTTTAACACATTGTATTAAAAAACCACAGTAACAAAACATCGTATCCTCACCCCTCTTCTGAGGAGTCATTGGAGGAAGCCTCTCTTTCTATTGGGAGCTGGAACTGGTTGACAGGTTTTGTCCTCTAGATCTGATGACTCGGCTTCCTCATTTTCACTTTCAATGATGTCCTTGAAGCATTCAGATTTGATCATCTGCATCCACGGAAAGGCAGAAAGAGAAGCAGAGAGACACCCAAGGTCTCAGCCCACAGGGCACCGCTCCAGCCCCACCCTCCATGCCTGCTTGCCCTGCCTCCTGACCTCTTCCTGGGTGAGTAAGGTGGCCTCCCCTCCCCCATGGCACCAGCCAGCCCTGCTTAGGAAGTGGGACTCAGGGCCGGAAGCCCCCATAGACCCAAATGGCCACCTTCTGTCCACCACCTGTAAAGGGACTAGGGCAGCTGCTGTGAATCACTTTACCTCTCAACACACTAACACACACGTGTGTGTATGTAAAATAGCTAAGGAAACGTAAAGAGGAAACTGACATACACACATGCACACACATCCTTGTCCTTTTCTTCCTTCACCCAAACATAACCGAGCTTGCAGAGAAGGGCAGTACCTCGTTCTGCCACGGGGTGGAGACACAGCCTGTAGCAAACTGGCTGCAGAAGGTGATGCTGGTGGGGTCCAGGTGGGCACCTCACCGTGGAGAGCTGCTCGGTGTCCAGGACGTCCTTACAGTAAACCGCACGCGGCTGCACACGGAGAACAAGGGGGTGTCAGCCGTGAGGTCACAGGGCCGCCGGGTTCCCTGAACCACGAAGGACACAGTGCACGTGGAGTCCAGTCCTTGTTCTGGCCAAGCCCCTCATTTGAAGCACTTCCGACCCCTTCCCCGGACGTGGTCAGCGTCACAGACCTATGGACACTGTCCAGCCAGCTCTCTCACCCACACACCTCTGGAAACCCCGTGCGCCCCTTTTCTGCGGTGGACAATGGATTACAGACAGGCCAGGGTGAAGAGGGTGGCCCGGTGCTCTTGTGGGATCATGGAGGAGGATGGAGGCCCTCCGCCCCGGATCCTCACCCCACCTCTGACCCTCAGCTTCCCTCTGGGTGAGAGCCCGCCTAGTCTAAGTGAACCATGGCAGGGCCCCTCCCTGCTCCGCAGTCCCCGTCAGAGCTCATCTAAGGTCTGCGGCCGAGGCAGGCTGGTCGGCAGACCCTCCTCTGGGGCAGGGCCTGGCACTGCTGTCCTCGGGTGCCAGGGGTCAGGAAGCAGGCAGGGTGTGTCAGTGTGGCCACCTCGCGCTTCTGGGAGAAAGAGAGCACAGCAGCCCGGGCAAGACCTGGCCCAGCTAACACCAGGGGCGCCCTGCAGCTCAGAACGCACGCCACAGTGAGTGTGAAGACCAAGGAAGTCATGTTCCTGATGTCACCGGTGGAACCTCTCTGGAAGCAGCTGTCACCGCAAGGTGGGGAGACAGTCCACGGGAAGGCTGGCAAGGAGTGGCCCCAGCCCAAGGCCCAGACCTGTACTGCCCCCCACTCAAATGAAAGTGCCTGACATGTCACCATCAACTCTGCCATCACCTGGCCCCCACGGTCCTCTGGTTAAACTCAGGAGAACCCCCAGCCACCCAGAGCCTCTGCCCTGCGCATCTCCACACCGCGCCACTGTCACCCCTCCTTCCTCAGAGAAGACCCACCTGACCTGCCTTCCCTCCTGGAGACCAGCGGCCCATCTGAAGTCCCTGCCTGGTGTCCTGCTCTTCCTGTAGCTGTCACTGCCCCTGTGTGCAGGCTGGAGCGGGCTCCAGCTCAGGGAGACCTGGCTGCATCACTCTCCCCGTGCCGGCACCACAGCTGTGTCATCCCCACGCAACGTGGAACTAATCCCAGGGAGGGCACACTCGTGTAAGATACATGGATGGAGCCTAAGTCCCGCACTGTGCGACTCTGAACATTTGAACTGCACACGCCGCGCCCACCACACCCTGCAAGGCTGCGTCATGTCCACGTCGCTGGAGCAGCCTGCAGCACTGAGGGCAGAGCCCAGAGGTGGTTCAGTCCGTCCACGCCCGTGTTCCACGGGCACTGACACCTGCGGGCCCAGGCCGAGCATCCATCTGGGGCCTGAGCACGGGGCCCTCAGTGTGGAGCCAGGAACTCCGAGACACAGGAGGGGAAGCACGCGCAGCACTGACATCAGAAGGGGACACTGCCCAGGAGGCCGTGCAGTGCGGCTGGGGCTTCTAAGGAGGGCAGCGACGCGGGGCAGCTCCATGGCAACCAGGCCTGCAGCAGCGCACTGGGAAGGCCTGTGAGGACCAGCCTGGAGCCCTGTGAGGGTGGGGAGGGAGGAGGACCCAGATGCAGGGGATCTGAGCAGAAGCCACACCCACCTGGCTGCACCAGGTGACCTGGAGCCACTGGTGTGAGGCCCACCTTTTCACAGGGGTGCTTATGCCAGGGCAGAACGGGGCTCTAACATACGTGCTTCCAGCCTCCTGAAGTTAGCGTCCTTGAACACGGTGCTGGCTCACTCCAGCAGCTCGGTCTCCCTTGCAGCCCAGGCGTTGCTTGGGATCCTTGGTGAGGAACTGTGTAGGACGCAGAAATGAGTAAAAAGGCTCCTGGGGCAAAAGAGACTCAGAAAATCTCCCTAACGATAACCAAAGAATCGGGGGGCCAAGGACACCTCCATCTAATCAGTCACTCGAATTTCAGAGCATCAACCAAACTTCACCAATTCAGATTTCACTAATTTAGAATATGTAATGCTTCAAAAATGAGTTGAAACTGAAGTTTCCTTTAAGCTATCAATAAATAGAGTTGGCTAAGTAAGTCCTTAAGTGTAAAAGTTTTTAACCATGAAAACTGAGGGGAATTTTTAAAAAGAGAGAGAAACCATTGAGCACTTCAGAGATGCCAATTTAATGCGAACTTACCTTTATCCTTACAAACCCTTTATACGTAATCTATTCATTAAGTAGATTGCTAGGATCTCAGCTAGGCAAAAATTTAGCAAACCTAGTTCTAGAAATGCTATGTCCTTATAAGTAATAGAAAGTATCTCTCTCAAAGTATTCCCTACTTAGATGTTTAGAATTGTCACAAATTCAAAAAGACCTTCCTCCACGGTTATAATCGATCAAAAAGGTTTGGCTGTGCAGAAAGCAACACAGGAAAGACCTGGAGCTCATAAACACAGACAGACCGGGGCTGGGAAGCTGCAGCCCGGGTCGCACCCCCCAGGTTTGCTGGGGACCCAGCCGGCCCAGCGGTTCAGCTGAGTCTGCTGCTTCTCCACTAGAGGCGGGCTGAATAGGCTGATAGAGACCTGTGAAGTCTAAATAATACTGACCATCTGGCCCTCCAGGAAAAGTTTGCTGACCCCAGGCCAAACTCATAGCCAGCACCCACCGCTTTTCTGAATAGAAACCCAAGTTCCAGGC
Source organism: Tadarida brasiliensis (assembly GCA_030848825.1). Classification (NCBI taxonomy): domain Eukaryota; kingdom Metazoa; phylum Chordata; class Mammalia; order Chiroptera; family Molossidae; genus Tadarida; species Tadarida brasiliensis. The sequence goes on from CM061263.1 coordinate 92,609,042, forward strand.
AAAGGCCAGAGCACATTCTGGTTCCAGATTACCTACTTTCTACTAGAGTTATTTTTATGTTTATTTTAGGCCTGCCATGAGCCGGTAAGCGCCTCAGAAGCAGGCTCTATTTCTAATTCATATTTCTACGTTCCTGCAGCCCTATCAGAGTGTAGCAAGCACTCAGTCAATATTTGTCAGCGGAGCATAAACAACAGCTTGGCCAGAATGTTGGTAAATATGGAGAAGCTGACTAAACACTGTCAGCTCCAAGCAGAACGAGCTGGAAGAAAGGCCCCTGATCCCTTTGCTAAGTGACAGAACACCAACACCCACCACTTGTACATGGAAACAAGAGGAGAGGGAAACCAAGGTAATTACCGTCCAGCCACTACCCACTCCCAGGAGTTACTGATACGCTTCAGCAACAGGCATGCCTGCCATGATTCCAACGCGCCCCCAGGAGCCGGCCCTCCAGCCCCGCCCTGCCGCTCTCTCCCTGGGCACACCCCAAGGGCATGACCAGCAAGCCCTCCTCTGCTGCATATCAAGCAGCCTCCCCTCTGTTTGTTCCCGCCTTTCTACTCTGGCGAGGAGGAACCCTGACTCCCACAGGCTGTGGCTCCTGTGACAGGAGATGACACACAGTGGGGGCTTCCGAGCCCCCTTATTCAAACCCACTTGGGCGTCTGATGCTGCCAGGGTCACCCTCGCCTCCCTTCATGTCCTCTCCTCTGCACACCATGCTCCTCAGCTCACACCTCCAACAGCTCCCTCCGCCCCCGAGCGGCTGATGACCTCAGAGACCAGAAGCCGCAGAAGAAGGTTCCCAAGCTCCCACGGCACACCCACGGCCTGCCGCAGCTCGTCTGCTGTGCATCATCTTTCCTGGCTCCGCCTCTCCTGCCCATCTCCGCTGGGTGCAGCCAGGACAGTGTCCCAGCCCTTCTCCCCTCCCTGCAGGGCTTGGACTTCCCCACATCAAACCCGCAGGCACCACCTCCCTGTCCAGCCAGAATCTGACCGCTTCTCACCCGCCTCTGCCACCATCCAGCCTGAACTGCCACCCCCACGGGGACTTCTGCAAAGCCCTGGCTGCCTCCTCTGAACCCCCTTGCAGTCTCTTCCCAGCACGTCACTCCCCTCAGAACCCTGCGATGGCTTCCCGAGGTCAGTGGCCACTTCTCTGTCACCCCACTGTCTGACAGTCCACACAGCTTCCCGTCCATTCCCACCACCCCGCAGTAGGAAGAGCCCCAGGGGAATGGGGCTCTTGTCTGGGTCCCCAGTGCCTAGGACAGTCTCATTGGAGATGCTCATAAATCCTCGCAGATGAAAATGAATGAAAAAATGTGCTCAGAATACCTACGTACTGGCTTACGTAAGTGACAAAGAGAGCTCCTTTCGCCCCCTTAGTGTCCGGGCAGCCATGGACACCGAGTGAATGAACGGGGCCCCGTCCAGCCGGAGAACACAGTGGGGGCAAACCTGACTGCACCCCGGGAGCTCGTCTCCCTGCTGTAACGGAGCCTTGCAGGGCCCGACAGGTCAGGAAGGAGACAGGCACAGGGCAGGCTGAGTCGGGTGCCGACAGGACCACAGACCCCGGCAGCTAGCTAAAGGAAAAGAACATGGGCGAGAGAGAAACCTCACGGTTTCCAAGTACGCTGAAGATTCTGCTTTATGTTTAGTTTTATGTGAAATCGGTCAACCGCAGGAGGCCCGGCTGTGCTCTGAGAAGAGAAGGATGACCTTGGCACCTGCTCTCCCCTCAGCAGCACCTTTGAGAAGGCAGTCAGTGAACTCCACTCCACTTTGCTTGATCAGAAACCGAGTTCCACCATTCTCCCGATGACCTCTGGATCTTTCCCTAAGGCCCTGACTCAAGGGGAAGCCCCTCTGGCCTCGCACCAGGGGACACCAGGAAGGACCTCTGATGGCCTCTCCCTAGCCCAAGTTCCTGGTCCCCTGCACACGCACAAAGACAGCTGGGCTTTCCACCACCAGTGAAGGGGACAGAGTGAGAGACTCCACTCCCGACCTGTCCGGAGCCCAACCCACCATCCTGCAGATGGACTCAGCATCCTCCCAAAACTTCTCGAAATACTCCTCAGTGTCCTCCTTCACGAGCCCTGGCACCTCCTCCTGTCTGCCTTTCTCTTTGAATTTTCTGAATGGAGATGTCCCCGACTCATTTCACATATCAGACAGCCAAGTCCCCACCAGTCAGGACTAAATGTATAGTTCTCATTATTCGTCACTTAAGGAGCTACATAACAAACACAGGAGATTTAAACTAAATTTTAGTTTTAAATGTTCTTGTAATTAATTCCAAATAACACACTATACATTTAACATTTGTCACAACCCGGATGAATCTAGAAATATGTTAAGCAAAAGAATCAGAAACCAAAGGCTGACTGGTGTATGACTGTATTTCTATGAAACAGGCAGGCTGGCCAAGTGCAAGGGGACAGAACGTGGATTAATGGCTGCAGGCCGGGGCGGGAGGTGACAACAGGGTGGCTGCTGACGGGCACGGGGTTCTTTTCCCGGGTGACAGAAATGCTCTGAAACTAGCCGGTGGCGGAGCACGTGCAGCGCTGACGCCGTGCAGAGACCTGTCGAGCTGCGCACTCCCGGTTGCTGGGCATTAGAGGATGGAACTGCATTTCAACACAGCTGTCACTGGAAACGCACTATTCACAGACATGAAATGAGTCCTCACAGAGTAACTGCCGGGAAGGGTGCTCCCCCCAAACACACAGAGCCCGTGGCCACGGGCGCCCGGGACAGTGGCCATCCATTCCCAACATCGCCCAGCCCCCCATCGCAGGTGGCAGCAGGAACAGTGGGCTGTGGGGATTCCTGCAGGACTCTGCAGAGGCCTCAGGGCACCTCCCTCACGTCAGAGGCCACCCCGGGGTCAGGCTGGCGCCCCAGCCGGCAGGGCTGTGTGGTGACTCCCCTGGAGCTGGCCCAAGGCTGGGCCCCCGCTCACCCAGGCTTCGGAAGAACCAGGCACAACTGCACGCAGAGCCTGCGAGGCCAGCACGCACCGAGGTTGGCAGCGGTGGCAGAGGGACACGGGCAGCCTGGTCCCGACCCTGCCCTCGTGGAGCCCGGGAGTCTCTGGGCCTCAGTCCCACGTAGGAGAGGAGCGGATGGGAGCCTCCTCCACACTCCCACTGGGCCCTGTCTCAGGTACAACGGGCTCCAGGTGGGGTCGCATTTGAATTTCTCTGTGTCCTGGGGACTCGGGCACGGAGACAGACAGAGCAAGGATCGTCGAAGGGGTGCTCTACCTTCCCATCTAGCCCGCAGTCCCAACTCTTCCTCCAACCATCTGCCCTTCTGGGACCTCCATGGCTAAACCAATATCTGAAATCCGGGTATGTCCTGTGTGTGTGCAAATACATTACACAAGTCCCAGGGGGTCGTGCTGGCGCTTTAACAGCAGAACCAAATGGGAAAAACATCTAAAAACCATGGATGCAAATGACGGCCATCGACACTCGGAAATACTGAAATGTAAAATGACATCGAACTTTCCCACATTTGCTAAAATACTATCAATGCATCATCAGTTCCACTAACAGCAGGAAAGTAGATGTATGCCTGGCTATTGATCGGGAAGCCCTGTAATCATGGACAACCAGCTGAGGAGCCCTCCAAGCACCGAAACAGTTCCAAATCGCTCTACATGATGCTTGAGACAGGAACGTGGACCTTGGACTTAGGCTGCACCGCATCACAAATCTGGTGTCCCCTGGGCCTCTGCTTGGGGAAGGGGAAACCAGGAAGAGTTTAGTTGACGTGCAGTGCTGGAACAACAGAGCAGGAAACTGGGGAGACTCCAACGCTTGACCCATTCTTTCCACAGGACATGTGCTAAGTTCTGGGACTATGTGGGAGTCTGGGAGTTAAGAGAAATTTTCTGAACGATAGACTAAAATGTCCTGAAATATAAAGTGCTTAAGAAACAAAATTCTGCTGGGGAAGCAGCTGGCCTCAAGCACAGGGCTGGAATCCCTTCAAGACATCTGCCAGATTTTGTGAGAGAGAAGATCAAGTGTAGCTGGGAAATCCTGAAGGCAGAGCTTGAAGCATTATTTTTATAAACCTCAGTTATCCCTTTTTCGTTGGCAAATATATTACTACTTCTAATGGTAATAAAACTAGGCTTTGACCATTTTTCAAATATTTCCAGAAGCCTATTTTGCACAGAGTATGTAATTACTGAAGTACTCACCTTGCACCTCGCTTAGAGGTCACCAGAAAGGCAAATCAGCCACAAACAGACACGAATCTCTGCTTTTGTGAAGCTAGAGCTATTTTCTCCATTAGGTTCTCAGCACCCTCTGTTCACCTGGCCTGGAGAGCTCTTCCTATGCCTCACTCATTCTCATTCTTGAGATTGCAACTTGTTTATCATCTCCTCAAAGAAGCTGCTGGTAAATTGTTTATTTCCTTCTAATTGCCTAGAAAAAATTACCGGTGATATATATTTTCTGGATTCTAGATTCTGGATTACTTTTCTCCCCCTCTCTACAAAATTAGCTCATGAAGAGACCATTTTTGTGTCTTTATCCTTTGCATGTGTGCACAGCCCCTAGCACATATCACCTACACAACAGTCACTGAATAAATATTAGTTGAATTAAACAGAATGAATCAATGAACTATATTGTGAAATACATGTTGTGACAGCTGTTACACTAATTTCCACTTTATTTTTGCCATATATATCTTAGATGCTTCTTGAACCTGTCCAGGTTACAAGTTTTATTAATTTGTCCTTTAAAGAATATACATATTCACAAGCACAATATATTACACAACTTTTAATATGATACTGAGTTAAATAATGATTCTAGAAATAAGTAGACTGTATCCTGAATACAAGTGGTTATTGAACAGATGATATTTTGTGGTTTTATTAAATAAGTAAACATATTTTTGTTATATGTCATTTAAAATGAATTTTGTTAAGATTAGAAACCTATATAAGTATTTACTTAATCTCCAATTTATCATTCTAAGTGAGAGAGAATAGTGCATGGAATTTCAGTAGTATTATTTATAACTAAGTGTCTGTTTATAGTTAGACCTTAGATAAAACAGGTTAAGCTTCAGTAGGCTGAAAATTTAACATGATTTGTTATTAATGTCAGAGCTAGCTTTTCTCTTACAATAAGAGTAGATCCATTCACACAAGGTTCTTGCAGAACCAAAATATCTGTCACACAGTAATCGTCCTTTCTTGCATCATTAATTTCAGGTCAACTAACAGACTATTAAAGGAAAACTTAAAACAAAAAATTAAAGTTCAGAAGCTTGAAAAAAAGTATATAAATTTAACAAGTTTGTTGAAATAGATATGTAAACACATATGATAATTCATCTACTATATGTATTTAATGATGCATTTTAAATAGCATCATATTATTTTTGTTGATAGTATAAATATTTAAATTTACATATTAAAATACTTCATTTTAAAAGATTTGAAATATGCAAAACATTAATGCTAAATAATAGTCATCAATAAACCTAAAACCCAGTGAGAATAACCATTATCATGTTGGCTTTTTTTGTTGTTGTTGTTATTGTTAATCCTCAGCAGAGGCTATTTTTCCATTGATTTTTAGAGAGTGTGTAAGAGAGGGGGAGAGAGAGAGAGAGAGAAACATCAATATGAGAGAGAGACACACATCGATTGGTTGCCTCCCGCATGACCCCAACCGGGGTGGGGATTGAACCTGCAACCCAGGTATGTGCCCTTGACTGGAATCAAATCCGAGATCCTTCAGTCTTTGGGCCAATGCTCCAACCGCTGAGCCAAACCGGCCAGGGCTGGTTTTTGTGGGGTTTTTTGTTTTTTACCTTTACTACTGGCATGCCCAAAGATAACAAAGTCTAAATTATAAACTTGAGGTTCTCATAACCATTTGTTGAAAGAAAGCCTCCAGGAAAACAAGGAGTTCTGTTAAAAAGCAGGTGAGAGGCCTGCTACTGTGATTTTGACGTAAAAATATTGTGACTCACAGGTTGGTGAAGCCTTTAATAGTCCATGTAGAAACCACTTTATATCTTACATTTTTTTACTTAAAATTTAATTAAAATACCATTTTACATAATATAATCATGACAGAATTTTATTATTTAATATATGTTTACCTTTTTAGTATTATAAATAAAATTGAAATAAGAATATTTGATCTAAGAATTGCTAGGAATTTCTGATTGTTTCCAAAAGGCCAAAAAAAAAAAAAAAGAGCCACCAAAAGAAGTATGTAAAAGAATATGAAAATGAAAATTTGACATATTGATAAATTAGCACCATGAAAAATCTTAATTTCACCACTTCTCTTCATAATTATGATGAAAAAGTTTTTTTTTTTCTTTTTTAATGATGAGGAAATTTTAAAAGGATTCTTATCAGCCTCAGGTGCTATTTTTCTACTATAACCTAATTAATATGTGAGGACTTGAATTACATTAAATTGGGTAATGTCTTTCTCTGTCTGACATTTTAGTTTGCATAATATGCTCTAGGTCCATCCATGCTGTCACAAAAGGTAAGATTTTATTCTTTTTTATGGCCAAGTAATATTCCATTGTATATATGTACCACATCTTTTTTATCTACTCATCTGTTGATGGGCACTTGAGTTGCTTCCATATTTTGGCTATTGTAAATAATGCTGCATGAACAGGGAGGATGCATATGTTCTTTAGAATGAGTGTTCTGGGTTTCCTCAAATATATACCCAGAAGGAGAATCACTGGGTCATAAGGAAATTCCATTCTAAAATTTTTGAGGGACCTCCACGTTGTTTTCCATAGTGGTTGCCCTATCTTATTGCAATTTCCTGTTGGGTGCTAAAACTCTAGCTCCAGAGACTAAGTCTTTTGCCTTTAAATTGAACTATATTGCCTTTTATTTATAACAGATCATAAAATAACATGCAAGGGATATTCTATAAGCCAAGTAATGGGCATCACTCTATGAAACATACATACAATGAAGTGAGGAATAGAAATGCTAAATAGGAGAAACACACCACCATTACAATTAGCATTAAATGGGAAAAAGAAGATAACTTCATACTTAGTAAAGACATAATTCACTATGAATATTTAGCAATCTACCTTTAATAAATAGTCTGTTACTATGTATATCAGATGCCTTTTAGGTCAGAAAGATATGACAGAACATAATTGTTTTGGTATTTTTTTACCGCTCTTCACCAAAGAACTTCAAAAATGTATGTATATATAGAACAAAGATTTGCTATCACATAAAAGAAAGGGTATTATCACTATGACAGCTTCATGGCTTCCACGCTGGGTGCTAGTCACTGGTAGAAGTTGGAAACCGATTGATTTTATGAATTTAAACACTGTTTTCATTTTGGATATGTTGAGTGATCTATACCTCTAAGACAACCAAGTGAAGAAGTTGAGTACATAGCTGAATATACAGGACTGTAGTTCATATGAGAACTCTGGATTGAGGTAAATACTTAAGAACAGAAAATAAATAAAATAATGGCTATGCTTCAGATAACCAAAGGAAAAAATAGAGAGAACAATGATCTCAAACTGGTGGGTCTACAGACCTGTTTTATTTGGCCAATGTCTCAACATGTATGATTCTAGGTAATGGGTATTATTCTCCAGTAAGGCAAAATGGCCCTCCATGTATTGTCTTACCATGAGCATCTTCACTCAGTTATACTATCTGCATGTCTCCTGAAGGCACTGTAGTCCCCAAGCCTTATGTAAGATGAAAAAAATTAATAAATAAGGTTAGGACTTAGCATTGGAAAATTCAAATTGTGTGTATTTGGTTTGTAAACATTATGTGCTTTAGAACAATCCTTATCAAAATATCTATGGTGAAGGACCAGGCTTCAGTGTGTATGTATGTGTGTGTGTGTGTGTGTGTGTGTGTGTGTGTGTGTGTGTGTATATATAGTGGTTGTTAATCCTTACCCAAGGATATTTTTTTCCATTGATTTTCTTAGATAAGTGAGAAGGAGGGAGGGAGAGAGAGACACACACAAATCAATTGGTTGCCTCCCACATGACCCTGACTGGGGCTGGGAGTCAAACCCGAAACCAAGGTACATGCCCTTGACTGGGAATCGAACCCTCTCTGATCTGTGGGCCAACGCTCTAACCACTGAACAACCGGCCAGGGTTATTCTTTTAAATTTTAACACAGTAAGGATTGATTCTTTTATAAATATATTAGTTTTCTAGGGCTGTTGTAACAAAGCACCATAAACTGAGTGTCTTAAACAATAAAACTTGTTTTGATTCACAGTCCTGGAGGCTAGAAGTCTGAGATCAAAATATCGGTGGGCTGGTTCCTTCTGTGTGCCATGAGGGAGAACATGTTCCCTGCCAGTGCCCTGGCTTCAGGTGGCCTGCTGGCAATCTTTCTCCGTCCTTGTTCTGTCGTAGTACAGCTGATCTCTGCCTTCTTATATGTTTATCAGTCATATTGCATTAGGGTCCTCTGACCTCAGTTTAAGTTAATGTACCTGCAAAGGCCTATTTCAAAATAAGGGTACATTCTAGGTTCCTGGTAGTTAGGACTTCAACTTAGGAATCTTGGGGCAGACAATTCAACCCATAAAACTAAAATAAAATAAGCCCAACTGGTGTGGCTCAGGGGACTGAGCATTGTCCCATGGACTGAGAGGTCCCAGTTTGATTCCTGGTCAGGGCACATGCCTGGGCTGTGGGCTTGATGCCTAGTAGGGGGCGTGCAGGAGGCAGCTGATCAATGTTTCTCTCTCACGTCGATGTTTCGCTCTCTCTCTCCATTCCTCTCTCTCTAAAAAATCAATAAAAACCATATTTAAAAATATTTTTAATAAAATAAAATAATAATGTCATAAGAATGTCAATTTGCTGTAAACATTTCTAAATACTTCCTTTATTTTCTACACTAATTTCATGGTTTACCTGTGGTTAAAAATACATGAATTGGTTCCAGGGCACAGATTACATTTAGTATAGCACTGATTTATACAAATTAATTTGAAAAGAGTGTACATATTAGAAGGCTATAAAGACTAAACAACACTGTATATATTGTAACTTACAAATATATATATACGAAAAAATTTTTCCTTCAATATATTCTGAATAGTTCTTTTATGACATTTTTTTCCCCATTTTTTTCCCCACCAAGCTGCTGCCTCTAATTTCTGTCAAAGGCAAACATTGTACCCTGGTGTTCTGAGGATTCCTTCTTCCTACTGAAACCCTGCCTCCAGACTCACTCGTCATGCTCAGCTAGCCCCAGAGAATTCCTTGCTACATTAGTTTCCAACTTATTTCACTGTTCACTCCAGATGGAAGTCACATGTCAGGAAAACATTTCTATGTTTTTGCTTTACTGCTTCTAATCTATCATGTCTCTATATAAGGAGCTGTTTGTTCATGAAGGTTTTTCTGGATCTATGTGATTTTTCAGACGTTCTACCTTTTCACAATCAGGAATATGAGTCACACTGTTTGCCTTTGAGTCTGGTATAATCTTCACTCTAGAAAAACTTCCTTCAAGTTTATGATGCTTGCATGGTCCTCTACTTTTCTGTTCATTTTCTTGTTAATTTTTTGAGATTTTCTTTCCTATGAGAACCAGAAAACATGAAAAATAAATATCTATATTCCCAAGACTCTTTAAAAAACAGGTAATTTTCCTTCTAAATCAATCTGTCAGTAATCACTTTTTTCCTTTTGAAACACTTTTATATATAAAAGTAATCTTTTTTTTGTATTTTATTTATTTTTTATTAATTTATTTTTGTTACAGATGTTTCTCCTTTTCCCCCCATTGACACCCTCCTCCCCCTCCCTCCCTGCCCCGTCCCCAGTTTTGTTGTCCATGTCCATTGGTTATGAGTCCATGCGTATAAGTTCTGTGGTTCATCGCTCCCATCCCCCACCTCCTTTTCTGGCAATTGTCAGTCTGTACCCTACTTCCACGTCTCTGGGACTACCCTGTTCCTCAGACTATTATGTTCGTTATATTCCAGAAATAAGTGAGATCATGTGATATTTGTCTTTCTCTGCTTGGCTTGTTTCGCTTAGAATAATAGTTTCCAGGTCCTCCCATGTCGTCTCAAAGGATAAGAGACTATTTTGTGTTTTAGAGTAATATGGCCTTTCTAACACGGTGATTGAAAATTATTACTTTAACTCTTGGAAGTTCCATTGCAAAAATTATAATAATATTGTCGTAATTGGGAGTAAAATGTCACATGTGATGTGATGTTATAGTATCAAGAATGTAAAGTATCCTGTAATATCCATATTAAATGAGAAAATGACTAAAGAGAATAGCTTGAATTATATCATGACGTTATATGACTAGTTACAATGAGTTTTTAAATCTAGAGATGGTACAAATGCTGTTTTATAATAAAGGCTCAAAAATACTTTAAAACAGCTACTATATTATTAAAAGAACCTTTGGGAATATAAAAGAAGATTCATTAGGATTTTGAATTTAAAAGATCAATGAGTGTATTAATTAATAACCTCAATCAGTATTCTTAATAAAAGAAGAAACTAAAACCAATATTCTGGAGGGTTATAAACATAAGAAAATGAAAGTTTAGTAGATGAGTAAAAGTACTTATTTATGATGTAACAGTGAATATAGAATAGGTGCATGGACATCTCTACAAATATTAGTGTAAATTCAATTACTGCAAAGTGGAAGGTCAGTCACATATAAAGCATTGTGAATTAGGCAAATACAGAAGTGTCCCCTTATCCCCTTATTCACCTTCCACAGATTCATTCACCTATAGTCGAACACGGCCCGAAAATTCTACAAATAAGCAATTTATGTGTTTTAAATTGCTCTCAGTAGCAGGATGAACTCTCCTACCTTCCTGCCTTGTCACGCGTGTTATGAATCCAGCATACCCATGCAGCATACACCCACCCATTAGTCACCTAGCAGCTGTCTCAGTTATCGATCCATTGTTTAGAGAGAGACAGAGACCACATTCACATAACTTTTAGTACAGTATATTGTAATTGTTCTCTTTTATTATTAGTAACTGTTCATCTCTTACTGTGCCTTTATATGTTAAACTTTATCATAGGCATGTACGTGTAGGATAAAATGTAGTCTATATAGGGTTCAGTACTATCCACAGTTTCAGGCATCCACTGGGGGTCTTGGAAGGTATCCTCTAGCAGATGACGGGCTACTATAAATAAGTTGAGACAATGAAATTAAGGAGCAGGATGAAATGTAAAATGTATCCCCCCACCCCAATGTTTGATTCAGGAATTATGGTCAACATGTAGACGCATAAAAGCCAAGCAGTGAATGCGTTAGGCTTTGCGGGTCACATGCCCTGTCGCCACTACTCATTCTGCCGGTACACAGGCTCACCTCGGAGACACCGCCAGTTAGAGTCCAGACAGCCACCATCCATTGAAGTGAGTGTCTCAGGAACAGCAAGTCGTAATCTTTTCGCTGGTAGAAGGTCTTGCCTTCAATCTGCAAAGAACTGCAACATCTGGGAAGTGTCATAAAGCAAAGCACAGTGAAGCAAGGCACGCCAGGAGTGTTACAGCAGCAATAGACAGCAGGTGAACAAGCAGAGGGGTCTTTCAAAACACACTTTATTGATGAAAACAGGTGGTGAGCTGGGTTTGTCAACCTCTGACCTAGATAGTTATATGGCTTTGGAAAGGCTCCTAAACTTAATTAACTTCAACTTGAAGACTTGTGACCTTTCTCACAGAGTGTCACCTTTCTCAATTGCGGGCTCATGCACCAGAAACACTAAATAAATTCCAAAACTGTCCTGGGCTTACTGAATCCGAAGTCGCAGGTGGCACCTGTAGTTCTGTGTTTCTACAAACCTTCATATAGGTCTCCTGCGGCCAGTCCCACATCAGGCTAACAGCTGGCTGAACGGACTCTAAAATATTTATATGGAGCCAAACATAATATGAACATTCGAAGCTCAACAAAGCAAGCCTGTTTACACTATGAAAAAATAGACTAAAAATTACCAAGAATAGGTCTGAAGAACAAGTTCAGGGAATGGCCATAGTAGGCCCCAGAAGTGATAGAAGGCAAGAATGATGGTTGTTTCTACTCTAGTCAAGCCTTGAGAGTGAAAAGGGCCAATTTAATAAATGTGCCCCTAGGTATGCTTCAGCACCCGTTTAATAAAATTATTTCCTTCTCTAGCTTTCTCTCGAATAGTGTCACTGTCCTAGGAGGCTGGTGCGTAATTCAAACATAAGGACGTAAAATTCTCAGAATACATCCCTTTTCTCATCTCCTTCTATCAAGGTACAAGGTGTTTTCTCTCAAAATTGTCTTTATTCCAATCACACACATTTACTTAGAAAAACTCTACATATCATTCATGATGTGATTGAGTATTATCCTTGACAGGGATCTCCTATCTTGTGGTCGATCATTTGTTATGGCAGTTATCACACTTAAAATCATTAGTTTACATATGTACCCTTTGAAAAACTCTGGTTCTGCCCTGGCTGGTTTGGCTCAGCGGTAGAGCGTCGGCCCGCAGACCAACGAGTCGTGGGTTCGATTCTGGTCAAGGGCACGTACCTTGGTTGCAGTTCATCCCTGGCCCTGGTCATGATCATGCAGGAGGCAGTCAGTCAATGTGTCCCTCTCACATGGATGTTTCTTTCTCTCTCCCTTTCTTCCCCTCTCCCTCCCTCCCACTCTATCTGAAGATAAATAGAAAAATATCCTTGGGTGAGAATTAAAAAAGAAGAACTCTGGTTCTGAGGTCAGATACTATATTTCATTTACTGTAATACCCCCAGAATTTCACTCAGTAATTGGCAGCTACTAGACATAAAATACAAGTTGGAAGAATGAATGCAAACTCCATTTCTATGTAGAATACAAACAGGTTCTGATAAAGGTAAATTCATTACATAGATGATACTAAAGAGAAAGAAGTATAAATGAAGATGAGATGTTAATAAATACAGCATAACTTTGGTAGAGTAGAGCATATGGACATGTACACATTTACATGCAAACTTTGTTACCCAGGGAAAGTAGAACGACAAGGGATGGGAAAATTTAGATGCTTTCCATCCCTTTTAATCGTGGTCATACAAGAAACTGCAATAGTCTCCCACCTCATCCCTTCAACGCAATCAAACTATCGTAAATGATGACTGCCAGTAACCAATAGCACCCACGTAACGGGTGGTTTCCGTGACTACCTCTTAGCTGTGCTGTTCCTCTGATACTGAAGATAAGCTCGCTCACACGTTTCATTATGTCCTGCTTTGAGGGTCTACACTAGGGCTATGGTTTGTAAAGCAACAAGTCAGGGGAGAAGTATTGATATCTGCTACCAAATGTATTAACCCATAAAATATTATGCCAGTTTAAAGAAGCCAGTCACAGGAGGCCCACAGAATGTGGTCTGTAGACTGAAAGTCGAGTAGTGGTTGCTGAAGGAAGAGAGTAATAAAAAAAAGTTGTAAAATTAGATAGAGATGATGATTGCATCCCTGTGAGTGTATTTTTAAAAATCCACTGAATTGGCCCTGGCCGGTTTGGCTCAGTGGTTAGAGCGTTGGCCTGCAGACCAGAGAGTCCCAGGTTCGGTTCCCACTAAGGACATGTACCTTGGCTGCAGTTTGTCCCCGGCCCCGGTTGGGGTCGTGAGGGTGGCAACCACTTGATGTGTCTCTCTCACGTCAATGTTTTTCTCTCTCTTCCTCCCTCTCTCCTTCCCACTCTATCTGAAGATAAATGCAAAAAAAGTCCTCAGGTAAGGATAAAAAAAAAATCCACTGAATTGTACATTTAAAAAGGATGAATTGTATTATATCTCAAGTGAATTCTATCTCAAAGCTGTTATAAAAATTGGGGGAAACAGTTTCATGCACAGTCAGGGAACAGAACAAGTTAAAATCTGTACCTCTTTGGAAAACATATGGCATGTTGCATCGAAAGTTCTGTGTGTCTTCTCAATTGTTGATGCTGCCCTCTACATTTTAAAGATTTTTTTTAATACAGAACATTTCATAGAATAATGTAACAGAAGCTGTATGCTCTTGTTGCCATAATAAAAAGACTACTACCAATTTGTTCTTTTTATTTTGGACATAAATGTAAATGCCTTTTCTTTTTTTTTTTTTTTTTTAGTTTGTATAATAAAATTTATTTATTTATTTATTTATTTTTTTAAGTTAAATAAAATTTTATTTTATTTTTTTATAACTTTTTTTTTGTATTTTTTTTATTAATTTTTATTTTTGTTACAGATGTTTCTCTTTTTTTCCCCATTGACACCCTCCTCCCCATCCCCCCACCCTGTCCCCAGCTTTGTTGTCCATGTCCATCACTTATGCATACATGTGCATAAGTTCTGTGGTTTATCTCTTCCCTCCCCCACCACCCCCTCTTCTGAGGGGTGTCAGGAAAAAACAATGTAAATGCCTTTTCAAATCAATAGCCTGGGTTTATAATTCTTATTTTGTTGGATACCAAAATTAAATTTTTTTTTTTTTATCCTCACCCAAGGACACTTTTTGCATTTATCTTCATATAGAGCGGGAGGAAGAGAGGGAGGAAGAGAGAGAGAGAGAGAAACATTGATGTGAGAGAGACACACCGAGTGGTCGCCACCCACACAACCCCAACCAGGCCGGGGACAAACTGCAACCGAGGTATGTGCCCTTAGTGGGAACCGAACTCAGGACTCTCTGATGCGCGGGCTGACGCTCTAACAGCTGAGCCAAACCGGCCAAGGCTAAAAATTATTTTTAAATGATATGCTTATTAAGTAACTTGATTCTCTAATCTTTATTTTTCTGACTTTCTGTTGGGCAGTACAAAGTGCAAATCGGTCAACAATGATTAATATTCATATTTTGAAACTGCCAGTTAAGGGGCATGCATTACAAAGTATAGAAATAAAATACTTATTTTAAAAAGGTGAAAATTAATAAAACATTGCTACCAATCTATATCAGGAAAGGCCATGTCAGCCCCAAACAACTCCTTTTGTCATGGCAAGTAGTTTAGAAACTGCTGAAATTCTTCAGGAATATGGCTAATGAGAAACTTGACAATAGCATTTGGAAAGATGACAAATACATAATTTTTCTTTCATTTTCTTTCTGTTCTCTTAAAGTGCTATTTTGGAGTGAAAAAGGAAAGCCTATAGGGAAAAGATTTAGAAGAATGAGTGAGCTGAATGATATAAACTAAAATAAATAATAGTGTTTCCTTTTGTTTTAATAGAACATTGGGTTTGAAACAGAGGAGCAGAAACTATAACTTAGTTTCCTAAAACTCAAAGTAATTTTATTTCTAAGCTCTTATTTTTTCAGGCTGTTGAGAAATATAACTTCAGTCATTTGGAAATATTTTCTACTCTCTTCAAAGGCTAGAGTCAGTCAGAGCATTAGAATTTCAGTATCCAGAATAAGCCACCTCGCACAGGCCATATGAATATCAATTTATGAAGTGAAAATGAATATCAATTTTGAATACTCCACTGCATAACGTCAGGGTCTCCAGGTTCCACTGACAGGCTGGTGTTGAGGTTCAGAGGGACATTTTAAAGAAATAGGACGGGTAAATCCATTTGTTTGTAGAGGGTATTATTTAAAACATCATCACAGTCAACATAAATGCTCAGAGCTAGCACCTGTCTGAGACCTCTTTTAAGTGGCCTCAGGGGAAACCGCACAAGACTACCTGGGGTTCTGTCTGGTTTTTGGTTTTTTTTATCCTCACCTGAGGACATTTTTGCATTTATTTTCAGATAGAGCAGGAGGGAGGGAGAAAGGGAAGAAGAGAGAGAGAGAAACATCAACGTGAGAGAGACATATCGAGTGAGACACATCAAGTGACCACCACCCACACAACCCCAACCAGGGCCGGGGACAAACTGCAACCGAGGTACGTGCCCTTAGCGGGAACGGAACTGGGGACTCTCTGGTCCGCGGGCCGACGCCCTAACCGCTGAACCAACCGGCCAGGGCTTCCGTCTGGTTTTATAGCATGTGTCCTTTCTCTTTAAACCCTCTTGCCTCACTGGCACTGTGAAACTCTGCCTCACCCAGGTGACCGTAGGGTCTTACACTTAGCACTTCCGGGAAGCACGGTTCAGTTCTCTCGCTTTTTGCTCTCTTTTACTCTCCTTCACCCCAAATTCCTGCTTGCTCCCTGGCTGCCTTGCTTTCCCCAAACCCAGACTGGGAAATCCTCTTTTAATCCAGGGTTAATCAATACTTGCTGTGTCTGCTCACGATGACAGATGGACATCAGATGACAGATAGATAGGTAGATAGGTGGATAGATAGACACATAGGTGATAGATATACTTAGATGTAGATACAGATGCATACAGATATTCTTTCCTACTCTGTCAAGATACCTGCTCAGGGAAGCAACAACCACCAGGAGCTGAGCGCCATTCCCCACAGCAGCAGCTTGATTGGAGCTGAGCACCACCACCAGCAGTATTAGCGCCAGCTTGGGAGCCCAGCACCTTCCCCTACAGCAGCAGTGACTGGGCAAGAGTGGAGCCTGATCCCCAAAAGCAGCTGAGGCTCAGGAGCCAGGACACACCCCCAGCAGCAGAGGCTTGGGTGCAAACATCCATGCCGAGGCAGCAGCAGTGCAGATCGACAGCTGAGACCCATCCCCAGCAGCATCAGCAGAAGCTGATCAGGAGTGTTCCCCAGCCCAAGCAGCAGCAAAGTCCCAGGAGCTGAGCATTCTCAGCCCCCAACAGCAGCAGAAGATTGGGAGCTGAGAGCACCCCCTGGCAACAGCAGTAGCAGTAGCAGCACAAACTGGAAGCTGACACTTGTTCCAGCAGCAACAGCAGTGACTGATCAGGAGCTGAGCCCCACCAGGAAGCAGTGCACCCCAGCAGTGTACCAGCTGGACCCACACATCCCAGCAGCACACCAGCTGGACCCATGCACCTCAGCAGTGCCTACAAGTTGCCAGTTGTCAACCCTCCAGGATCCACAGCAGGCAAGAAGCACCATGCACCAAAACAGTCTGGGAGGCACAGCAGCCTTATTTGATACACACCAACCTGCCTACACATCCCAACATCCCTCACCAGGCCTAGAACTACCAGACTGCTAAAATGGTGAGACAAAGAAACAACACTCAAATGAAAGAAAAGGAGGAATCATTAGAAAAGGAACTACATGAAATGGAAGCAAGCAATTTGTCAGATAAAGAATTCAAAGCAATGATTTTAAGTGTGCTCAAACAATTCAGTGAGAACTACAAGCAACTTAATGAGAATTATGAAGAGTTCAGTGGGAACTACATCAGCATAAAAAATGAGGTAGAAGTTATCAATAAAAATCAAGTGGAAATAAAGAATGACATAGCTGATCTGAAAAACACCTTAGAAGGTCTCAATAGTAGAGTAGAAGAAGCTGAAGACTGAACCAATGAGTTAGAAGACAAGGTAGAAAAGAACACCCAAATAGAGCAGCGAATGGGAAAAAAATTAAAAAGGAGGAGGAAGAGTATAAAGGAGTTTTGTGACAATGCGAAACGTAATAACATTCACATCATAGGGGTACCAGAAAGAGAAGAAATGGAGAAACTAATAGAGAACATGTTTGAAGAAATAATGACAGAAAACTTCCCTAATTTAGTGCAGGAAAAAGTCACACAAGTCCAGAAAACACAGAGAATTCCAAGCAAGATGAACCCAAAAAGACCCACAGCTAGACACATCATAAATAAAATGACAAACATTAAAGACAAAGAAAGAATCTTAAAGGAAGCAAGAGAGAGACAGAAAGTTACCTACAAGGGAGCTCCCATTAGACTGTCAGCTGATTTTTCAATAGAAACCTTTCAGGCCAGAAGGGAGTGTCATGAAGTATACAAAGTAATGAAACACAAGGGTCTGAATCCAAGACTACTCTATCCAGCAAGGCTATTATTAATATTCAAAATTGAAGGTGAAAAAAGAGCTTTGCAGACCAAAAAAAAAAAAAAAAAAAAAAAAAGCTAAAGGAATTTACCACCACCAAACCAACACTGCAAGAAATGCTAAAGAGACTGTTGGAAGAAGAAGAAATAGAAAGACAGAGGAACAGAGGCATAAAATTAAAATGGCAACTAATAAATATCTATCAATAATAACCTTAAATGTAAATGGCTTAAATGCTCCAGTCAAAAGACATAGGGTAGCTGATGGTTAAGAAAACACGACCCATATATATGCTGCTACAAGAGACACATCTAACAACAAAAAACTCACACAGGATGAAAGTGAAGGGGTGGGAAAAAATTTTCCAGGCAAATGGAAATGAAAAAAAAAAAAAAAGCTGATATAGCAATACTTACATCTGAAAAGATAGACTTCAAAATGAGGGCTATAATAAGAGACAAAGAAGGTGACTACATAATATTAAGAGGATCAATCCAACAACAGGATATAACCCTGGTAAACATATATGCACAAATATAGGAGCACAAAATATATTTAAAAACTTTTGCAGGACTTAAAGAGAGAGATGAATAGCAATACAATTATAGTGGGTGACTTTAACACCCCACTGACACCACTGGGTAGATCTTCTAGACAAAAAATTAACAAGGAAACAGAGTCCTTAAATGATGAACTAGATCAGTTAAACTTAATTGATATTTACAGACCATTTCAGCCCAAAGCTACAGAATATACATTCTTCTCAAGTGCACACAGGACATTCTCGAAGATAGACCACACGTTAGGACACAAAGTAAGTCTCTACAAATTCAAGAAGATTGAAATCATATCAAGCATCTTCTCAGATCACAATGGCATGAAATTAGAACTCAATTACAATAAAAACACTCAAAAACATTCAAACACATGAAGGCTAAATAGCATGTTATTAAACAATGAATGGGTTACCAATGAGATCAAGAAAGAGATTTAAAAAAAACTTCCTGGAAAATGAACACACAACAATACAAAATCTATGGGATACAGCAAAAGCAGTCCTGAGAGGGAAGTTCATAGCAATACAGGCCTACCTGAAGAAAGAAGAAAAATTTCTAATAAACTATCTAACCAAACAACTTAAAGATTTAGAAAGAGAACAAAAAGAAAAACCCAGAGTAAGTAGAAGGAAGAAAATAATAAAAATCAGAGCAGAAATAAATGACATAGAGACTAAAAAAACAATACAAAAGATCAATGAAACAAAGAGCTGATTCTTTGAAAAGACAAACAAGATTGATCAACCTTTAGCCAGACTCACCAATAAACACAGAGAGAGAGAACCCAAATTAATAAAATCAGAAACGAAAGAGGTGAAGTAACAATGGACACCATAGAAATACAAAAGATTGTAAGAAAATACTATGAACAATTATATGCCAACAAATTTGACAACCTAGGCAAAATGGACAAATTCTTAAAATCATATTCTATTCCAAAACTCAACTGAGAAGAGTCAGAAAACCTAAACAGACCAATAACAATGAAAGAAATAGAAGAAGTGATCAATAAAATTCTAGCAAACATAAGCCCTGGTCTGGACGGCTACACAGGGGAGTTTTACCAAACATTCAAAGAACTATCACCTATTCTCCTCAAACTATTCCAAAATATTCAAGCTGAAGGAAGACTTCCAAGCTCTTTTTATGAGGCCAGTAAAATCCTAATCCCCAAACCAGATAAAGACACTACAAAGAAAGAAAATTACAGGCCATTATCCCTGATGAACACATATGCCAAAATCCTCAACAAAATATTAGCTAATTGTATCCAGCAATATATTTAAAAAATTATACACCATGACCAAGTGGGATTTATCCCAGGGATGCAAGTCTAGTACAATATTTGTAAATCGATAAATGTGACACACCACATTAATAAAATGAAAGATAACAATAATGTGATCATATCCATAGACTCTGAAAAAGCATTTGACAAAATCGAGCATCCATTTTTAATAAAAACTCTCAGCAAAGTGGGAATAGAAGGATCATATCTGAACATAATAAAGGCCATTTATGACAAACCTACAGCCAACATCATACTCAATGGGCTAAAACTAAAAGCATTTTCTTTAAGAACAGGAACAAGACAGGAATGTCCACTTTCACCACTCTTATTCAACATAGTACATAGAAATCTTAGCCACAGAGATCAGACAAGAAGAAAAAATAAAATAAAAGGGACCCAAATTGGAAAGGAAGAAGTGAAAGAGTAATTATTCACAGATGACATGATATTGTATATAGAAAACCCTAAAGACTCCCTAAAAAAACTACTAGATTTAATAAATGAATTTGGCAAAGTAGCAGGATACAAAATCAACATCCTGAAATCACTGGCATTTTTTTAAAGTTATCTTTATTATTGAATGTATTACAGATATTCCTCCTTTTTCCCCTATTGACCCCCTCCTTCTCACTCCTGCCCCTCTCCTACCTTTCCCCACACTGTTGTCTGTGTTCATTGGTTATGCATATATGCATATAAGTTCTTCAGTTTATTTCTTCCCACCCCTCCGCCCCTCTTCCCTTTGAGGTTTGTCAGTCTAACAACTACTTTGTACTTCTTAATTCCTTCACCTTTTTCACCCATTCCCACAACCCCCCTCCCATCTGGCAACCAATAAAATGTTCTCTATATCTATGAGAATGTTTCTGTTGTTTGTTCATTTTGTTTGTAGATTCAATTGTTGATAGATAAGTATTTATTGCCATTTTGTTTCTTCATATTTTTGATCTTCTTTTACTTCAAGAAGACCCTTCAACATTTCATATAATAATGATTTGGTGGTGATGGACCCCTGTAGCTTTTTCTTGTCTGGGAAACTCTTTATATGTCCATCAATTCTAAATGATAATTTGAAGGATAGAGTAGTCTTGGTTGTAGGTTCTTGCTTTTTATCTTGTGAATATTTCTTGCCATTCCTTTCTGGCCTGCAAAGTTTCTTTTGAGAAATCAGCTGACAGTCTTATGGGAGCTCCCTTGTAGGTAACTAACAGCTTTTCTCTTGCTGGTTTTAAGATTCTCTCTTTGTATTGAACCTTTTGCATTTTGATGATGATGTGTCTTGGTGTGAGCCTCTTGGGGTTCATCTTGTTTGGGACTCTCTGTGCATCCTGGACTTGTATGTCTGTTTTGTTCACCAAGTGAAGGAAGTTTTCTGTCATTATTTTCTCAAATAGGTTTTCAGTTTCTTGCTCTCCCTCTTCGCCTTCTGCCACCCTCATGATGTGAATGTTGTTACGCTTGAAGTTGTCCCAGAGGCTCCTTACACTGTCCTCATTTTCTTTATCCTTTTTTCTTTTTGCTGTTCCAATTGGGTGTTTTCTGCTTCCTTATATTTCAAATCAATGGTTTGCTTCTTGGCTTTACCTACTCTCCTATTTAATCTCTGTAAATTATTCTTTATTTCAGTTAGTGCGTCCTTCATTTCTGACTGGTCCTTTTTTATGCTCTTGAGGCCCTCACTAAGATCTTTGAAGTTCTCACTAAGTTCATTGAACATCCTTAGGAGCAGTGTTTTGAACTCTGCATCTGTTAGATTGCTTATCTCCATTTCATTTAGTTCTTTCCTGGAGTTTTGTTCTGTTCTTTCATTTGGGACATGCTTCTTTGTCTCCTCATTTTGGCTGCCTCCCTGTGTTTGTTTCTATGTATTAGGTAGAGTTGCTATGTATCCTGGGCTTCCTAGGGTGGCCTATTGTAGTAGGTATCCTGTAGGGTCCAGTGGTACAGCCTCCCTGGTCTCCCAGCTGGGCCCTTGAGGTGCACCCCTCGTGTGTACTTTACACCCTTCTGTTGTACTTGAGTCTTGATTGCAGTCTCGATGTGGCCTCTTCTTTAATTTCGTGGTAGTAATGATCTGGGCTCCAAGGCTAAGGCAACTAGATTTCATTTTATGTAGGCCCCTTGGTTAAGGCAACTAAAAGACTCCATTTTGTCACCAATAGACATTCCTCGATATTCTTCCAACAATAGGTTAATTACCCCTAGACATAAAGGAATTTTGCCTAAGATTATAGTTCCCCAGGAGTTGGGAGGCATTTGCAGTTTCCTGAGCATAGGTATTTGCAGGTACTTGTAAGTGCTTAGGCCTTCGGTAAATAATGCTAATTTTGACTTCTGTGGTCTCTGTCACTCCCACTATTGTACTGGTTCCCTGAGGGGAGGGGGCAAAAGGAGGAGGGAGTTTCTGTCTTTAAAATGGGACGAGTAAGAAGAATCAGGGCTGTTGATCTGAGGGGAAACTATGCCCTCCGCAGCCCGCCTGCGAAATAAAGTGCTCCTTTACAATTCGGCCATGCGTCTCTGGTTATCTCGCCGTCAGGTTATAACAGTAAGACTTCCATTCAGCTTGATTTCAGGTGTTTTTGAATGATGATTGTTCTGTAGTTTAGTTGTAATCTTGATGTGGTTGTGGGAGAATGTGATAACGTGTTTACCTATGCCGCTATCTTGACCGGCAGTCTCCGAGTCTCACTGGCATTTTTATACACTAATAATGATCACACAGAAAGAGAAACTAAAAAAAAAAAAACAATCCCATTTACCATTGCAACAAGATAAGCAAGATACATAGGAATAAACTTAACCAAAAAAGTAAAGGACCTGTTTGCAGAAAACTACAGGACATTGAAAAAAGAAATAAAGGAAGATATGAAAAAAATGGAAGCATATACCTTGCTCATGGATTAGAAGAATTAACATCATTAAAATGTCCATCTACCCAAAGCAATCTATAGATTCAATGCAATCCCCATTAAAATACCAACGACATATTTCACAGAACTAGAACAATACTCCAAAAGTTTACATGGAACTAAAAAAGACCCGGAATAGCCACAGCAATCTTGAAAAAGAAGAACAAAGTAGGTGGGATCACAATACCAGATATACAAAGCCATTGTAATCAAAACAGCCTGGTACTGGCACAAGAACAGGCATATCGATCAATAGAATAGAACAGAGAACCCAGAAATTGACCCAAGACGTTATGCTCAACTAATATTTGACAAAGGTGGCAAGAGCATACAATGAAGTAAAGACAGCTTCTTTAATAAATGGTGTTGGGAAAATTGGACAGCTACATGCAAAAAAATGAAACTAGACCACCAACTTACACCATACACAAAAATAAACTCAAAATAGATATAAGGCTTAAATGTGACTCATGAATCCATAAAAATCCTAGAAGAAAATGTAGGCAACAAAATTTCAGACATCATATACAGCAGAATTTTCACTGATACAACACCTAAGGCAAGAGAAAAAAAGGGAAAAATTAATACATGGGGCTACGTCAAACTAGAAAGCTTCTGCACAACAAAAGAAACAAGCATCAAAATGGAAAGGGAACCCACTATATGGGAGAGCATAACTGTCAATGGTACACCAGATAACGGGTTAATTTCCAAAATATACAGAGTGCTCATACAACTCAACAAAGGAAGGCAAATAATCCAATTAAAATGGGCAGAGGACATAAATAGACACCTGTCCAAACAGGACATACAAATGGCCAAGAGACATATGAAGAAATGCTCAAAGTCACTAATTATCAGACAGATGCAAATTAAAACAGCGATGAGGTATCACCTCACACCTGCCAGAATGGCTGACATCAACAAATCATCAAACAACAAGTGCTGGTGAGGGTGTGGAGAAAAGGGGACTCTAGGACACTGCTGGTGGGAATGCAGACTGGTGCAGCCACTGTGGAAAACTGTATGGAGTTTCCTCAAAAAATTAAAAATGGCCTTGCCTTATGATCCTGCAATTTCAATTCTGGGAATTTATCTGAAGAAACCTGAAACACTGATTTGAAAGAATACATGCACCCCTATGTTCATTGCAGGATTATTTCCAGTAGTCAAGATTTGGAAGCAGCCCAAGTGTCCATCAGTAGGTGAGTGGATAAAACAGCTGTGATACATGTACATAATGGAATAATGTACACAGAAAGGAACAAAATTTTACCCTTTGTAACAGCATGGATGGACCTGGAGAACAATATGCTAAGTAAGTTAAGCCAGTCAGAGAAAGATATGTACTATATTGCTTCACTCATAAGTGGAATTTAATAAACAAACTGAAGTACTAAGCAAAACAGAGACCGACTCAGAGAGAGAGAGAGAGCAGGCAGACAGCTCAGTGAGGTGGGGGAGGGGGCAGAGATGGAGCAAAAAGGAGAACTCATGGACATGGACAGCAGTGTGGTGATTGTGGGGGTGAGAGGGCGGAGGTGGAAGAGGGCATGGAGGGGATAAATGGTGATGGAAAAACAAAACGAAACAAGCACCAACTATAATGTGGCTGTTAAGAAACCCACTGTAACTGTGAGCACAGTGAATGAAGAGCACAGGGCTGGACAGCAGGCACCATGCTGACCCTGATTTTTAAAAGCTGGAATCGCAGTATGAATATCAGACAAGGCGGAGTACAGAGCAGGAAAGTGACTAGGGGCACAGGGGCCGGGGGATGACTTGGTGGAGCACCGGGGATTTTTAGGGCTGTGAAACTATTCCATGGACTATGATGGTGCGTACTGACATCACTCGTTACTCAAAAACCACAGCATGTGCCACACAAAGCGTGAACCCTAATGTAAGGGGGCTTTCGGTGACAACGATGTGCCGATGTCGGTTCATCCACAGACTGTATACCTGTACCACAGTCATGCCGGATGTCCACAGCACGGGCTTCTTCATGTGGGGTGTCAGGGCATACATGTGACCTTTCTGTACTTTCCACTCAAGTTTTTTTTTTCTTTAAACCTAATATTGCTCTAAAAAATAATGTCTAATTAAAAAGGAAAAGCAG
Source organism: Tadarida brasiliensis (assembly GCA_030848825.1). Lineage (NCBI taxonomy): Eukaryota > Metazoa > Chordata > Mammalia > Chiroptera > Molossidae > Tadarida > Tadarida brasiliensis. Next base: position 92,633,881 of record CM061263.1, read on the forward strand.
CCCTGGCTGGTTTGGCTCAGTGGTTAGAGAGTTGGCCTGCGGTCCAGAGAGTCCCAGGTTCAGTTCCCGCTAAGGGCACGTACCCCGGTTGCGGTTTGTCCCCGGCCCTGGTTGGGTCATGAGGATGGCAGCCACTTGATGTGTCCCTTTCATGTCGGTGTTTCTCTCTCTCTTTCTCTTCCTCTCTCTCCCTTCCACTCTATCTGAACAAAAAATGGGAAAATGTCCTCAGGTGAGGATAAAAAAAGAAAAGAAAACAACTCTCACTTCAGACCATGGCCACCTCCTGCCCTCACCACCAAACCGCTGTTCTCTCCACTCAGAGGACCCCTGCACCCCTCAGGACCCCAAACTGGCCTCAGCTGAATACTGTCTCCTTTTTCTTTCAGACACAAAGGTGGGGACAGCCTGTCATGGCAGAGTCCCAGGGGACAGACTAAAGGCTGTGACCTGGGTCTGCCACAGAGATGCTAGGAGAATGAGATGTTTCATGACATGAAAGGTGGCAAATTGAGCCAAAGGAAGGACATGCCCCTCCCAGAGGCCATTTGGGAAGATGATTCAGTGGACTGGAGACCCTTCAGGGGCAATTGAGACATGTGGGCTGATGATGGCAGGGGCACACTAGGGAAGCAGCCCAGGTCACCGTGTCACCCAGGAGCAGTCACCCCCTTAGGAAACTTGAACAGGACATGCTGGCTCCACAGACGCCATGATTGTAGGACTCTCCCAGTTCTAATTGATTTCTCCTGAGGTGTTAGGATTGGAACCCAGGTCCCTCAGTTAATACCTGTGGGGACCCCTTGAGTTCTGGTCCCCTGCCTACCCACACTGACCACAAGGAGAAAGGGACCTGGGAGGAGGGACAGCCCTGGCACCTTTGTGGGCAGCACTGGGAGTCCCGGCAGCAGAAGGAAACTTTAAATCAGGAGAATGGGCCTCACTTGGGGAGGAGCCCACATCTGCCCTGATCGGCTCATGTGCACAGAAAGGGACGTGGGTGGCCTGTCCCTGCTTTGACCCCTAGGTTTGCTGTGGAGCCCAGTGGGCCTAGAGTGACCAATCTCCAGGCTGCGATCTGTGCTCTCATCCTGTCCCAGGGCCTGTAGAAATGCGACCGCATCCTGCTTCAGAGCCAAGTTAGGGACTGTTTTCTAGACCTACCGGCCACCCCTCCCCCAGCCCAACTGATCAGCCCTGGCTGCTAGGTGCCTGTTCACCTTAGAGACAGAACACTCCGCAGGGTTCTGAGTGATTATTTGTGCCCACCCAACACTGGCAGTCAGTGGCGTGAGCCTGACAGCCACGGAGGGCACTGCCTGCTCTACATCCACTTTCCAGCGGATCCCGAGTCACGTGAGTGAGGTTCTGCTGGTTATTTATGAGAGTTTGAGACACCCCCCAGGTCCCCCTGCCTTCCCCTGGGGGATCCTGGTGGGAAGTCTGGGGGTGGCGTGTTTGATAGAAAGAGAAGAAATACTTTAAGAAATGTGAAGATGCCAGGTGAAGGCTGTTCTGCCCACAATCAAGCCTGTGCAAGAGGTACTGAGACCGTGGGAACAATGACAGAGGCTGATCACGCCCTGAGCAGGTGGTCACTTCAGGAAAAGGCTGATCTGATGCTGACAATCCCCAAGCCTGATGACCTGGGAGAGCACTTGCATGACAAGAACTTGGAATTCCCACAGGGAATTAGGGAAGTAGGAAATGGGGATCAGTTGCTCCATGGGTCGGAAGGTGATCTCAAGGGCACCCCCCACAATGTTAACATCAATGTGCCCGTACAAAGAGCTGGCGAGGAAAATGTGGACATGGCCAGGCAACTGAAAGAGCAAACACCAATGAACGAAGAGTTGGCAGGAGTCATAACAAATCTGAAAACTGAAATATTGACTTTGCAGACGGAAATTTCCGCCTTAACAGAAGAGGTTCGACAGCTGAAGATAAAGCTTCAAACTCCTCCTGAGAGCCAGGAAGATCTGGTAAAACTCCTACAAGAAAAACTGTCTGAGGAGAAAAGTCATGGCTTCGAAAGGGAGCAGAAACTTCTCAATGTTTGGAAACGCATGGATTCCAGCTATCTCTTTCTGAACACGTATAGAAAGATGATACAAGATCTGAACCAAGAAATACAAACGAGTACATTTTACTATGAAAATGAGATCAGACACCAGAAGAGAAGAGCTCAAGAAGCCTGCATGGAAGCCAGAATAACTGAGAGAAAGTTCCAGAACCTAATGAGAATAAATGATCTCAACAGACAATTGCTGGCCAAGGCCAAGTCCAACCGTCAGACTCTCCCAGGTGCCCCTTTGGCTCGAGGTGCTCCACCTGCAGCACAGAGAGGCTCTGAAGTGCCAGGACCTTCTGCTCCTGATGCTGCACCCCAGGCCTGCAGAGGCCCTGAAGCGACAGGCCCTCTTGCTCATGGTGTTGCACCCGCTGACCACAGAGGCCCTAAATTGCCAGGTTCTTTGGCTCATGGTCCTCTACCTGCAGACTTCAGAGGCCCTTATGTGCCAGGCCCATTTGTGCAAGGTCCTCCACCTGGAGCATATAGAGGCCCTGACATGCCAGAATTTTATGCCTGTCGTGCTCCACCTATAGTCTACAGAGGACCTGATGTGCCAGGGCGTTTTGCTCAAGGTCCTCCACTTGAAACATACAGAAGCCCTGATGTGATAGGCCCTCTTGCTACTCATGCTCCAACTGTGGCCCACAGAGGCTCTGAAGCGACAGGCCCTCTTGCTCATGGTGTTGCCCCCGCTGACCACAGAGGCACTAAATTGCCAGGCTCTTTGGCTTATGGTCCTCTACCTGCAGACTTCAGAGGCCCTTATGTGCCAGGCCCATTTGTGCAAGGTCCTCCACCTGGAGCATATAGAGGCCCTGATATGCCAGAATTTTATGCCTGTTGTGCTCCACCTATAGTCTACAGAGGATCTGGTGTGCCAGGGCATTTTGCTCAAGGTCCTTCACTTGAAATCTACAGAAGCCCTGATGGGATAGTCCCTCTTGCCCCTGATGCTCCAACTGCGGCACACAGAGGCCCTGAAGCGACAGGCCCTCTTGCTCATGGTGTTGCACCCGCTGACCACAGAGGCCCTAAATTGCCAGGTTCTTTGGCTCATGGTCCTCTACCTGCAGACTTCAGAGGCCCTTATGTGCCAGGCCCATTTGTGCAAGGTCCTCCACCTGGAGCATATAGAGGCCCTGACATGCCAAAATTTTATGCTTGTCGTGCTCCACCTATAGTCTACAGAGGACCTGATGTGCCAGGGCGTTTTGCTCAAGGTCCTCCACTTGAAACATACAGAAGCCCTGATGTGATAGGCCCTCTTGCTACTCATGCTCCAACTGTGGCCCACAGAGGCTCTGAAGCGACAGGCCCTCTTGCTCATGGTGTTGCCCCCGCTGACCACAGAGGCACTAAATTGCCAGGCTCTTTGGCTTATGGTCCTCTACCTGCAGACTTCAGAGGCCCTTATGTGCCAGGCCCATTTGTGCAAGGTCCTCCACCTGGAGCATATAGAGGCCCTGACATGCCAAAATTTTATGCTTGTCGTGCTCCACCTATAGTCTACAGAGGACCTGATGTGCCAGGGCGTTTTGCTCAAGGTCCTCCACTTGAAACATACAGAAGCCCTGATGTGATAGGCCCTCTTGCTACTCATGCACCAACTGCGGCCCACACAGGCCTGGAAGTGCCAGACCCCCTCGTTCTAGATGCTCCAACTGGGGCCCAAACAGGCCCTGAAGGGTCAGACCCCCTCATTCCACATGCTCCAACTGTGGCCCACAGAGGCCCTGAAGCGACAGGCCCTCTTGCTCATGGTGTTGCACCCGCTGACCACAGAGGCCCTAAATTGCCAGGTTCTTTGGCTCATGGTCCTCTACCTGCAGACTTCAGAGGCCCTTATGTGCCAGGCCCATTTGTGCAAGGTCCTCCACCTGGAGCATATAGAGGCCCTGACATGCCAGAATTTTATGCCTGTGGTGCTCCACCTATAGTCTACAGAGGACCTGGTGTGCCAGGGCGTTTTGCTCAAGGTCCTTCACTTGAAACATACAGAAGCCCTGATGGGATAGTCCCTCTTGCCCCTGATGCTCCAACTGCGGCACACAGAGGCCCTGAAGCGACAGGCCCTCTTGCTCATGGTGTTGCCCCCGCTGACCACAGAGGCCCTAAATTGCCAGGTTCTTTGGCTCATGGTCCTCTACCTGCAGACTTCAGAGGCCCTTATGTGCCAGGCCCATTTGTGCAAGGTCCTCCACCTGGAGCATATAGAGGCCCTGACATGCCAGAATTTTATGCCTGTCGTGCTCCACCTATAGTCTACAGAGGACCTGATGTGCCAGGGCGTTTTGCTCAAGGTCCTCCACTTGAAACATACAGAAGCCCTGATGTGATAGGCCCTCTTGCTACTCATGCTCCAACTGTGGCCCACAGAGGCTCTGAAGAGACAGGCCCTCTTGCTCATGGTGTTGCCCCCACTGACCACAGAGGCACTAAATTGCCAGGCTCTTTGGCTTATGGTCCTCTACCTGCAGACTTCAGAGGCCCTTATGTGCCAGGCCCATTTGTGCAAGGTCCTCCACCTGGAGCATATAGAGGCCCTGATATGCCAGAATTTTATGCCTGTGGTGCTCCACCTATAGTCTACAGAGGATCTGGTGTGCCAGGGCATTTTGCTCAAGGTCCTTCACTTGAAATCTACAGAAGCCCTGATGGGATAGTCCCTCTTGCCCCTGATGCTCCAACTGCGGCACACAGAGGCCCTGAAGCGACAGGCCCTCTTGCTCATGGTGTTGCACCCGCTGACCACAGAGGCCCTAAATTGCCAGGTTCTTTGGCTCATGGTCCTCTACCTGCAGACTTCAGAGGCCCTTATGTGCCAGGCCCATTTGTGCAAGGTCCTCCACCTGGAGCATATAGAGGCCCTGACATGCCAGAATTTTATGCCTGTCGTGCTCCACCTATAGTCTACAGAGGACCTGATGTGCCAGGGCGTTTTGCTCAAGGTCCTCCACTTGAAACATACAGAAGCCCTGATGTGATAGGCCCTCTTGCTACTCATGCTCCAATTGTGGCCCACAGAGGCTCTGAAGCGACAGGCCCTCTTGCTCATGGTGTTGCCCCCGCTGACCACAGAGGCACTAAATTGCCAGGCTCTTTGGCTTATGGTCCTCTACCTGCAGACTTCAGAGGCCCTTATGTGCCAGGCCCATTTGTGCAAGGTCCTCCACCTGGAGCATATAGAGGTCCTGATATGCCAGAATTTTATGCCTGTGGTGCTCCACCTATAGTCTACAGAGGACCTGATGTGCCAGGGCGTTTTGCTCAAGGTCCTCCACTTGAAACCTACAGAAGCACTGATGTGATAGGCCCTCTTGCTACTCATGCACCAACTGCGGCCCACACAGGCCTGGAAGTGCCAGACCCCCTCGTTCCAGGTGCTCCAACTGCGGCCCCCCAAGGCCCTGAAGTGCCAGACCCACTTGTTCCATATGCTCCAACTGCGGCCCCCCAAGGCCCTGAAGTGCCAGACCCACTTGTTCCAGATGTTCCAACTGTGGCCCCCCAAGGCCCTGAAGTGCCAGACCCACTTGTTCCATATGCTCCAACTGCGGCCCCCCAAGGCCCTGAAGTGCCAGACCCACTTGTTCCATATGCTCCAACTGCGGCCCCCCAAGGCCCTGAAGTGCCAGACCCACTTGTTCCAGATGTTTCAACTGCGGCCCCCACGGGCCCTGAAGTGCCAGACCCGCTTGTTCCAGATGTTCCAACTACGGCCCCCCAAGGCCCTGAAGTGCCAGACCCACTTGTTCCAGATGTTCCAACTACGGCCCCCACGGGCCCTGAAGTGCCAGACCCACTTGTTCCAGATGTTCCAACTGTGGCCCCCACGGGCCCTGAAGTGCCAGACCCACTTGTTCCAGATGTTCCAACTGTGGCCCCCACGGGCCCTGAATTTCCAGACCCACTTGTTCTAGATGTTCCAACTACGGCCCCCCAAGGCCCTGAAGTGCCAGACCCACTTGTTCCAGATGTTCCAACTGTGGCCCCCACGGGCCCTGAAGTGCCATACCCACTTGTTCCAGATGTTCCAACTACGGCTCCCCAAGGCCCTGAAGTGCCATACCCACTTGATCCAGATGTTCCAACTGTGGCCCCCACGGGCCCTGAAGTGCCAGACCCACTTGTTCCATATGCTCCAACTGTGGCCCCCCAAGGCCCTGACGTGCCAGACCCACTTGTTCCAGATGTTCCAATTACGGCCCCCCAAGGCCCTGAAGTGCCAGACCCACTTGTTCCAGATGTTCCAACTGTGGCCCCCACGGGCCCTGAAGTGCCAGACCCACTTGTTCCAGATGTTCCAACTGTGGCCCCCCAAGGCCCTGAAGTACCAGACCCACTTGTTCCAGATGTTCCAACTACGGCCCCCCAAGGCCCTGAATTGCCAGACCCACTTGTTCCAGATGTTCCAACTACGGCCCCCACAGGCTCTGAAGTGCCAGACCCCCTCATTCCAGATGCTCCAACTTTGGCCCCCCAAGGCCCTGAAGTGCCAGACCCCCTTGTTCCAGATGCTCCAACTTTGGCCCCCCAAGGCCCTGAAGTGCCAGACCCCCTCATTCCAGATGCTCCAACTTTGGCCCCCCAAGGCCCTGAAGTGCCAGACCACCTCATTCCAGATGCTCCAACTTTGGCCCCCCAAGGCCCTGAAGTGCCAGACCCCCTCCTTCCAGATGCTCCACCTGCAGACTGTAGAGGCCCTGAAGTGCCAGACCCCCTCGTTCCAGATGCTCCACCTGCAGACTGTAGAGGCCCTGAAGTGCCAGACCCCCTCCTTCCAGATGCTCCACCTGCAGACTGTAGAGGCCCTGAAGTGCCAGGCTTTTTTGCTCATGGAGCTCCACCCACGGCCCACAGAAGTCCCAATGGCATCATCATGTGGATCCTCAGGTTCCTCGGGGGACGTTCACGTAGCAAGAGCTCAAGTCCGCATCGTCAGTTCTTGGTTTAATTCAGCTTGCAGAGCAGCTCAGTTTGAACACCCACAACCAGGTCACATCGGCCTGTGTTTCTGTTCCATTAAATCTGTTTGTTCTTCTTTAGTTTTGACCTTCTTACTAAATTGATGTCACAATTACCCTTTGTAGTACGCCGCACTATAACTTTACAGTAGTATTATTTAAGTATAGATTTGTTAATATGATTCTCATGCTTACAGATTTCCTTGTGAAACCCTTGAGAATTATATACTGGAATTATTGTATTTTTATTTAAATCACCACTAGTACCTGAACCGTCATCTAAGTTTGACATCCATGTTTAAACAAAGACTAGGATTATATGATATGGCTATTATTACAAATCGATAGAAGTAACTAAATATGTACCTGAAATAATTTTGGTTGCTTTTAAAATCAGTGCAAAATAAATAAATAAGAAATAATACACAAAAAACTCGAACAGGACGACACCTTATCAAACTACATAATATTTTCATTACGTTAGTCCTGAATTTATAGTTTAGTTCTAAAATCATACTTACAATGAAGATACAAGGTCTTCTTAGTTGTTTTGAATCTGAAAAAAAAGTAAAAATATTGTTGCAAATTTTAACAGATATTTTCAGTAAGTCAATAACAAAAAATAATTGTATTTGTAATTATAATAATAATTTTCTAGAATGTCATAGAGTTGGAATCATACAGTATGTAGATTTTTCAGATTGGCTTCTTTCACTTAGTAATAGGAATTTAATATTCCTTTATGTCTTTCCACGACACAATAGCTTATTGTTTTAGCACTGAAAATAGTACATTGTCAGATTGTACCACAATTTATTTATTTATTCACCTACTAAAGGAAATTTTAGTTCCTTCTAAGTTTTGGCAATTATGAATAAAGCTGCATATAGGTTTTTGTGTAACCGTAAGTTTTCAGATCATTTGAGTAAATACAAAGGAGTGCTGTTCTGGATTGTTAGGTAAGAATATGTTTAGTTGTTTTTTTTTTAATCCTCACCCAAGGGTATTTTTCTATTTTTCTTGAGATAGAGTGGGAGGGAGACAGAGAGAGGGAAAGAGAGAGAGAGAAACATTGATGTGAGAGAGACACATCAACTGGTTGCCTCCTGCACGACCTCGACCTGGGCCGGGGACGAACTGCAACTGAGGTATATGCCCTTGACCAGAATCAAACCCGTGACTCATTGGTCTGCAGGCCGATGCTCTAACCGCTGAGCCAAACTGGCCAGGGCAGAATATGTTTAGTTTTGTAAAAATATACCAAACTGTCTTCCACAGTGGTTGCATAGAGAATATACATATGAAAGGTGTCTAATATAAGGTCTATGGCCCATTTTTAAAAAATATTTTTCTTTATTAATTTTAGAGAGAGAGAGGAAGGGAGAGAGAGATAGAAACATCAATGATAGAGAACATCGATTAGCCGCCTCCTGCATGCCTCACCCTGGGAATTGAGCCCACCACCTGGCATGTGCCCCGACCGGGAATCAAACAGGCTTCCTCTTGGTGCATGGGTTGACACTCAACCATTGAGCACACTGGCTGCGCATATGTCCCAATTTTAATTTGGTTGTTTGTTCTTATTGTTGAGGTCAAGAGTTCTTTGCATATTTTAGATGTGTCTTTTATCAGGTATGTCTTTTGCAAATATTCTCCTAGTCTGTGGTTTGTCTTCTCATTTTCTTTACATTATCTTTTGCAGAGCAGAAGTTTTAAAATTTAATGAAGCCCAACATATCAATTCTTTATTTCATGAATCATACCTCTGGTGTTATATTTAAAAAGTCATCACCATAACAATGTCATCTAGGTTTTTGTCTGTGTTATCTTCCACTAGTTTTATAGTTCTGCATTTTACTTATACACAGTATTTTCATTGCCCTAAAAATTGCTTGTGCTCCATCTATTCACCTTGCCCTCTGTGCTACCACCTCCCAGCCTCACCCCTGGCAACCACTGATCTATAGACTGTCTCCATGACTTTGCCTTCAGAAACCTGCTCTGGCAGCCTGCCACTTCTTTCTTCTCATTCACATAAACTCTTCCTTTCAAATAAACAGAGCCCACACAGATAAGCTTCAGTAACAAGAGTTCTAATTACCTGACTTTTAAAAAGCTAAATAAAATGTCTAGCATTATATTTCAGTGCAACCTGAAAGCAGGGAATTTAGTTCAGAGGAATTATCACCATCTTTAAGTCTCCAAACCTAAGAAGGAAATCATCATCTAAAAATACTTGTATAGCCCAGCCGGTGTGGCTCAGTGGATTGAGCATCATCCCATGGACTACTGAGAGGTCCCGGTTCGATTCCCGGTCAGGGCACATGCCTGGGTTTCGGGCTCAATCCCCAGTGGGGGGCGTGCGGAAAGCAGCTGATTCATGTTTCTCATCAATGTTTCTCTCTCTTCCTCTCCCTCCCCTCTCTCTAAAAATAATAAAAATTAATTAATATTAAAAATCCAGTTCCTTAGTCTCATTAGAGACTTTCCAAGTACTCTATAGCCACCTGTGGCTGGTGACTACTGTGGTGGAGAGGACACACAGAGAATATCTCCGTCAGCACAGAAAGTTCTACTGGACGGGGCTGCAGGGTGGAGACAATATTAAACTCACCTGATGGCACCATTTAAAAACAACTTTGAATAAACTGCATTTGTTTGTAAGTCTCAAAGCATGGGTCAAAGAATCATTAGTGACCTGATAGTATTTTTTAAAGATGTGTGAGGTAAACTTTTCTTTTCTGAATATCTATGATAATACAATACAGAACATTGCACATATTTCCATGTGCTCTTCAAAATTCTCCTTATGAAGAACCAGATGTCACTTCATAGAAACATTGTTAATCTTCCCTTCATTTGGTTCTTGATTGGGGAAAGTGGGAGTGATTTGGGAAGATGAGAGGTTTTTGTCTTTTGTGGTGGTTTGTATATAAAATTGTTGGGCTGTGCCCAAAGGCAAGGAGATTCTCTCTTTTTTTTTTTCATCACAAATGTGTCTCTATCCAGTAATGACTTGGAAAGGGCCATCTGGGTACCCCAGTAAAGAAAGTCAGGGGTCACTCAGGGTGAAGGTTTTAATTGTCCTGTTTGCTGAAGTAAGAAGACATGCCTGTTGATTTAGCCTTTCACCTTCTATCTTGGTTTTTCCAATCGACGCTCTCCATCCATCCCCCATTCTCGTTCTCATCCTCCTACCACCCCAGAATCCTAAGCCCAGACAAAGATAAAGTTCCCAGTGACATCTTCTCTAAGTGAATTTAGAAATCACTGGGGAAGAAGCCATAGTAATTACAACGGTTATGAAATCCTAAGTTTCCGACAAGGAGCTACCATCTATCTGGGCATAGTTATATTCAAGCACATGCATTTTCCTAGACAACATTATACTCTTCACAGCATGTCATATATAGTTGTACAGATTGTGAACTGCTTAAGGGGGCACATCTAAGGAAATGTTATTCACATGACAGATATCATAGATATTATAGATTTGTATAGTTATTTGAACATTGAAAATCTGTTCTTTTAGGAGAAGCCTTTCCTGACCATTGTCTTAAAAAACATCTCCCCTCACCATCAACCTCGATCTCCTTTACCTGCATATTTCCTACACAGCACTTATCACGATCTGGATTTTCATTTCTGTATATATTGTACCATTTTTGTATCTTTGTTTATTTTCTGTCTTTCACTAGAATATAAGTTCCATAAGACTGGACGTCTTTATCTGACTGTCCACTACGTTTTCCCAATGTCTAGAACTGAGCTAGTACAGTAGCCACTAGCTACATGTAGCTATTTCATGTAAGTTAGAGTTAACTAAAGTGAAATACAATGAAAGTTGGTTTCCTCAGCCACATTAGCTGTATTTCAAGTGTCAATAGCTACAGGTAACTAGTGGCTACCGTACTGGATGGTGCAGATACACAGCTTGTACCCCCACAGGAAGTTCTGTGAGACAGCTGGTTCAGAAGAGTGGCTGGAGCATAGCAGGTGCTCAGCAAATATTTAATGAATGAGGTTAAATCAGTGTAAGTTGCTGAACTCGCTTCTTTGAGTCTCCTGTTTTCTTACCTGTAAAATGAGGAAAACAACAATTAAAAGACTGTGAGAGTTAAATGAGATAACGAAGTGAAATAAACTCAGAAGAGTGTGAATGATTATTGTAATTTGAGCTTGCCCAGGCTTCCTAGAACCCTGGGCACAAATGTGACGATGCAGATAGGAAGAACTCACATTCACTGGTGGGCTCTTGCCCTTGTGTACATAATACACAAGTTCAGTCATGAGGTCCCTCCTGATGGCTGCCCCTGGAGGGTGACAGAACCCCTTACTGGTCATTCCTTCCAGGGACTAGCCTGACAATATTGATAACAAGGCCTGGATCTGTCTCCAGAAGTATTGAGTTTCACAATTAAAAAGAAAATAGTAGCCCTGGCCAGTGTGGCTCAGTGGTTAGAGAATCAGCCTGTACACCAAAGGGTCATGGGTTCCATTCCTAGCCAAGGGCACATACCTGGGTTGCAGGTTCGATCCTCGGCCCTGGTCGGAACACATTCAGGAGGCAACCAATTGATGTGTTCCTTTCACATCGATGTTTCTATCTCTCTCTCTCTCCCCCACCTCCCTTCCTCCCTTCCACTCTCTCTAAAAATCAATGGAAAAAATATCCTCGGTGAGGATTAAAAAAAAAAAAAAAGCAAACAAGCAAGAAAGAAAAAAACAACGCAAATTTGTGGGCTAAATTCAACCAACATCAAAGTGTTTATGACTTTCTAGGAGCCGTCAGGGACCTAAAGCAGTGCTTGATTATCCAGTCTTCATGGAGACTTACAGCTTCCACACCAGCTGGAAGGCTAATCTCTCTCCTCAAGTCCTCCCTTTCTCAACTTTGCCATGTAGGCGCCAAAGATCAGCGGCAGGTAGCTCTCTGCCCCAGGAATTCCTTAAAACCACAGCTCTATCAACTTCTGCCTGCAGCTTTTCTTGCCAAGACTTAGCCAGATGAGGGAGAGGGGTCATGGAAGGAGAATGGTCACCAGACTGAGTCCTTTGTATCTCTGTCCCAACCACAAGGACTCTCATACTAACCTCCTTGATGTCCTCGTTTACCTATGCAAATTAATCATGGAAATAGACATTTACAGGTTGCAGACCCAGTCAGTTCATCAGACAGCCAAACCAGTAGACTTCAGTAACAGTTCATCTCACCTGGACCTCCTCTGCACTGACTGTCTAGTCCTTTCCCAAGAACCCCATCCAAACCCACAAATAGCTTCTTGGAAGGGTAGAGGTGGACAGCTGTTATGTCTTCAGAGCCTTGTCTTGGGCTCCACTCCCAGGTATGTTGGTTTATTGAGGTGGGGAAGCAGGCTGGATCTTTGTTCAAGGTCTCCACTTTGTCTACAAGGTCTTGACACTTTGACTTCAACTTTTCCACCCAGCTCAGCTTCCTTTAGGCTGGCACTCCTTCTTCCTTCAAGAACTTATGATCAAGGAGGTTTGTGGCCATCTATGTCAAAAGCAAGCCTCAGGCCCTGGCTGTTTTGGTTCAGTGGTTGGAGCATCAGCCTGAGAACCAAAGGGTCATGGGTTTGATTTCTGGGTCAAGGGCACATACCTGGGTTGCAGGTTTGATCCCCATGCCAGTAGCGGCGCATGCAGGAGGCAATCTAGCATTAATGTGTCTCTCTTACATCGATGTTTCTCTCTCTCTCTTCTCTCTCTCTCTCTCTCTCTCTCTCTCTCTCTCTCTCTCTCCCCCCCCCTTTCCTCTCTCTCTAAAAATCAATGGGAAAAAATCCTCAGGTGAGGATCAATAACAACAAAAGAGCAAGTCTCAGGACTTGAGAACTGCAGGTATTCTAGTTTTCCACCAGTCATAGGAGTTTTTGTTGATATGTTGTTTTAGTCTATAGAAAAAATATTCAGGAATTTACTACTTATTTAAATGATTAATATTCAATTTATTAAACTTATAATATTAATCCTGCCTGGTGTAGCTCAGGTGGTTGGGCATCATCCAGTGCACCAAAAGGAATATGAGTCACACTGTTTGCCTTTGAGTCTGGTACTCTACTTTTCTGTTTGTTTTCTTGTTAATGTTTTGAGATTTTTTTTCCTATGAGAACCAGAAAACATGAAAAATAAATATCTATATTCCCAAGACTCTTTAAAAAACAGGTAATTTTCCTTCTAAATCAATCTGTCAGTAATCAATTTTTTCCTTTTGAAGCACCTTTATATATAAAAGTAATCTTTTTTTTGTATTTTATTTTTTTATTTTTGTTACAGATGTTTCTCCTTTTCCCCCCATTGACACCCTCCTCCCCCTCCCTCCCTGCCCCGTCCCCAGTTTTGTTGTCCATGTCCATTGGTTATGACTCCATGCGTATAAGTTCTGTGGTTCATCGCTCCCATCCCCCACCTCCTCTTCTGGCAATTGTCAGTCTGTACCCTACTTCCATGTCTCTGGGATTACCCTGTTCCTCAGACTGTTATGTTCGTTATATTCCAGAAATAAGTGAGATCATGTGATATTTGTCTTTCTCTGCTTGGCTTGTTTCGCTTAGAATAATAGTTTCCAGGTCCTCCCATGTCGTCTCAAAGGATAAGAGACTATTTTGTGTTTTAGAGTAATGTGGCCTTTCTAACACGGTGATTCAAAATTATTACTTTAACTCTTGGAAGTTCCATTGCAAAAATTATAATAATATTGTCGTAATTGGGAGTAAAATGTCACATGTGATGTGATGTTATAGTATCAAGAATGTAAAGTATCCTGTAATATCCATATTAAAATGAGAAAATGACTAAAAGAGAATAGCTTGAATTATATCATGACGTTATATGACTAGTTACAATGAGTTTTTAAATCTAGAGATGGTACAAATGCTGTTTTATGATAAAGGCTCAAAAATACTTTAAAACAGCTACTATATTATTAATGGAACCTTTGGGAATATAAAAGAAGATTCATTAGGATTTTGAATTTAAAAGATCAATGAGTGTATTAATTAATAACCTCAATCAGTATTCTTAATAAAAGAAGAAACTAAAACCAATTTTCTGGAGGGTTATAAACGTAAGAAAATGAAAGTTTAGTAGATGAGTAAAAGTACTTATTTATGATGTAACAGTGAATATAGAATAGGTGCATGGACATCTCTACAAATATTAGTGTAAATTCAATTACTGCAAAGTGGAAGGTCAGTCACATATAAAGCATTGTGAATTAGGCAAATACAGAAGTATCCCCTTATCCCCTTATTCACCTTCCACAGATTCATTCACCTGTAGTCAAACACGGCCCAAAAATTCAACAAATAAGGAATTTATGTGTTTTAAATTGCTCTGAGTAGCAGGATGAACTCTCCTACCTTCCTGCCTTGTCACGCGTGTTATGAATCCAGCATACCCATGCAGCATACACCCACCCATTAGTCACCTAGCAGCTGTCTCAGTTATCGATCCATTGTTTAGAGAGAGACAGAGACCACATTCACATAACTTTTAGTACAGTATATTGTAACTGTTCTCTTTTATTATTAGTAACTGTTCATCTCTTACTGTGCCTTTATATGTTAAACTTTATCATAGGCATGTACGTGTAGGATAAAATGTAGTCTATATAGGGTTCAGTACTATCCACAGTTTCAGGCATCCACTGGGGGTCTTGGAAGGTATTCTCTAGCAGATGAGGGGCTACTATAAATAAGTTGAGACAATGAAATTAAGGAGCAGGATGAAATGTAAAATGTATCCCCCCCCAATGTTTAATTCAGGAATTATGGTCAACATGTAGACGCATAAAAGCCAAGCAGTGAATGCGTTAGGTTTTGCAGGTCACATGCCCTGTCGCCACTACTCACTCTGCCGGTACACAGGCTCACCTCGGAGACACCGCCAGTTAGAGTCCAGACAGCCACCATCCATTGAAGTGAGTGTCTCAGGAACAGCAAGTCGTAATCTTTTCGCTGGTAGAAGGTCTTGCCTTCAATATGCAAAGAACTGCAACATCTGGGAAGTGTCATAAAGCAAAGCACAGTGAAGCAAGGCACGCCAGGAGTGTTACAGCAGCAATAGACAGTGGGCGAACAAGCAGAGGGGTCTTTCAAAACACACTGTATTGATGAAAACAGGTGGTGAGCTGGGTTTGTCAACCTCTGACCTAGATAGTTATATGGCTTTGGAAAGGCTCCTAACCTTACTTAACTTCAACTTGAAGACTTGTAAAATGTGGGAAATGACCTTTCTCACAGAGTGTCACCTTTCTCAATTGCGGGCTCATGCACCAGAAACACTGAAATAAATTCCAAAACTGTCCTGGGCTTACTGAATCTGAAGTCGCAGGTGGCACCTGTAGTTCTGTGTTTCTACAAACCTTCATATAGGTCTCCTGCGGCCAGTCCCACATCAGGCTAACAGCTGGCTGAACTGACTCTAAAATATTTATATGGAGCCAAACATAATATGAACATTCGAAGCTCAACAAAGCAAGCCTGTTTACACTATGAAAAAATAGACTAAAAATTACCAAGAATAGGTCTGAAGAACAAGTTCAGGGAATGGCCATAGTAGGCCCCAGAAGTGATAGAAGGCAAGAATGATGGTTGTTTCTACTCTAGTCAAGCCTTGAGAGTGAAAAGGGCCAATTTAATAAATGTGCCCCTAGGTATGCTTCAGCACCCGTTTAATAAAATTATTTCCTTCTCTAGCTTTCTCTCGAGTAGTGTCACTGTCCTAGGAGGCTGGTGCGTAATTCAAACATAAGGACGTAAAATTCTCAGAATACATCCCTTTTCTCATCTCCTTCTATCTAGGTACAAGGTGTTTTCTCTCAAAATTGTCTTTATTCCAATCACACACATTTACTTAGAAAAACTCTACATATCATTCATGATGTGATTGAGTATTATCCTTAACAGGGATCTCCTATCTTGTGGTCGATCATTTGTTATGGCAGTTATCACACTTAAAATCATTAGTTTACATATGTACCCTTTGAAAAACTCTGGTTCTGCCCTGGCTGGTTTGGCTCAGCGGTAGAGCGTCGGCCCGCAGACCAACGAGTCGTGGGTTCGATTCCGGTCAAGGGCACGTACCTTGGTTGCAGTTCATCCCTGGCCCTGGTCATGATCATGCGGGAGGCAGTCAGTCAATGTGTCCCTCTCACATGGATGTTTCTTTCTCTCTCCCTTTCTTCCCCTCTCCCTCCCTCCCACTCTATCTGAAGATAAATAGAAAAATATCCTTGGGTGAGAATTAAAAAAGAAGAACTCTGGTTCTGAGGTCAGATACTATATTTCATTTACTGTAATACCCCCAGAATTTCACTCAGTAATTGGCAGCTACTAGACATAAAATACAAGTTGGAAGAATGAATGCAAACTCCATTTCTATGTAGAATACAAACAGGTTCTGATAAAGGTAAATTCATTACATAGATGATACTAAAGAGAAAGAAGTATAAATGAAGATGAGATGTTAATAAATACAGCATAACTTTGGTAGAGTAGAGCATATGGACATGTACACATTTACATGCAAACTTTGTTACCCAGGGAAAGTAGAACGACAAGGGATGGGAAAATTTAGATGCTTTCCATCCCTTTTAATCGTGGTCATACAAGAAACTGCAATAGTCTCCCACCTCATCCCTTCAACGCAATCAAACTATGGTAAATAATGACTGCCAGTAACCAATAGCACCCATGTAACAGGTGGTTTCTGTGACTACTTCTTAGCTGTGCTGTTCCTCTGATACTGAAGATAAGCTCGCTCACACGTTTCATTATGTCCTGCTTTGAGGGTCTACACTAGGGCTATGGTTTGTAAAGCAACAAGTCAGGGGAGAAGTATTGATATCTGCTACCAAATGTATTAACCCATAAAATATTATGCCAGTTTAAAGAAGCCAGTCACAGGAGGCCCACAGAATGTGGTCTGTAGACTGAAAGTCGAGTAGTGGTTGCTGAAGGAAGAGAATAATAAAAAAAAGTTGTAAAATTAGATAGAGATGATGATTGCATCCCTGTGAGTGTATTTTTAAAAATCCACTGAATTGGCCCTGGCCGGTTTGGCTCAGTGGTTAGAGCATTGGCCTGCAGACCAGAGAGTCCCAGGTTCAGTTCCCACTAAGGGCACGTACCTCGGCTGCAGTTTGTCCCCGGCCCCGGTTGGGGTCGTGTGGGTGGCAACCACTTGATGTGTCTCTCTCACGTCAATGTTTCTCTCTCTCTCTTCCTCCCTCTCTCCTTCCCACTCTATCTGAAGATGAATGCAAAAAAAGTCCTCAGGTAAGGATAAAAAAAAAAATCCACTGAATTGTACATTTAAAAAGGATGAATTGTATTATATCTCAAGTGAATTCTATCTCAAAGCTGTTATAAAAATTGGGGGAAACAGTTTCATGCACAGTCAGGCAACAGAACAAGTTAAAATCTGTACCTCTTTGGAAAATATATGGCATGTTCATCGAAAGTTCTGTATGTCTTCTCAATTGTTGATACTGCCCTCTACATTTTAAAGATTTTTTTTAATACAGAACATTTCATAGAATAATGTAACAGAAGCTCTATGCTCTTGTTGCCATAATAAAAAGACTACTACCAATTTGTTCTATTTATTTTGGACATAAATGTAAATGCCTTTTCAAATCAATAGCCTGGGTTTATAATTCTTATTTTGTTGGATACCAAAATTAAAAAAAAAAATTTTTTTTATCCTCACCCAAGGACACTTTTTGCATTTATCTTCAGATAGAGCGGGAGGGAGAGAGGAAGGAAGAGAGAGAGAGAGAAACATCGATGTGAGAGAGACACACCAAGTGGTCGCCACCCACACAACCCCAACCAGGCCGGGGACAAACTGCAACCGAGGTACGTGCCCTTAGTGGGAACCGAACCCAAGACTCTCTGATGCGCGGGCTGATGCTGTAACAGCTGAGCCAAACCGGCCAGGGCTAAAAATTATTTTTAAATGATATGCTTAAGTAACTTGATTCTCTAATCTCTATTTTTCTGACTTTCTGTTGGGCAGTACAAAGTGCAAATCGGTCAACAATGATCAATATTCAGATTTTGAAACTGCCAGTTAAGGGGCATGCATTACAAAGTATAAAAATAAAATACTTATTTTAAAAAGGTGAAAATTAATAAAACATTGCTACCAATCTATATCAGGAAAGGCCATGTCAGCCCCAAACAACTCCTTTTGTCATGGCAAGTAGTTTAGAAACTGCTGAAATTCTTCAGGAATATGGCTAATGAGAAACTTGACAATAGCATTTGGAAAGATGACAAATACATAATTTTTCTTTCATTTTCTTTCTGTTCTCTTAAAGTGTTATTTTGGAGTGAAAAAGGAAAGCCTATAGGGAAAAGATTTAGAAGAATGAGTGAGCTGAATGATATAAACTAAAATAAATAATAGTGTTTCCTTTTGTTTTAATAGAACATTGGGTTTGAAACAGAGGAGCAGAAACTATAACTTAGTTTCCTAAAACTCAAAATAATTTTATTTCTAAGCTCTTATCTTTTCAGGCTGTTGAGAAATATAACTTCAGTCATTTGGAAATATTTTCTACTCTCTTCAAAGGCTAGAGTCAGTCAGAGCATTAGAATTTCAGTATCCAGAATAAGCCACCTCGCACAGGCCACATGAATATCAATTTATGAAGTGAAAATGAATTTCAATTTTGAATACTCACTCCACTGCATAACGTCAGGGTCTCCAGGTTCCACTGACAGGCTGGTGTTGAGGTTCAGAGGGACATTTTAAAGAAATAGGACGGGTAAATCCATTTGTTTGTAGGGGGTATTATTTAAAACATCATCACAGTCAACATAAATGGTCAGAGCTAGCACCTGTCTGAGACCTTGTTTCAAGTGGCCTCAGGGGAAACCGCACAAGACTACCTGGGGTTCTGTCTGGTTTTTGTTTTTTTTTATCCTCACCTGAGGACATTTTTGCATTTATTTTCAGATAGAGCAGGAGGGAGGGAGAGAGGGAAGAAGAGAGAGAGAGAAACATCAACGTGAGAGAGACATATTGAGTGAGACACATCGAGTGACCACCACCCACACAACCCCAACCAGGGCCGGGGACAAAATGCAACCGAGGTTCCCTTAGCGGGAACCAAACCGGGGACTCTCTGGTCCGCAGGCCGACGCTCTAACCGCTGAGCCAACCGGCCAGGGCTTCCGTCTGGTTTTATAGCATGTGTCCTTTCTCTTTAAACCCTCTTGCCTCACTGGCGCTGTGAAACTCTGCCTCACCCAGGTGACCGTAGGGTCTTACTGCTTTCACTTAGCACTTCCGGGAAGCACGGTTCAGTTCTCTCGCTTTTTGCTCTCTTTTACTCTCCTTCACCCCAAATTCCTGCTTGCTCCCTGGCTGCCTTGCTTTCCCCAAACCCAGACTGGGAAATCCTCTTTCAATCCAGGGTTAATCAATACTTGCTGTGTCTGCTCACGATGACAGATGGACATCAGATGACAGATAGATAGGTAGATAGGTGGACAGATAGACACATAGGTGATAGATATACTTAGATGTAGATACAGATGCATACAGATATTCTTTCCTACTCTGTCAAGGTACCTGCTCAGGGAAGCAACAACCACCAGGAGCTGAGCGCCATTCCCCACAGCAGCAGCTTGATTGGAGCTGAGCACCACCCCCAGCAGTATTAGCGCCAGCTTGGGAGCCCAGCACCTTCCCCTACAGCAGCAGTGACTGGGCAAGAGTGGAGCCTGATCCCCAAAAGCAGCTGAGGCTCAGGAGCCAGGATACACCCCCAGCAGCAGAGGCTTGGGTGCAAACATCCATGCCCAGGCAGCAGCAGTGCAGATCGACAGCTGAGACCCATCCCCAGTAGCATCAGCAGAAGCTGATCAGGAGTGTTCCCCAGCCCAAGCAGCAGCAAAGTCCCAGGAGCTGAGCATTCTCAGCCCCCAACAGCAGCAGAAGATTGGGAGCTGAGAGCACCCCCTGGCAACAGCAGTAGCAGTAGCAGCACAAACTGGAAGCTGATACTTGTTCCAGCAGCAACAGCAGTGACTGATCAGGAGCTGAGCCCCACCAGGAAGCAGTGCACCCCAGCAGTGTACCAGCTGGACCCACACATCCCAGCAGCACACCAGCTGGACCCATGCACCTCAGCAGTGCCTACAAGTTGCCAGTTGTCAACCCTCCAGGATCAACAGCAGGCAAGAAGCACCATGCACCAAAACAGTCTGGGAGGCACAGCAGCCTTATTTGATACACACCAACCTGCCTACACATCCCAACATCCCTCACCAGGCCTAGAACTACCAGACTGCTAAAATGGTGAGATAAAGAAACAACACTCAAAGGAAAGAAAAGGAGGAATCATTAGAAAAGGAACTACATGAAATGGAAGCAAGCAATTTGTCAGATAAAGAATTCAAAGCAATGATTTTAAGTGTGCTCAAACAATTCAGTGAGAACTACAAGCAACTTAACGAGAATTATAAAGAGCTCAGTGGGAACTACATCAGCATAAAAAAAGAGGTAGAAGTTATCAATAAAAATCAAGTGGAAATAAAGAATGACATAGCTGATCTGAAAAACACCTTAGAAGGTCTCAATAGTAGAGTAGAAGAAGCTGAAGACTGAACCAATGAGTTAGAAGACAAGGTAGAAAAGAACACCCAAATAGAGCAGCAAATGGGAAAAAAATTAAAAAGGAGGAGGAAGAGTATAAAGGAGTTTTGTGACAATGCGAAAAGTAATAACATTCGCATCATAGGGGTACCAGAAAGAGAACAAATGGAGAAACTAATAGAGAACATGTTTGAAGAAATAATGACAGAAAACTTCCCTAATTCAGTGCAGGAAAAAGTCACACAAATCCAGAAAACACAGAGAATTCCAAGCAAGATGAACCCAAAAAGACCCACAGCTAGACACATCATAAATAAAATGACAAACATTAAAGACAAAGAAAGAATCTTAAAGGAAGCAAGAGAGAGACAGAAAGTTACCTACAAGGGAGCTCCCATTAGACTGTCAGCTGATTTTTCAATAGAAACCTTTCAGGCCAGAAGGGAGTGTCATGAAGTATACAAAGTAATGAAACACAAGGGTCTGAATCCAAGACTACTCTATCCAGCAAGGCTATTATTAATATTCAAAATTGAAGGTGAAAAAAGAGCTTTGCAGACCAAAAAAAAAAAAAAAAAAAAAAAAGCTAAAGGAATTTACCACCACCAAACCAACACTGCAAGAAATGCTACAGAGACTGTTGGAAGAAGAAGAAGAAATAGAAAGACAGAGGAACAGAGGCATAAAATTAAAATGGCAACTAATAAATATCTATCAATAATAACCTTAAATGTAAATGGCTTAAATGCTCCAGTCAAAAGGCATAGGGTAGCTGATGGTTAAGAAAACACGACCCATATATATGCTGCTACAAGAGACACATCTCACAACAAAAAACTCACACAGGATGAAAGTGAAGGGGTGGGAAAAATTTTTCCAGGCAAATGGAAATGAAAAAACAAACAAACAAAAAAGCTGATATAGCAATACTTACATCTGAAAAGATAGACTTCAAAATGAGGGCTATAATAAGAGACAAAGAAGGTGACTACATAATATTAAGAGGATCAATCCAACAACAGGATATAACCCTGGTAAACATATACGCACAACTATAGGAGCACAAAATATATTTAAAAACTTTTGCAAGACTTCAAGAGAGAGATGAATAGCAATACAATTATAGTGGGTGACTTTAACACCCCACTGACACCACTGGGTAGATCTTCTAGACAAAAAATTAACAAGGAAACAGAGTCCTTAAATGATGAACTAGATCAGTTAAACTTAATTGATATTTACAGACCATTTCAGCCCAAAGCTACAGAATATACATTCTTCTCAAGTGCACACAGGACATTCTCGAAGATAGACCACACGTGAGGACACAAAGTAAGTCTCTACAAATTCAAGAAGATTGAAATCATATCAAGCATCTTCTCAGATCACAATGGCATGAAATTAGAACTCAATTACAATAAAAACACTCAAAAACATTCAAACACATGAAGGCTAAATAGCATGTTATTAAACAATGAATGGGTTACCAATGAGATCAAGAAAGAGATTTAAAAAAAACTTCCTGGAAAATGAACACACAACAATACAAAATCTATGGGATACAGCAAAAGCAGTCCTGAGAGGGAAGTTCATAGCAATACAGGCCTACCTGAAGAAAGAAGAAAAATTTCTAATAAACTATCTAACCAAACAACTTAAAGATTTAGAAAGAGAACAAAAAGAAAAACCCAGAGTAAGTAGAAGGAAGAAAATAATAAAAATCAGAGCAGAAATAAATGACTTAGAGACTAAAAAAAATAATACAAAAGATCAATGAAACAAAGAGCTGATTCTTTGAAAAGACAAACAAGATTGATCAACCTTTAGCCAGACTCACCAATAAACACAGAGAGAGGGAACCCAAATTAATAAAATCAGAAACGAAAGAGGTGAAGTAACAATGGACACCATAGAAATACAAAAGATTGTAAGAAAATACTATGAAGAATTATATGCCAACAAAATTGACAACCTAGGCAAAATGGACAAATTCTTAAAATCATATTCTATTCCAAAACTCAACTGAGAAGAGTCAGAAAACCTAAACAGACCAATAACAATGAAAGAAATAGAAGAAGTGATCAATAAAATTCTAGCAAACAAAAGCCCTGGTCTGGACGGCTATACAGGGGAGTTTTACCAAACATTCAAAGAACTATCACCTATTCTCCTCAAACTATTCCAAAATATTCAAGCTGAAGGAAGACTTCCAAGCTCTTTTTATGAGGCCAGCATAATCCTAATCCCCAAACCAGATAAAGACACTACAAAGAAAGAAAATTACAGGCCATTATCCCTGATGAACACATATGCCAAAATCCTCAACAAAATATTAGCTAATTGTATCCAGCAATATATTTAAAAAATTGTACACCATGACCAAGTGGGATTTATCCCAGGGATGCAAGTCTAGTACAATATTTGTAAATCGATAAATGTGACACACCACATTAATAAAATGAAAGATAACAATCATGTGATCATATCCATAGACTCTGAAAAAGCATTTGACAAAATCGAGCATCCATTTTTAATAAAAACTCTCAGCAAAGTGGGAATAGAAGGATCATATCTGAACATAATAAAGGCCATTTATGACAAACCTACAGCCAACATCATACTCAATGGGCTAAAACTAAAAGCATTTTCTTTAAGAACAGGAACAAGACAGGAATGTCCACTTTCACCACTCTTATTCAACATAGTACATAGAAATCTTAGCCACAGAGATCAGACAAGAAGAAAAAATAAAATAAAAGGGACCCAAATTGGAAAGGAAGAAGTGAAAGAGTAATTATTCACAGATGACATGATATTGTATATAGAAAATCCTAAAGACTCCATAAAAAACTACTAGATTTAATAAATGAATTTGGCAAAGTAGCAGGATACAAAATCAACATCCTGAAATCACTGGCATTTTTTTAAAGTTATCTTTATTATTGAATGTATTACAGATATTCCTCCTTTTTCCCCTATTGACCCCCTCCTTCTCACTCCTGCCCCTCTCCTACCTTTCCCCACACTGTTGTCTGTGTTCATTGGTTATGCATATATGCATATAAGTTCTTCGGTTTATTTCTTCCCACCCCTCTACCCCTCTTCCCTTTGAGGTTTGTCAGTCTAACAACTACTTTGTACTTCTTAATTCCTTCACCTTTTTCACCCATTCCCACAACCCCCCTCCCATCTGGCAACCAATAAAATGTTCTCTATATCTATGAGAATGTTTCTGTTGTTTGTTCATTTTGTTTGTAGATTCAATTGTTGATAGATAAGTATTTATTGCCATTTTGTTTCTTCATATTTTTGATCTTCTTTTACTTCAAGAAGACCCTTCAACATTTCATATAATAATGATTTGGTGGTGATGGACCCCTGTAGCTTTTTCTTGTCTGGGAAACTCTTTATATGTCCATCAATTCTAAATGATAATTTGAAGGATAGAGTAGTCTTGGTTGTAGGTTCTTGCTTTTCATCTTGTGAATATTTCTTGCCATTCCTTTCTGGCCTGCAAAGTTTCTTTTGAGAAATCAGCTGACAGTCTTATGGGAGCTCCCTTGTAGGTAACTAACAGCTTTTCTCTTGCTGCTTTTAAGATTCTCTCTTTGTATTGAACCTTTTGCATTTTGATGATGATGTGTCTTGGTGTGAGCCTCTTGGGGTTCATCTTGTTTGGGACTCTCTGTGCATCCTGGACTTGTATGTCTGTTTTGTTCACCAAGTGAAGGAAGTTTTCTGTCATTATTTTCTCAAATAGGTTTTCAGTTTCTTGCTCTCCCTCTTCGCCTTCTGCGAAGACAACATCCCTACATCCCTGAATGTTGTTACGCTTGAAGTTGTCCCAGAGGCTCCTTACACTGTCCTCATTTTCTTTATCCTTTTTTCTTTTTGCTGTTCCAATTGGGTGTTTTCTGCTTCCTTATATTTCAAATCAATGGTTTGCTTCTTGGCTTTACCTACTCTCCTATTTAATCTCTGTAAATTATTCTTTATTTCAGTTAGTGCGTCCTTCATTTCTGACTGGTCCTTTTTTATGCTCTTGAGGCCCTCACTAAGATCTTTGAAGTTCTCACTAAGTTCATTGAACATCCTTAGGAGCAGTGTTTTGAACTCTGCATCTGTTAGATTGCTTATCTCCATTTCATTTAGTTCTTTCCTGGAGTTTTGTTCTGTTCTTTCATTTGGGACATGTTTCTTTGCCTCCTCATTTTGGCTGCCTCCCTGTGTTTGTTTCTATGTATTAGGTAGAGTTGCTATGTATCCTGGGCTTCCTAGGGTGACCTATTGTAGTAGGTATCCTGTAGGGTCCAGTGGTACAGCCTCCCTGGTCTCCCAGCTGGGCCCTTGAGGTGCACCCCTCGTGTGTACTTTACACCCTTCTGTTGTACTTGAGTCTTGATTGCAGTCTCGATGTGGCCTCTTCTTTAATTTCGTGGTAGTAATGATCTGGGCTCCAAGGCTAAGGCAACTAGATTCCATTTTATGTAAGCCCCTTGGTTAAGGCAACTAAAACACTCCATTTTGTCACCAATAGACATTCCTCGATATTCTTCCATAATAGGTTAATTACCCCTAGACGTAAAGGAATTTTGCCTAAGATTATAGTTGCCCCAGGAGTTGGGAGGCATTTGCAGTTTCCTGAGCATAGGTATTTGCAGGTACTTGTAAGTGCTTAGGCCGTCAGTAAATAATGCTAATTTTGACTTCTGTGGTCTCTGTCACTCCCACTATTGTACTGGTTCCCTGAGGGGAGGGGGCAAAAGGAGGAGGGAGTTTCTGTCTTTAAAATGGGATGAGTAAGATGAATCAGGGCTGTTGATCTGAGGGGAAACTATGCCCTCCGCAGCCCGCCTGCGAAATAAAGTGCTCCTTTACAATTCGGCCATGCGTCTCTGGTTATCTCGCCATCAGATTATAACAGTAAGACTTCCATTCAGCTTGATTTCAGGTGGTTTTGAATGATGATTGTTCTGTAGTTTAGTTGTAATCTTGATGTGGTTGTGGGAGAATGTGATAACGTGTTTACCTATTTACCTATGCCGCTATCTTGACCGGAAGTCTCCGAGTCTCACTGGCATTTTTATACACTAATAATGATCACACAGAAAGAGAAACTAAAAAAAAAAAAACAATCCCATTTACCATTGCAACAAGATAATCAAGATACATAGGAATAAACTTAACCAAAAAAATAAAGGACCTGTTTGCAGAAAACTACAGGACATTGAAAAGAGAAATAAAGGAAGATATGAAAAAAATGGAAGCATATACCTTGCTCATGGATTAGAAGAATTAACATCATTAAAATGTCCATCTACCCAAAGCAATCTATAGATTCAATGCAATCCCCATTAAAATACCAACGACATATTTCACAGAACTAGAACAATACTCCAAAAGTTTACATGGAACCAAAAACGACCTGGAATAGCCACAGCAATCTTGAAAAAGAAGAACAAAGTAGGTGGGATCACAATACCGGATATACAAAGCCATTGTAATCAAAACAGCCTGGTACTGGCACAAGAACAGGCATATCGATCAATAGAATAGAACAGAGAACCCAGAAATTGACCCAAGACTTTATGCTCAACTAATATTTGACAAAGGTGGCAAGAGCATACAATGAAGTAAAGACAGCTTCTTTAATAAATGGTGTTGGGAAAATTGGACAGCTACATGCAAAAAAATGAAACTAGACCACCAACTTACACCATACACAAAAATAAACTCAAAATAGATATAAGGCTTAAATGTGACTCATGAATCCATAAAAATCCTAGAAGAAAATGTAGGCAACAAAATTTCAGACATCATATACAGCAGAATTTTCACTGATACAACACCTAAGGCAAGAGAAAAAAAGGGAAAAATTAATACATGGGGCTACGTCAAACTAGAAAGCTTCTGCACAACAAAAGAAACAAGCATCAAAATGGAAAGGGAACCCACTATATGGGAGAGCATAACTGTCAATGGTACACCAGATAACGGGTTAATTTCCAAAATATACAGAGTGCTCATACATCTCAACAAAGGAAGGCAAATAATCCAATTAAAATGGGCAGAGGACATAAATAGACACCTGTCCAAACAGGACATACAAATGGCCAAGAGACATATGAAGAAATGCTCAAAGTCACTAATTATCAGACAGATGCAAATTAAAACAGCGATGAGGTATCACCTCACACCTGCCAGAATGGCTGACATCAACAAATCATCAAACAACAAGTGCTGGTGAGGGTGTGGAGAAAAGGGGACTCTAGGACACTGCTGGTGGAGATGCAGACTGGTGCAGCCACTATGGAAAACAATATGGTGTTCCCTCAAAAATTAAAAATTGATCTGCCATTTGACCCAGTGATCCCACTTCTAGGAATATATCCTAAGACGTCTGAAACACCATCAGAAAGAATATATGTACACCTATGTTCATAGCAGCACTATTTCCAATTACTAAGATCTGGAAACAGCCCAAGTGTCCATCAATAGATGAGTGGATAAAAAAGCTGTGGTACATATACACAATGGAATACTATGCAGCTGTAAGATAGAAAGATCTCTTATCCTTTGAGAAAACATGGAGGGACCTGGCTAAGCAAAATAAGCCCGCCAGAGAAAGACAAATATCACATGATCTCACTTATTGGTGGAATATAATGAACAAAATAGAGACATAGAAGTAGGGTTCAGACTGACAAACTTCAGAGGAGGGGGGCTGGAGGGAGGGAAGAGATAAACCAAAGAACTTAGGCATATATATATAACCAATGGACACAGACAACAATGCTAGGGGGTGGGTGGGGGGTGGGAGGGAATAGGAGGAGGGTGTCAATGGGGGAAAAAGGAGACACATCTGTAACAAAAATAAATTAATTAATAAAAATAAAAATAAAAACAGACCACATAAAACAAACACAAAAAACAAAAATAAATTAATTAAATAAAAAAAAAAACAACAACAAATGGGACTACATCAAACTAAAGAATTTTTGCACAAAAAAGGAAACCATCAACAAAATGAAAAGACAACTCACTGAATGAGAGAACATATTACCAATGATACATCTGATAAGGGGTTAATATCCAAAATGTAAAAAGAACTTATAAAAGTCAACACACACAAAAGTAACAATCCAATTAAGAAATGGGCAAAAGACCTGAACAGACACTTCTCCAAAGAGGACATACAGATGGTCAATAGATGTGTGAAAAGATGCTCAACATCACTAATCATCAGAGAAATGCCAACTAAAACCACAATGAGATATTACCTCACACCTGTTAGAATGGATATCATCAATAAATGAACAAATAAGTATTGGCAAAGATGTGGAGAAAAGGGAATCCTAGTGCACTGCTGGTGGGAATGCAGACTGGTGCAGCCACTGTGGAAAACTGTATGGAGTTTCCTCAAAAAATTAAAAATGGCCTTGCCTTATGATCCTGCAATTTCAATTCTGGGAATTTATCTGAAGAAACCTGAAACACTGATTTGAAAGAATACATGCACCCCTATGTTCATTGCAGGATTATTTCCAGTAGCCAAGATTTGGAAGCAGCCCAAGTGTCCATCAGTAGGTGAGTGGATAAAACAGCTGTGATACATGTACATAATGGAATAATGTACACAGAAAGGAACAAAATTTTACCCTTTGTAACAGCATGGATGGACCTGGAGAACAATATGCTAAGTAAGTTAAGCCAGTCAGAGAAAGATATGTACTATATTGCTTCACTCATAAGTGGAATTTAATAAACAAACTGAAGTACTAAGCAAAACAGAGACCGACTCAGAGAGAGAGAGAGCAGGCAGACAGCTCAGTGAGGTGGGGGAGGGGGCAGAGATGGAGCAAAAAGGAGAACTCATGGACATGGACAGCAGTGTGGTGATTGTGGGGGTGAGAGGGCGGGGGTGGAAGAGGGCATGGTGGGGATAAATGGTGATGGAAAAACAAAACGAAACAAGCACCAACTATAATGTGGCTGTTAAGAAACCCACTGTAACTGTGAGCACAGTGAATGAAGAGCACAGGGCTGGACAGCAGGCACCATGCTGACCCTGATTTTTAAAAGCTGGAATCGCAGTATGAATATCAGACAAGGCGGAGTACAGAGCAGGAAAGTGACTAGGGGCACAGGGGCCGGGGGATGACTTGGTGGAGCACCGGGGATTTTTAGGGCAGTGAAACTATTCCATGGACTATGATGGTGCGTACTGACATCACTCGTTACTCAAAAACCACAGCATGTGCCACACAAAGCGTGAACCCTAATGTAAGGGGGCTTTCGGTGACAACGATGTGCCGATGTCGGTTCATCCACAGACTGTATACCTGTACCACAGTCATGCCGGATGTCCACAGCACGGGCTTCTTCATGCGGGGTGTCAGGGCGTACATGTGACCTTTCTGTACTTTCCACTCAAGTTTTTTTTTCTTTAAACCTAATATTGCTCTAAAAAATAAT
The DNA here is from genome assembly GCA_030848825.1 of Tadarida brasiliensis. Lineage (NCBI taxonomy): Eukaryota > Metazoa > Chordata > Mammalia > Chiroptera > Molossidae > Tadarida > Tadarida brasiliensis. Next base: position 92,663,026 of record CM061263.1, read on the forward strand.
GTCTAATTAAAAAGGAAAAGCAGCCCTGGCTGGTTTGGCTCAGTGGTTAGAGCATCGGCCTGCGGTCCAGAGAGACCCAGGTTCAGTTCCCGCTAAGGGCACGTACCCCGGTTGCGGTTTGTCCCCGGCCCTGGTTGGGTCATGAGGATGGCAGCCACTTGATGTGTCCCTTTCATGTCGATGTTTCTCTCTCTCTTTCTCTTCCTCTCTCTCCCTTCCACTCTATCTGAACAAAAAATGGGAAAATGTCCTCAGGTGAGGATAAAAAAAGAAAAGAAAACAACTCTCACTTCAGACCATGGCCACCTCCTGCCCTCACCACCAAACCGCTGTTCTCTCCACTCAGAGGACCCCTGCACCCCTCAGGACCCCAAACTGGCCTCAGCTGAATACTGTCTCCTTTTTCTTTCAGACACAAAGGTGGGGACAGCCTGTCATGGCAGAGTCCCAGGGGACAGACTAAAGGCTGTGACCTGGGTCTGCCACAGAGATGCTAGGAGAATGAGATGTTTCATGACATGAAAGGTGGCATATTGAGCCAAAGGAAGGACATGCCCCTCCCAGAGGCCATTTGGGAAGATGATTCAGTGGACTGGAGACCCTTCAGGGGCAATTGAGACATGTGGGCTGATGATGGCAGGGGCACACTAGGGAAGCAGCCCAGGTCACCGTGTCACCCAGGAGCAGTCACCCCCTTAGGAAACTTGAACAGGACATGCTGGCTCCACAGACGCCATGATTGTAGGACTCTCCCAGTTCTAATTGATTTCTCCTGAGGTGTTAGGATTGGAACCCAGGTCCCTCAGTTAATACCTGTGGGGACCCCTTGAGTTCTGGTCCCCTGCCTACCCACACTGACCACAAGGAGAAAGGGACCTGGGAGGAGGGACAGCCCTGGCACCTTTGTGGGCAGCACTGGGAGTCCCGGCAGCAGAAGGAAACTTTAAATCAGGAGAATGGGCCTCACCTGGGGAGGAGCCCACATCTGCCCTGATCGGCTCATGTGCACAGAAAGGGACGTGGGTGGCCTGTCCCTGCTTTGACCCCTAGGTTTGCTGTGGAGCCCGGTGGGCCTAGAGTGACCAATCTCCAGGCTGCGATCCGTGCTCTCATCCTGTCCCAGGGCCTGTAGAAATGCGACCGCATCCTGCTTCAGAGCCAAGTTAGGGACTGTTTTCTAGACCTACCGGCCACCCCTCCCCCAGCCCAACTGATCAGCCCTGGCTGCTAGGTGCCTGTTCACCTTAGAGACAGAACACTCCGCAGGGTTCTGAGTGATTATTTGTGCCCACCCGACACTGGCAGTCAGTGGCGTGAGCCTGACAGCCACGGAGGGCACTGCCTGCCCTACATCCACTTTCCAGCGGATCCCGAGTCACGTGAGTGAGGTTCTGCTGGTTATTTATGAGAGTTTGAGACACCCCCCAGGTCCCCCTGCCTTCCCCTGGGGGATCCTGGTGGGAAGTCTGGGGGTGGCGTGTTTGATAGAAAGAGAAGAAATACTTTAAGAAATGTGAAGATGCCAGGTGAAGGCTGTTCTGCCCACAATCAAGCCTGTGCAAGAGGTACTGAGACCGTGGGAACAATGACAGAGGCTGATCACGCCCTGAGCAGGTGGTCACTTCAGGAAAAGGCTGATCTGATGCTGACAATCCCCAAGCCTGATGACCTGGGAGAGCACTTGCATGACAAGAACTTGGAATTCCCACAGGGAATTAGGGAAGTAGGAAATGGGGATCAGTTGCTCCATGGGTCGGAAGGTGATCTCAAGGGCACCCCGCACAATGTTTACATCAATGTGCCCGTACAAAGAGCTGGCGAGGAAAATGTGGACATGGCCAGGCAACTGAAAGAGCAAACACCAATGAACGAAGAGCTGGCAGCAGTCATAACAAATCTGAAAACTGAAATATTGACTTTGCAGACGGAAATTTCCACCTTAACAGAAGAGGTTCGACACCTGAAGGTAAAGCTTCAAACTCCTCCTGAGAGCCAGGAAGATCTGGTAAAACTCCTACAAGAAAAACTGTCTGAGGAGAAAAGTCATGGCTTCGAAAGGGAGCAGAAACTTCTCAATGTTTGGAAACGCATGGATTCCAGCTATCTCTTTCTGAACACGTATAGAAAGATGATACAAGATCTGAACCAAGAAATACAAACGAGTACATTTTACTATGAAAATGAGATCAGACACCAGAAGAGAAGAGCTCAAGAAGCCTGCATGGAAGCCAGAATAACTGAGAGAAAGTTCCAGAACCTAATGAGAATAAATGATCTCAACAGGCAATTGCTGGCCAAGGCCAAGTCCAACCGTCAGACTCTCCCAGGTGCCCCTTTGGCTCGAGGTGCTCCACCTGCAGCACAGAGAGGCTCTGAAGTGCCAGGACCTTCTGCTCCTGATGCTGCACCCCAGGCCTGCAGAGGCCCTGAAGTGACAGGCCCTCTTGCTCATGGTGTTGCACCCGCTGATCACAGAGGCCCTAAATTGCCAGGTTCTTTGGCTCATGGTCCTCTACCTGCAGACTTCAGAGGCCCTTATGTGCCAGGCCCATTTGTGCAAAGTCCTCCACCTGGAGCATATAGAGGCCCTGACATGCCAGAATTTTATGCCTGTGGTGCTCCACCTATAGTCTACAGAGGACCTGGTGTGCCAGGGCGTTTTGCTCAAGGTCCTCCACTTGAAACATACAGAAGCCCTGATGTGATAGGCCCTCTTGCTACTCATGCTCCAACTGTGGCCCACAGAGGCTCTGAAGCGACAGGCCCTCTTGCTCATGGTGTTGCCCCCGCTGACCACAGAGGCACTAAATTGCCAGGCTCTTTGGCTTATGGTCCTCTACCTGCAGACTTCAGAGGCCCTTATGTGCCAGGCCCATTTGTGCAAGGTCCTCCACCTGGAGCATATAGAGGCCCTGACATGCCAGAATTTTATGCCTGTCGTGCTCCACCTATAGTCTACAGAGGATCTGGTGTGCCAGGGCATTTTGCTCAAGGTCCTTCACTTGAAATCTACAGAAGCCCTGATGGGATAGTCCCTCTTGCCCCTGATGCTCCAACTGCGGCACACAGAGGCCCTGAAGCGACAGGCCCTCTTGCTCATGGTGTTGCACCCGCTGACCACAGAGGCCCTAAATTGCCAGGTTCTTTGGCTCATGGTCCTCTACCTGCAGACTTCAGAGGCCCTTCTGTGCCAGGCCCATTTGTGCAAGGTCCTCCACCTGGAGCATATAGAGGCCCTGACATGCCAGAATTTTATGCCTGTCGTGCTCCACCTATAGTCTACAGAGGACCTGATGTGCCAGGGCGTTTTGCTCAAGGTCCTCCACTTGAAACATACAGAAGCCCTGATGTGATAGGCCCTCTTGCTACTCATGCTCCAACTGTGGCCCACAGAGGCTCTGAAGCGACAGGCCCTCTTGCTCATGGTGTTGCCCCCGCTGACCACAGAGGCACTAAATTGCCAGGCTCTTTGGCTTATGGTCCTCTACCTGCAGACTTCAGAGGCCCTTATGTGCCAGGCCCATTTGTGCAAGGTCCTCCACCTGGAGCATATAGAGGCCCTGATATGCCAGAATTTTATGCCTGTTGTGCTCCACCTATAGTCTACAGAGGACCTGGTGTGCCAGGGCATTTTGCTCAAGGTCCTTCACTTGAAATCTACAGAAGCCCTGATGGGATAGTCCCTCTTGCCCCTGATGCTCCAACTGCGGCACACAGAGGCCCTGAAGCGACAGGCCCTCTTGCTCATGGTGTTGCACCCGCTGACCACAGAGGCCCTAAATTGCCAGGTTCTTTGGCTCATGGTCCTCTACCTGCAGACTTCAGAGGCCCTTATGTGCCAGGCCCATTTGTGCAAGGTCCTCCACCTGGAGCATATAGAGGCCCTGACATGCCAGAATTTTATGCCTGTGGTGCTCCACCTATAGTCTACAGAGGACCTGGTGTGCCAGGGCGTTTTGCTCAAGGTCCTCCACTTGAAACATACAGAAGCCCTGATGTGATAGGCCCTCTTGCTACTCATGCTCCAACTGTGGCCCACAGAGGCTCTGAAGCGACAGGCCCTCTTGCTCATGGTGTTGCCCCCGCTGACCACAGAGGCACTAAATTGCCAGGCTCTTTGGCTTATGGTCCTCTACCTGCAGACTTCAGAGGCCCTTATGTGCCAGGCCCATTTGTGCAAGGTCCTCCACCTGGAGCATATAGAGGCCCTGATATGCCAGAATTTTATGCCTGTTGTGCTCCACCTATAGTCTACAGAGGACCTGGTGTGCCAGGGCATTTTGCTCAAGGTCCTTCACTTGAAATCTACAGAAGCCCTGATGGGATAGTCCCTCTTGCCCCTGATGCTCCAACTGCGGCACACAGAGGCCCTGAAGCGACAGGCCCTCTTGCTCATGGTGTTGCACCCGCTGACCACAGAGGCCCTAAATTGCCAGGTTCTTTGGCTCATGGTCCTCTACCTGCAGACTTCAGAGGCCCTTATGTGCCAGGCCCATTTGTGCAAGGTCCTCCACCTGGAGCATATAGAGGCCCTGACATGCCAGAATTTTATGCCTGTCGTGCTCCACCTATAGTCTACAGAGGACCTGATGTGCCAGGGCGTTTTGCTCAAGGTCCTCCACTTGAAACATACAGAAGCCCTGATGTGATAGGCCCTCTTGCTACTCATGCTCCAACTGTGGCCCACAGAGGCTCTGAAGCGACAGGCCCTCTTGCTCATGGTGTTGCCCCCGCTGACCACAGAGGCACTAAATTGCCAGGCTCTTTGGCTTATGGTCCTCTACCTGCAGACTTCAGAGGCCCTTATGTGCCAGGCCCATTTGTGCAAGGTCCTCCACCTGGAGCATATAGAGGTCCTGATATGCCAAAATTTTATGCCTGTGGTGCTCCACCTATAGTCTACAGAGGACCTGATGTGCCAGGGCGTTTTGCTCAAAGTCCTCCACTTGAAACATACAGAAGCCCTGATGGGATAGGCCCTCTTGCTACTCATGCACCAACTGCGGCCCACACAGGCCTGGAAGTGCCAGACCCCCTCGTTCCAGATGCTCCAACTGGGGCCCAAACAGGCCCTAAAGGGTCAGACCCCCTCATTCCACATGCTCCAACTGGGGCCAAAACAGGCCCTGAAGTGCCAGACCCTCTCATTCCAGGTGCTCCAACTGCAGCCCGCAAAGGACCTGAAGTGCCAGACACACTTGTTCCAGGTGCTCCAACTGCGGCCCCCCAAGGCCCTGAAGTGCCAGACCCACTTGTTCCAGATGTTTCAACTGCGGCCCCCACGGGCCCTGAAGTGCCAGACCCGCTTGTTCCAGATGTTCCAACTACGGCCCCCCAAGGCCCTGAAGTGCCAGACCCACTTGTTCCAGATGTTCCAACTACGGCCCCCCAAGGCCCTGAAGTGCCAGACCCACTTGTTCCAGATGTTCCAACTGTGGCCCCCACGGGCCCTGAAGTGCCAGACCCACTTGTTCCAGATGTTCCAACTGTGGCCCCCACGGGCCCTGAAGTGCCAGACCCACTTGTTCCAGATGTTCCAACTGCGGCCCCCACGGGCCCTGAAGTTCCAGACCCACTTGTTCCAGATGTTCCAACTACGGCCCCCACGGGCCCTGAAGTGCCAGACCCACTTGTTCCAGATGTTCCAACTATGGCCCCCCAAGGCCCTGAAGTACCAGACCCACTTGTTCCAGATGTTCCAACTACAGCCCCCCAAGGCCCTGAAGTGCCAGACCCACTTGTTCCAGATGTTCCAACTGTGGCCCCCATGGGCCCTGAAGTGCCAGACCCACTTGTTCCAGATGTTCCAACTGTGGCCCCCCAAGGCCCTGAAGTACCAGACCCACTTGTTCCAGATGTTCCAACTACGGCCCCCCAAGGCCCTGAAGTGCCAGACCCACTTGTTCCAGATGTTCCAACTACGGCCCCCCAAGGCCCTGAAGTACCAGACCCACTTGTTCCATATGCTCCAACTGTGGCCCCCCAAGGCCCTGAAGTGCCAGACCCACTTGTTCCATATGCTCCAACTATGGCCCCCCAAGGCCCTGAAGTGCCAGACCCACTTGTTCCAGATGTTCCAACTACGGCCCCCCAAGGCCCTGAAGTGCCAGACCCACTTGTTCCAGATGTTCCAACTACGGCCCCCCAAGGCCCTGAAGTACCAGACCCACTTGTTCCATATGCTCCAACTGTGGCCCCCCAAGGCCCTGAAGTGCCAGACCCACTTGTTCCATATGCTCCAACTACGGCCCCCCAAGGCCCTGAAGTGCCAGACCCACTTGTTCCAGATGTTCCAACTACGGCCCCCCAAGGCCCTGAAGTGCCAGACCCACTTGTTCCAGATGTTCCAACTACGGCCCCCCAAGGCCCTGAAGTGCCAGACCCACTTGTTCCAGATGTTCCAACTACGGCCCCCCAAGGCCCTGAAGTACCAGACCCACTTGTTCCAGATGTTCCAACTGCGGCCCCCACAGGCTCTGAAGTGCCAGACCCCCTCATTCCAGATGCTCCAACTTTGGCCCCCCAAGGTCCTGAAGTGCCAGACCCCCTTGTTCCAGATGCTCCAACTTTGGCCCCCCAAGGCCCTGAAGTGCCAGACCCCCTCATTCCAGATGCTCCAACTTTGGCCCCCCAAGGCCCTGAAGTGCCAGACCCCCTCGTTCCAGATGCTCCACCTGCAGACTGTAGAGGCCCTGAAGTGCCAGACCCCCTCGTTCCAGATGCTCCACCTGCAGACTGTAGAGGCCCTGAAGTGCCAGACCCCCTCCTTCCAGATGCTCCACCTGCAGACTGTAGAGGCCCTGAAGTGCCAGGCTTTTTTGCTCATGGAGCTCCACCCACGGCCCACAGAAGTCCCAATGGCATCATCATGTGGATCCTCAGGTTCCTCGGGGGACGTTCACGTAGCAAGAGCTCAAGTCCGCATCGTCAGTTCTTGGTTTAATTCAGCTTGCAGAGCAGCTCAGTTTGAACACCCACAACCAGGTCACATCGGCCTGTGTTTCTGTTCCATTAAATCTGTTTGTTCTTCTTTAGTTTTGACCTTCTTACTAAATTGATGTCACAATTACCCTTTGTAGTACGCCGCACTATAACTTTACAGTAGTATTATTTAAGTATAGATTTGTTAATATGATTCTCATGCTTACAGATTTCCTTGTGAAACCCTTGAGAATTATATACTGGAATTATTGTATTTTTATTTAAATCACCACTAGTACCTGAACCGTCATCTAAGTTTGACATCCATGTTTAAACAAAGACTAGGATTATATGATATGGCTATTATTACAAATCGATAGAAGTAACTAAATATGTACCTGAAATAATTTTGGTTGCTTTTAAAATCAGTGCAAAATAAATAAATAAGAAATAATACACAAAAAACTCGAACAGGACGACACCTTATCAGACTACATAATATTTTCATTACGTTAGTCCTGAATTTATAGTTTAGTTCTAAAATCATACTTACAATGAAGATACAAGGTCTTCTTAGTTGTTTTGAATCTGAAAAAAAAGTAAAAATATTGTTGCAAATTTTAACAGATATTTTCAGTAAGTCAATAACAAAAAATAATTGTATTTGTAATTATAATAATAATTTTCTAGAATGTCATAGAGTTGGAATCATACAGTATGTAGATTTTTCAGATTGGCTTCTTTCACTTAGTAATAGGAATTTAATATTCCTTTATGTCTTTCCACGACACAATAGCTTATTGTTTTAGCACTGAAAATAGTACATTGTCAGATTGTACCACAATTTATTTATTTATTCACCTACTAAAGGAAATTTTAGTTCCTTCTAAGTTTTGGCAATTATGAATAAAGCTGCATATAGGTTTTTGTGTAACCGTAAGTTTTCAGATCATTTGAGTAAATACAAAGGAGTGCTGTTCTGGATTGTTAGGTAAGAATATGTTTAGTTGTTTTTTTTTTAATCCTCACCCAAGGGTATTTTTCTATTTTTCTTGAGATAGAGTGGGAGGGAGACAGAGAGAGGGAAAGAGAGAGAGAGAAACATTGATGTGAGAGAGACACATCAACTGGTTGCCTCCTGCACGACCTCGACCTGGGCCGGGGACGAACTGCAACTGAGGTATATGCCCTTGACCAGAATCGAACCCGTGACTCATTGGTCTGCAGGCCGATGCTCTAACTGCTGAGCCAAACTGGCCAGGGCAGAATATGTTTAGTTTTGTAAAAATATACCAAACTGTCTTCCACAGTGGTTGCATAGAGAATATACATATGAAAGGTGTCTAATATAAGGTCTATGGCCCATTTTTAAAAAATATTTTTCTTTATTAATTTTAGAGAGAGAGAGGAAGGGAGAGAGAGATAGAAACATCAATGATAGAGAACATCGATTAGCTGCCTCCTGCATGCCTCACCCTGGGAATTGAGCCCACCACCTGGCATGTGCCCCGACCGGGAATCAAACAGGCGTCCTCTTGGTGCATGGGTTGACACTCAACCATTGAGCACACTGGCTGCGCATATGTCCCAATTTTAATTTGGTTGTTTGTTCTTATTGTTGAGGTCAAGAGTTCTTTGCATATTTTAGATGTGTCTTTTATCAGGTATGTCTTTTGCAAATATTCTCCTAGTCTGTGGTTTGTCTTCTCATTTTCTTTACATTATCTTTTGCAGAGCAGAAGTTTTAAAATTTAATGAAGCCCAACATATCAATTCTTTATTTCATGAATCATACCTCTGGTGTTATATTTAAAAAGCCATCACCATAACAATGTCATCTAGGTTTTTGTCTGTGTTATCTTCCACTAGTTTTATAGTTTTGCATTTTACTTATACACAGTATTTTCATTGCCCTAAAAATTGCTTGTGCTCCATCTATTCACCTTGCCCTCTGTGCTACCACCTCCCAGCCTCACCCCTGGCAACCACTGATCTATAGACTGTCTCCATGACTTTGCCTTCAGAAACCTGCTCTGGCAGCCTGCCACTTCTTTCTTCTCATTCACATAAACTCTTCCTTTCAAATAAACAGAGCCCACACAGATAAGCTTCAGTAACAAGAGTTCTAATTACCTGACTTTTAAAAAGCTAAATAAAATGTCTAGCATTATATTTCAGTGCAACCTGAAAGCAGGGAATTTAGTTCAGAGGAATTATCACCATCTTTAAGTCTCCAAACCTAAGAAGGAAATCATCATCTAAAAATACTTGTATAGCCCAGCCGGTGTGGCTCAGTGGATTGAGCATCATCCCATGGACTACTGAGAGGTCCCGGTTCGATTCCCGGTCAGGGCACATGCCTGGGTTTCGGGCTCGATCCCCAGTGGGGGGCGTGTGGAAAGCAGCTGATTCATGTTTCTCATCAATGTTTCTCTCTCTTCCTCTCCCTCCCCTCTCTCTAAAAAAAATAAAAATTAATTAATATTAAAAATCCAGTTCCTCAGTCTCATTAGAGACTTTCCAAGTACTCTATAGCCACCTGTGGCTGGTGACTACTGTGGTGGAGAGGACACACAGAGAATATCTCCGTCAGCACAGAAAGTTCTACTGGACGGGGCTGCAGGGTGGAGACAATATTAAACTCACCTGATGGCACCATTTAAAAACAACTTTGAATAAACTGCATTTGTTTGTAAGCCTCAAAGCATGGGTCAAAGAATCATTAGTGACCTGATAGTATTTTTTAAAGATGTGTGAGGTAAACTTTTCTTTTCTGAATATCTATGATAATACAATACAGAACATTGCACATATTTCCATGTGCTCTTCAAAATTCTCCTTATGAAGAACCAGATGTCACTTCATAGAAACATTGTTAATCTTCCCTTCATTTGGTTCTTGACTGGGGAAAGTGGGAGTGATTTGGGAAGATGAGAGGTTTTTGTCTTTTGTGGTGGTTTGTATATAAAATTGTTGGGCTGTGCCCAAAGGCAAGGAGATTCTCTTTTTTTTTTTTTTTTTTTTTTCATCACAAATGTGTCTCTATCCAGTAATGACTTGGAAAGGGCCATCTGGGTACCCCAGTAAAGAAAGTCAGGGGTCACTCAGGGTGAAGGTTTTAATTGTCCTGTTTGCTGAAGTAAGAAGACATGCCTGTTCATTTAGCCTTTCACCTTCTATCTTGGTTTTTCCAATCGACGCTCTCCATCCATCCCCCATTCTCGTTCTCATCCTCCTACCACCCCAGAATCCTAAGCCCAGACAAAGATAAAGTTCCCAGTGACATCTTCTCTAAGTGAATTTAGAAATCACTGGGGAAGAAGCCATAGTAATTACAACGGTTATGAAATCCTAAGTTTCCGACAAGGAGCTACCATCTATCTGGGCATAGTTATATTCAAGCACATGCATTTTCCTAGACAACATTATACTCTTCACAGCATGTCATATATAGTTGTACAGATTGTGAACTGCTTAAGGGGGCACATCTAAGGAAATGTTATTCACATGACAGATATCATAGATATTATAGATTTGTATAGTTATTTGAACATTGAAAATCTGTTCTTTTAGGAGAAGCCTTTCCTGACCATTGACTTAAAAAACATCTCCCCCCACCATCAACCTCGATCTCCTTTACCTGCATATTTCCTACACAGCACTTATCACGATCTGGATTTTCATTTCTGTATATATTGTACCATTTTTGTATCTTTGTTTATTTTCTGTCTTTCACTAGAATATAAGTTCCATAAGACTGGACGTCTTTATCTGACTGTCCACTACGTTGTCCCAATGTCTAGAACTGAGCTAGTACAGTAGCCACTAGCTACATGTAGCTATTTCATGTAAGTTAGAGTTAACTAAAGTGAAATACAATGAAAGTTGGTTTCCTCAGCCACATTAGCTGTATTTCAAGTGTCAATAGCTACAGGTAACTAGTGGCTACCGTACTGGATGGTGCAGATACACAGCTTGTACCCCCACAGGAAGTTCTGTGAGACAGCTGGTTCAGAAGAGTGGCTGGAGCATAGCAGGTGCTCAGCAAATATTTAATGAATGAGGTTAAATCAGTGTAAGTTGCTGAACTCGCTTCTTTGAGTCTCCTGTTTTCTTACCTGTAAAATGAGGAAAACAACAATTAAAAGACTGTGAGAGTTAAATGAGATAACGAAGTGAAATAAACTCAGAAGAGTGTGAATGATTATTGTAATTTGAGCTTGCCCAGGCTTCCTAGAACCCTGGGCACAAATGTGATGATGCAAATAGGAAGAACTCACATTCACTGGTGGGCTCTTGCCCTTGTGTACATAATATACAAGTTCAGTCATGAGGTCCCTCCTGATGGCTGCCCCTGGAGGGTGACAGAACCCCTTACTGGTCATTCCTTCCAGGGACTAGCCTGACAATATTGATAACAAGGCCTGGATCTGTCTCCAGAAGTATTGAGTTTCACAATTAAAAAGAAAATAGTAGCCCTGGCCAGTGTGGCTCAGTGGTTAGAGAATCAGCCTGTACACCAAAGGGTCATGGGTTCCATTCCTAGCCAAGGGCACATACCTGGGTTGCAGGTTCGATCCTCGGCCCTGGTCGGAACACATTCAGGAGGCAACCAATTGATGTGTTCCTTTCACATCGATGTTTCTATCTCTCTCTCTCTCCCCCACCTCCCTTCCTCCCTTCCACTCTCTCTAAAAATCAATGGAAAAAATATCCTCGGTGAGGATTAAAAAAAAAAAAAAAGCAAACAAGCAAGAAAGAAAAAAACAACGCAAATTTGTGGGCTAAATTCAACCAACATCAAAGTGTTTATGACTTTCTAGGAGCCGTCAGGGACCTAAAGCAGTGCTTGATTATCCAGTCTTCATGGAGACTTACAGCTTCCACACCAGCTGGAAGGCTAATCTCTCTCCTCAAGTCCTCCCTTTCTCAACTTTGCCATGTAGGCGCCAAAGATCAGCGGCAGGTAGCTCTCTGCCCCAGGAATTCCTTAAAACCACAGCTCTATCAACTTCTGCCTGCAGCTTTTCTTGCCAAGACTTAGCCAGATGAGGGAGAGGGGTCATGGAAGGAGAATGGTCACCAGACTGAGTCCTTTGTATCTCTGTCCCAACCACAAGGACTCTCATACTAACCTCCTTGATGTCCTCGTTTACCTATGCAAATTAATCATGGAAATAGACATTTACAGGTTGCAGACCCAGTCAGTTCATCAGACAGCCAAACCAGTAGACTTCAGTAACAGTTCATCTCACCTGGACCTCCTCTGCACTGACTGTCTAGTCCTTTCCCAAGAACCCCATCCAAACCCACAAATAGCTTCTTGGAAGGGTAGAGGTGGACAGCTGTTATGTCTTCAGAGCCTTGTCTTGGGCTCCACTCCCAGGTATGTTGGTTTATTGAGGTGGGGAGGCAGGCTGGATCTTTGTTCAAGGTCTCCACTTTGTCTACAAGGTCTTGACACTTTGACTTCAACTTTTCCACCCAGCTCAGCTTCCTTTAGGCTGGCACTCCTTCTTCCTTCAAGAACTTATGATCAAGGAGGTTTGTGGCCATCTATGTCAAAAGCAAGCCTCAGGCCCTGGCTGTTTTGGTTCAGTGGTTGGAGCATCAGCCTGAGAACCAAAGGGTCATGGGTTTGATTTCTGGGTCAAGGGCACATACCTGGGTTGCAGGTTTGATCCCCATGCCAGTAGCGGCGCATGCAGGAGGCAATCTAGCATTAATGTGTCTCTCTTACATCGATGTTTCTCTCTCTCTCTTCTCTCTCTCTCTCTCTCTCTCTCTCTCTCTCTCCCCCCCCCTTTCCTCTCTCTCTAAAAATCAATGGGAAAAAATCCTCAGGTGAGGATCAATAACAACAAAAGAGCAAGTCTCAGGACTTGAGAACTGCAGGTATTCTAGTTTTCCACCAGTCATAGGAGTTTTTGTTGATATGTTGTTTTAGTCTATAGAAAAAATATTCAGGAATTTACTACTTATTTAAATGATTAATATTCAATTTATTAAACTTATAATATTAATCCTGCCTGGTGTAGCTCAGGTGGTTGGGCATCATCCAGTGCACCAAAAGGAATATGAGTCACACTGTTTGCCTTTGAGTCTGGTACTCTACTTTTCTGTTTGTTTTCTTGTTAATGTTTTGAGATTTTTTTTCCTATGAGAACCAGAAAACATGAAAAATAAATATCTATATTCCCAAGACTCTTTAAAAAACAGGTAATTTTCCTTCTAAATCAATCTGTCAGTAATCAATTTTTTCCTTTTGAAGCACCTTTATATATAAAAGTAATCTTTTTTTTGTATTTTATTTTTTTATTTTTGTTACAGATGTTTCTCCTTTTCCCCCCATTGACACCCTCCTCCCCCTCCCTCCCTGCCCCGTCCCCAGTTTTGTTGTCCATGTCCATTGGTTATGACTCCATGCGTATAAGTTCTGTGGTTCATCGCTCCCATCCCCCACCTCCTCTTCTGGCAATTGTCAGTCTGTACCCTACTTCCATGTCTCTGGGATTACCCTGTTCCTCAGACTGTTATGTTCGTTATATTCCAGAAATAAGTGAGATCATGTGATATTTGTCTTTCTCTGCTTGGCTTGTTTCGCTTAGAATAATAGTTTCCAGGTCCTCCCATGTCGTCTCAAAGGATAAGAGACTATTTTGTGTTTTAGAGTAATGTGGCCTTTCTAACACGGTGATTCAAAATTATTACTTTAACTCTTGGAAGTTCCATTGCAAAAATTATAATAATATTGTCGTAATTGGGAGTAAAATGTCACATGTGATGTGATGTTATAGTATCAAGAATGTAAAGTATCCTGTAATATCCATATTAAAATGAGAAAATGACTAAAAGAGAATAGCTTGAATTATATCATGACGTTATATGACTAGTTACAATGAGTTTTTAAATCTAGAGATGGTACAAATGCTGTTTTATGATAAAGGCTCAAAAATACTTTAAAACAGCTACTATATTATTAATGGAACCTTTGGGAATATAAAAGAAGATTCATTAGGATTTTGAATTTAAAAGATCAATGAGTGTATTAATTAATAACCTCAATCAGTATTCTTAATAAAAGAAGAAACTAAAACCAATTTTCTGGAGGGTTATAAACGTAAGAAAATGAAAGTTTAGTAGATGAGTAAAAGTACTTATTTATGATGTAACAGTGAATATAGAATAGGTGCATGGACATCTCTACAAATATTAGTGTAAATTCAATTACTGCAAAGTGGAAGGTCAGTCACATATAAAGCATTGTGAATTAGGCAAATACAGAAGTATCCCCTTATCCCCTTATTCACCTTCCACAGATTCATTCACCTATAGTCAAACACGGCCCAAAAATTCAACAAATAAGGAATTTATGTGTTTTAAATTGCTCTGAGTAGCAGGATGAACTCTCCTACCTTCCTGCCTTGTCACGCATGTTATGAATCCAGCATACCCATGCAGCATACACCCACCCATTAGTCACCTAGCAGCTGTCTCAGTTATCGATCCATTGTTTAGAGAGAGACAGAGACCACATTCACATAACTTTTAGTACAGTATATTGTAACTGTTCTCTTTTATTATTAGTAACTGTTCATCTCTTACTGTGCCTTTATATGTTAAACTTTATCATAGGCATGTACGTGTAGGATAAAATGTAGTCTATATAGGGTTCAGTACTATCCACAGTTTCAGGCATCCACTGGGGGTCTTGGAAGGTATTCTCTAGCAGATGAGGGGCTACTATAAATAAGTTGAGACAATGAAATTAAGGAGCAGGATGAAATGTAAAATGTATCCCCCCCCAATGTTTAATTCAGGAATTATGGTCAACATGTAGACGCATAAAAGCCAAGCAGTGAATGCGTTAGGTTTTGCAGGTCACATGCCCTGTCGCCACTACTCACTCTGCCGGTACACAGGCTCACCTCGGAGACACCGCCAGTTAGAGTCCAGACAGCCACCATCCATTGAAGTGAGTGTCTCAGGAACAGCAAGTCGTAATCTTTTCGCTGGTAGAAGGTCTTGCCTTCAATCTGCAAAGAACTGCAACATCTGGGAAGTGTCATAAAGCAAAGCACAGTGAAGCAAGGCACGCCAGGAGTGTTACAGCAGCAATAGACAGTGGGCGAACAAGCAGAGGGGTCTTTCAAAACACACTTTATTGATGAAAACAGGTGGTGAGCTGGGTTTGTCAACCTCTGACCTAGATAGTTATATGGCTTTGGAAAGGCTCCTAAACTTAATTAACTTCAACTTGAAGACCTATAAAATATGGGAAATGACCTTTCTCACAGAGTGTCACCTTTCTCAATTGCGGGCTCATGCATCAGAAACACTGAAATAAATTCCAAAACTGTCCTGGGCTTACTGAATCCGAAGTCGCAGGTGGCACCTGTAGTTCTGTGTTTCTACAAACCTTCATATAGGTCTCCTGCGGCCAGTCCCACATCAGGCTAACAGCTGGCTGAACTGACTCTAAAATATTTATATGGAGCCAAACATAATATGAACATTTGAAGCTCAACAAATCAAGCCTGTTTACACTATGAAAAATAGACTAAAAAGTACCAAGAATAGGTCTCAAGAACAAATTCAGGGAATGGCCATAGTAGGCCCCAGAAGTGATAGAAGGCAAGAATGATGGTTGTTTCTACTCTAGTCAAGCCTTGAGAGTGAAAAGGGCCAATTTAATAAATGTGCCCCTAGGTATGCTTCAGCACCCGTTTAATAAAATTATTTCCTTCTCTAGCTTTCTCTTGAGTAGTGTCCCTGTCCTAAGAGGCTGGTGCGTAATTCAAACATAAGAACGTAAAATTCTCAGAATACATCCCTTTTCTCATCTCCTTCTATCTAGGTTCAGAGTATTTTCTCTCAAAATTGTCTTTATTCCAATCACACACATTTACTTAGAAAAACTCTACATATCATTCATGATGTGATTGAGTATTATCCTTGACAGGGATCTCCTATCATGTGGTCGATCATTTATTATGGCAGTTATCACACTTAAAATCATTAGTTTACATATGTATCCTTTCAAAAACTCTGGTTCTACCCTGGCTGGTTTGGCTCAGTGGTAAAGCGTCAACGCACAGACCAATGAGTCGTGGGTTCGATTCCAGCCAAGGGCATGTACCTCGGTTGCAGTTCATCCCCGGCCCTGGTCAGGGTTATGCGGGAGGCAGCCAGTCAATGTTTCTCTCTCTCTCCCTTTCTTACCCTCTCTTTCCCTCCCACTCTGTCTGAAGATAAATAGAAAAATATCCTCAAGTGAGAATTAGAAAAGAAAAACTCTGGTTCTGAGGTCAGATACTATATTTCATTTACTGTAATACCCCCAGAATTTCACTCAGTAATTGGCAGCTACTAGACATAAAATACAAGTTGGAAGAATGAATGAAAACTCCATTTCTATGTAGAATACAAACAGGTTCTGATAAAGGTAAATTCATTACATAGATGATACTAAAGAGAGAGAAGTATAAAATGAAGATGAGATGTTAATAAATACAGCATAACTTTGGTAGAGTAGAGCGTATGGACATGTATACATTTACATGCAAACTTTGTTACCCAGGGAAAGCAGAGAGACAAGGGATGGGAAACTTTAGATGCTTTCCATCCCTTTTAATCGTGGTCATACAAGAAACTGCAATAGTCTCCCACCTCATCCCTTCAACGCAATCAAACTATGGTAAATAATGACTGCCAGTAACCAATAGCACCCACGTAACAGGTGGTTTCTGTGACTACCTCTTAGCTGTGCTGTTCCTCTGATACTGAAGATAAGCTCGCTCACACGTTTCATTATGTCCTGCTTTGAGGGTCTACACTAGGGCTATGGTTTGTAAAGCAACAAGTCAGGGGAGAAGTATTGATACCGGCTACCACATGAATTAACCCATAAAATATTATGCCAGTTTAAAGAAGCCAGTCACAGGAGGCCCACAGAATGTGGTCTGTAGTGGTTGCTGAAGGAAGAGAGTAATTTAAAAAATGTTCTAAAATTAGATAGAGATGATGATGGCATCACTGTGAGTGTTATTTTTAAAAATCCACTGAATTGTACATTTGAAAAGGATGAATTGTATTATATCTCAAGTGAATTCTATCTCAAAGCTGTTATAAAAATTGGGGGAACCAGTTTCATGCACAGTCAGGCAACAGAACAAGTTAAAATCTGTACCTCTTTGGAAAATATATGGCATGTTGCATCTAAAGTTCTGTATGTCTTCTCAATTGTTGATGCTGCCCTCTACATTTTAAAGAAAATTTTTAAAGTACAGAACAGTTCATAGAATAATATAACAGAAGCTTTATGCTCTTGTTGCCATAATAAAAAGACTATTACCATTGTATTTTATTTATTTTGGACATAAATGTAAATGCCTTTTCAATCAATAGCTTGGGTTTATATTCTTATTTTGTTGGAAACCGAAATTTTTTAAATTATTTTTAAATGATATGCTTAAGTAACTTGATTCTCTAATCTCTATTTTTCTGACTTTCTGTTGGGCAGTACAAAGTGCAAATCAGTCAACAATGATTAATATTCAGATTTTGAAACTGCCATTTAAGGGGCATGCATTACAAAGTATAAAAATAAAATACTTATTTTAAAAAAGTGAAAATTAATAAAACATTGCTACCAATCTATATCAGGAAAGGCCATGTCAGCCCCAAACAACTCCTTTTGTCATGGCAAGTAGTTTAGAAACTGCTGAAATTCTTCAGGAATATGGCTAATGAGAAACTGACAATAACATTTGGAAAGATGACAAATACATAATTTTTCTTTCATTTTCTTTCTGTTCTCTTAAAGTGTTATTTTGGAGTGAAAAAGGAAAGCCTATAGGGAAAAGATTTAGAAGAATGAGTGAGCTGAATGATATAAACTAAAATAAATAATAGTGTTTCCTTTTGTTTTAATAGAACATTGGGTTTGAAACAGAGGAGCAGAAACTGTAACTTAGTTTCCTAAAACTCAAAATAATTTTATTTCTAAGCTCTTATCTTTTCAGGCTGTTGAGAAATATAACTTCAGTCATTTGGAAATATTTTCTACTCTCTTCAAAGGCTAGAGTCAGTCAGAGCATTAGAATTTCAGTATCCAGAATAAGCCACCTCGCACAGGCCATATGAATATCAATTTATGAAGTGAAAATGAATATCAGTTTTGAATACTCACTCCACTGCATAACGTCAGGGTCTCCAGGTTCCACTGACAGGCTGGTGTTGAGGTTCAGAGGGACATTTTAAAGAAATAGGACGGGTAAATCCATTTGTTTGTAGAGGGTATTATTTAAAATATCATCACAGTCAACATAAATGCTCAGAGCTAACACCTGTCTGAGACCTCTTTCAAGTGGCCTCAGGGGAAACCGCACAAGACTACCTGGGGTTCTGTCTGGTTTTTGGTTTTTTTTATCCTCACCTGAGGACATTTTTGCATTTATTTTCAGATAGAGCGGGAGGGAGGGAGAGAGGGAAGAAGAGAGAGAGAGAAACATCAACATGAGAGGGACATATCGAGAGAGACACATCGAGTGGTTGCCACCCACACAACCCCAACCAGGGCCGGGGACAAACGGCAACCGAGGCACGTGCCCTTAGCGGGAACCGAACCCGGGACTCTCTGGTCCGCGGTCCGACGCTCTAACCGCTGAGCCAACCGGCCAGGGCTTCCGTCTGGTTTTATAGCATGTGTCCTTTCTCTTTAAACCCTCTTGCCTCACTAGCACTGTGAAACTCTGCCTCACCCAGGTGACTGTAGGGTCTTACTGCTTTCACTTAGCACTCCCGGAAGCACGGTTCAGTTCTCTCGCTTTTTGCTCTCTTTTACTCTCCTTCACCCCAAATTCCTGCTTGCTCCCTGGCTGCCTTGCTTTCCCCAAACCCAGACTGGGAAATCCTCTTTTAATCCAGGGTTGATCTCTACTTGCTGTGTCTGCTCACGATGACAGATGGACATCAGATGACAGATAGATAGGTAGATAGGTGGACAGATAGACAGATAGGTGATAGATATACTTAGATGTAGATACAGATGCATACAGATATTCTTTCCTACTCAAGTGTCTCTTCTTAAACATAGCTTTTGGTTTTTAGATTAAAAAAAAAAAGCCAGGAAGAGTCATACATTAACTTTGCTTTCTATCTTGTCACTTAAAATCTTGAATTGGGAAAAGGAAAATGGTAATATAATATATTATAATGTAATATGGTATACTATAGATAGAAATAAATAATAAATGAATGTCTCTAAACATGTTCACACTAGGCTATGTGACTAAAAACAACTGTAACATGTAATAGGTTATTTTTAATTTTTATAAATAATGATCTTCCAAGAACATTTAAGAAAGTGAACGCAGGAGACTTACATGGTTAACGGAGGATTTCTGTTTCTAAAGAACTAAAATTATTCTAATACCCATAATCAGGCTTTAACATTCAGGATTTTTGAATTTATGTTGTATGCAATACATGTGTAATGTCTTACAAAATATTAAAGCATAAGCATTAAATAAAATAAAAAATACTTTAATGGCCACTTAAATTTTCATTCTTTTCAGTTAGCTTAAATTTTAGTGGATGAAAAAACCTACTTCAATGTTAGGGAAAAGCTGACTTTGATGATTTTGTAAAGGATTAATCAGAGAAACACAAGATTATTGCATGGAGATGGATTTGATGATTTTGATGAGTTCTGAACATATTTCCTTAAATAAAATGTCAAAAAAAAATTAAAGTCCAGATTTCGTTTCTTTAAAAAAAAATCTGGTTTCTGCTTAGAGATGTAGAGAGCTAGAAAGAGTCTCATTCTTATCCACACAAGATTGAAAAACCTGTACAAGCTGCACATTAGTTACTTTTCTTGAACCCAGCACAGAACTGAGATTGCAGCGAAATTAAGTGACCTGAAAGCTTGGGAAGGAAAGCCAAGAGCAGCAAGAAACAGAAACCTCTCATTTGAATACCTAGAGTAGACGGTAAATACAGATTAAATTTTTAAAACAAATTGTGAAAGATGGACTAGACTAGACTGTGGGAAGCCCACTGGGGCTGCAGACACGAGGATTTCACAAACTTATGCAGACTTATCCTTCTGAACCTGACCAGGAGATGACAGAAACAAATCAGGGAGAAGCCAAGAATGCTCTTCTTCTGATACTGCCTGGGGAAGTAGAACAGCAGTAACTCCTGACACTTTGCCCAGATCCCACCTCCTCTATCTTTCATTCAGAATAAAAGATTTAACCTGCAGAGAGAAAACAATAAAAAGAGCTGCCCTAAGGCACTGGTAAAAACTCATTGCAGCTTATGAGAGGGAAAAAAATATATACCAATTCCTAACAATATCTTCCAGAGCTAGAAGGAGAGCAAACAAATCCCACTCACTATTTCTAAAACCAACACTTCCTTCATACCAAAATGAGAAAGAATATTAAAATAAAAGGAAACTGCAGACCAATGTGTCTTATGAAAATAGATGTAAAAATTCTCACCCTAATTTGAACATTCTAATTCAGCAATATATACAAGGAATAATACATCACCACAAAGGAGAATATATCCCAAGAATACAAAACTGGTGCAACAATCAATGCAATTCTCCATATTAACAGACAAGAAGAAATGCTATATGATCAGCTTATTTAATGCAAAAGAGCATTTGAAAAAATTCAACACTCATTCATTACTAATATTATTAGCAAACAATAAGTAGAAGAGAATTACCTTAACATAATAAAGGGCATACTTTTATCCCAAAGTTCAGGAAGAAGGCAAGAATGTTTTCTCTCATCACTGCTATTTAACATCATATGTACTAGAAATTAAAACCAGTGCAATGAACCCCAGCTTTTGGTACATATACACAATGGAGTACTATGCAGCTGTAAGAAAGATCTCTTATCCTTTGAGACTACATGGCAAGACCTGGAAACTATTATCCTAGGCGAAACAAGCCAAGCAGAGAAAGACAAATATCATATGATCTCACTTATTTCTGGAATATAACGAACATAACAGTCTGAGGAACAGGGTAGTCTCAGAGACGTGGAAGTAGGGTACAGACTGACAATTGCCAGAAGAAGGGGTGAGGGGGGAGCGATAAACCACAGAACTTATACACATGTACGCATAACCAGTGGACATGGACAACGCATAACCAATGGACATGGACAACAAAACTGAGGACGGGGCAGGGAGGGAGGGGGAGGAGAGTGTCAATAGGGGAAGAAGGAGAAACATCTGTAACAAAAATAAATAAATAAAATAAAATGTTAAAAAAGGGCAATGAGGCAAAAAAAAGAAATAAAATAAATATACATTGTAAAGAAAAATGTTGAAATAAATCTATTCACAGGTGTTTTATTTTAAATATAGAAAACCCCAAAGCATTGACAAAATTTATGTGTTTACCTAGGATATAAGGTAAAATCAAGAGCACAGCCACAGTCCTAGTCCTACAGGAACTTTAATAGCATGTTTTGATGTCTAGACTACCCAGTACCTCCTATGACTTTCCTTTTTTGAGGGGTTTATTAAGTTCTTCTTGAGAGTTTTTTTCCCCCATAGGAACTGCATAATTAATATTTGTTGTTAGAGAAAAAACAAAAAATAGCTTATTGACAATTTTATTGGGCTTTTATTATTCATAAAAATACATTAATGAACAAAGCAAACGATTTTGCATTGAGATTGTGTTGATGATTTTGATAGATTCTTACCATATTTCCTTAAGTAAATTATATTTAAGTTGTATATATTGGGATATATATATATATATATATATATATATATATATATATAAAGTCTTAGAGAAGTAAATCAATGAGACATCCTTAGTTCTTTACAATGTTGAGTACACATATCTGTAAGCAAAGGATGCAAGGGATATCTTTCTATTTGTTCAAATAACCTATGAGCTTCTAAGTAGTGTTTTATTTCCCCCTCATACAAATGCTGCACATTAAAAAAAAATTACTTTCCTGGCATTGTATATTTTTATTGCTCTTTTAAATGGGGTTTTCTCTTTTATTATATCTTGTAACTATTTGTGTATATGGCGGCAATAGAACTGGGTAGAAGAAGCAGCTGCATTCCTGACAAAGCCTCGTCCTCTGCAGCAAGGATTGCCCATGACACGACCTCAGGAGAAGTAGTTCTCACCGCTGAGGAAGGTCCTGAAGGTGACAAAACTGGGTGGAGCCTATGTCACCTGTTCACTGGCCACAGCTGGGCTCCAAGTCTTCCGGTGAACATGGGTGTGAGTGCTGCATGTCTACCACAGCTGGGAGTCAGTATCTGAAGGACTGAAAGAAAGCTAAGAGTGAGAACGAGAGAAAACTAATAACAGAGCCCAGAGGAATATGTAATGAACAAGCAGGGAAAGGAGAGTTTGAAAGTAGAGTAAGAAGAACACGAGAAGTGGAGGTAGTTTGGGGGCTTCGTCAAATATCTAAGGATTCATGGTAAGGACTGAAAATGTTGATGTCTTTGCAAATGATTTACTTCGCGAGTTTTGATTGTGTATTTTAAAATCAGAAAGAATGTTAGAGTAGAATGTGGGTTGGATGAGAAAAGTTGTTTCCAAGTAAATTTTCAAGAAAATTGAGTATAGAAAATATTAGAAAAATGCTGCAGAGTAAAAGAATAAATTAAATATATAGGGGGTAAAGGGGACTAATGGATAATGAGAAATCTTCAAAAAGCCCCAGGCCCTGTGTGAAATCATTATTTTTTAAGAGGATTTAGGGACATTTTATCCAAAGTGATTTGATGGGTTAGTGTGAAGTAAGGTCATGGTGTTTGTGTTAATAGCTTAATGCTTTTGTATGTTAAAAAGTCAGTTATTTACTGAAAGTGAGAGAGAAATTGGAAGTTAAGTTTAAAAAACTTGGGGAAGCCCAGCTTTGAGCTAGAACCATGAAAACTGGGAGAGAAAGCTAAGAAGGGAAATACCAAGGTTTCTGGCCTGCACTGAAATCTAGCTTAAGTTGGAACCACAAATGTATAACAACATCAACTAGAGCTGTGCTGTCCAAAACAAGTCAGTATCCATGTGTCTATTAAATTTAAATTAATTAAAATAACATAATAATTCAGTCTCTTAGATGTATTAGTCACATTTCTGGTACTCAAAAGTGACTCATTGGACAGAACAGATACAGGAAATTTCCATGATTGCAAAAAATTTATTTGAGCAGTCTAGATAGGTGCAGCAACACAGAAGCAACAGCTAAGAGTACATATATTTAAAGGGATTTAGAGTCCTGGCCGGTTTGGCTCAGTAGTTACAACGTGGGCCCACGGACCAAGGAGTCGCGGCTTCGATTCTGGTCAAGGGCAGGTACCTCGGTTGCGGTTCATCCCTGGCCCTGGTTGGGTCATGCGGGAGGCAACCAGTCAATGGGGCTCTGTCACGGTGATGTTTCTCTCTGTCTCTCTCTCCCTCCCTCTCACTCTATTTAATGATAAATGGAAAAATATCCTTGGGTGAGGAATAAAAAATAAATAAAATAAAGGGATTTAGAGCTGCCATTATGCTTATGGGGGTGGATCCTGAGACTGATGCTAAATAAAGGGTGTTTGCAAAACCTAATCTGCATATAAAAAGACAAGAAGAATAGGAAAGAGTTGACACATAAACTCCACATGGAGGTATCTGGGTCTGTGGTATTTGATGAGGCTGAGGCAGGGAATGAAAGAGAAATTGATCAGGGAGATAAGTTTAAGATTTCACAGGTGGAATCATCCCCAGTGAGGATAAAGCTCAGGGTGTGGTGGAAATGGAATGGATTTGTAGGTTCACTGGGGTTCACAGAGTCAAGGAAATACAGGGTGTCCCAGAAAATGTATATACAACTTTGAATAATTATAAAGCCAGCTTTAATTATAATATATTTCACTTTCAAAATGTAATAGAATCTACAGGCACCCTGTATACATTTTGGGGGGACACCTTGCATGTTCCTGGACAGATAAACTAATTTGAATGTTGAGGTCACATAACAAAATATTACGTTTATAATGGTTAGGAAAACCACTTGATAAACAACAGAAATGAAAAACAATAGGAGTGACATAGGCAAATGACAAATGATCCTTAAAGAATAGGGATGAAGAAACATGGGTTTGAAACCTAACTTGAGGTTTATGAACCAATCACATTGGTTATATTTTCATCTATCATTGTCATATTGCTATTATTTTCCCTACATATGAATGAGAAGGTAGCAAAGAAAAACTGGAAAATCTTGAGGGATGGAGTTAGATACATCTGGGCTTTAAATCCCAGCCCTCTAACATTTACCTGACATTTCATTTGTGGTAACATTATATAACTTGACTAAATTTACATTTTCCTCTTTGAAATGGAAATTGTGGTAATTATCTCCAAGAGCATCATCATGTAGATTCAACAAAATGATACATGGGCCCACCTCCTGCTTAGCTCTCTCCTTTTTCCCATTGTGTTCCAGCCACATGCTCGATTTCAGTTCATTGAACACAACATATTCATTTTTAACTTCAAAGCCTTTGCATTCCTGTATCAGCTAGGGTTCCAGCAGAGAAACAGAATCAGTAGGATATCTATCTATCTATCTATCTATCTATCTATCTATCTATCTATCTATCTATCTATCTATCTATCAATATATATGTTTTAGGACAATGAAAAGCTAGGAAAATTCTGGGACAAGAGGAATAGGGAAACTGAGGCAGGAAATTAAACAAAGCCAAAAAGCTTTGCAGACTGCTTGTAGCAGGGCCTTATCTTGAGAACAAGGTTAAAACCTCTCCTCACAGAAGAATGCAGGAGAGGATGGGGGAATCAAAGACCACTTAGTGCAAACCATCCTGAAATTGGTACAACAGCAGAGAGGAGGAGGAAAGAGTATAAACAAAAAGCCAGGTGTTTTCCATAAATTGTGGAAAAGCAACAGTAAAGAAACGGGGAGACTTTTAGAATGAATCTGTACCAGGATATCTAGCAAAGGACCTTTTTTAGAAAAGTTATGGATAGAAGGGTATATAAGACAGAAACCGTCTACCCTACTTGCTCTTCAGATTAGCTGAGAGCCCATCTGTGCTTCATAAGCCAGATGCATAGATCTGTTTGCTTTGTTTCATTAATAAATGTGCATACTTTAATGTTTTAATAAATTCACTTGCTTTAACATTTTAATAAATACATTATACGATGCAATCAAGGGCTCTCCTCTGAACTCATTTATATGAGAAGACAAGGATTGAGGTTGGGGACAGCCCACTCCCTCTGATTCAGGGGCCTGTCCAATAACACCTCTCTGGTGTCTGTGAGAGGTGTCTGTCACATCTATATAATTAATCAGTAGGATATATATATGTATATATACACACATATACATACACATATATATACATACATACATATACATGTATACATATACGTGTATATGTATGTATGTATATTCAGTCGGATATATATATATACACATATTTACATATATACATATATATAACTTATTACAAGAAATTGTTTTATACTGTGAGGGATGGCTAAACAAATCCAGTATCTGCAGGATAGGCCTTCAGGAACAGCAGGCTGGAAGTTCATGTGCCAAAGCTGTAGTCCACAGGTGGAATTTCTTCTTCCTAGCAGAAAGAAACCTCAATTCTGCCCTTAAGGTCTTTGAGCTGATTGGATCAGGCTCACCAGATAATTGATATTTTCCTCTTACTTAATATCAACTGATTGTAGACATTAGACACATCTACCACATAACTTCACAGCAAGACTTACATCAGTGATTGATCAAATAACTGGTGTTTGATTGAATAGCCTAACCAACTGACACATAAAACTGACCATTGCAACTCTTTAACTCAATGCCTGAGACACTTTCCCTTGATCTTCATGTACCTGCACACTGTAGACATAGGTAGATCTTTTCTGACTGCCATATTTAATATACCTTGTCCATTTGTTATATATCTCAGCAACCATGTTCATTATTTTTATACTGTGACTACTTTTAAAATGTATGTGTTTCATTTATTTCCAGCCTCCTACACTTGCATTAAGGACAAATATCATGCCTGTCCAGTTCACTGCTGTATTACACATCTCACACTGAACTTGGCACACAGTACGTGCATAGTAGTAGCTCAATAAATGTAATTGAATAAACTAAAATGTCTGGAAAAGTGTAAGCATTCAAATTAAGTACAGTTTTCAATTTCTCCAGGAGTCAGACTTTATTCTATGATTCATAAGTAAGTTAATGAATTGTTTTCTTTTGTTTGTTTTGTTCTGTCTTACAAAATTGTATTTGTAGATTTTCTTACATATTTATTGGCTATATACACACACATCAACCATCCTCTTCCCTCACCCATATATGTGTATAAAGACAGTGTACTTGAAAATTTAGATTGCTTATTTCATGTCATGTTATAAAATGTGATACATTATGTTTTAAAATTTTGAATCATTTATACATTGACAGTCTATTATATATGTATGTGTGTGTGTGTGTGTGTGTGTGTGTGTGTGTGTTTTAACATTCCATAAATGTGATTAGGTTATAGAGTTTATAATGTACTGTGTACTTCATTCATTTTCCTTTTTTGCTAGTCTCTTTGCTTTTTCTGTGCCAATATTACCACTCAGTCCACTCCTGTTCACTCCTGGAATGTGTTTTTAATATTTTTATCTATGCTTCTGTAAGTACAATCAAACATATGTGGGATCATAGTATACATGTAGTGTTGTTTTCTTACTCAATAGACCTTGTAAAATCAATTGACTGTTACAGTTCTAATTCAATCTTCTTAGCCACGTGAGAATATACGTGTCATCATATTTTGAGCATTTTCTATATTTATGGGCATGCACTAGATTTCCACATGGTAGCCCTACAATCAATTCTTCAATGCATGTCCTGGAAACTTTCGCTGCTATTTCGATGTAATATAACAAGGAGAATGAATGAGGGTCACCAGGCATTTTTCCAAACAAGCTACATCAGTTCACGTTTTTATGAACAATTATCTATGGACAGTTATCTCTAAATTATTGCCACAAATAGATCTTTTTGCTCTTTTAACTTTTGTAAGTCTGATTGAAGTAAATTGACCATTTATTTTACTTTTGAACATTTGGATTTATTTAGCAGTTCTCTTCATATAATTAATTATATATTTAATTGTCCAACTGAAAACACAGGTAAGTCTAAATGCTTTTTACTGAAAAGATGCTTTTACAACCATATTTGTTTATTTATCTTTAAGAATTATGCATATCCTTTTGGTTATCTGGGCGTGTCTCAGGAAAGACTGTGTTTGAATTTGTCAGGTTCCTGAAAAAGTACCCTGAGTACACATTTGGCATCTGTGCTAAAAAGCTGAATCATTTTATGATTTTTTTAAACTTACTTTTTTTCTACTATATGAATACATAAAAAATAAGTCTGTTTACTTGAAAATTAGGCTGCTTTATATTATCTCATGTTGTAAAACATACTGTATATTTAAGTTTAAAAATGATGGGTCATTTTGAAATTGACCGTTTATCTAAACAAAACAATAAATATCACATATTATTTAGGAAATAAAAATATTTCTAAGATTGGTAAAAGCCAAAATGAAAAAATTGTCACAAAAGACAATTAAAATTTTCTGTTGATTTTAGTTTTCCTTCTCTGGGCAGTAGTATATACATACTAATTTTGAACATTTTAGTATTAGTGAATGTATATATTGTGGGAATAAGAAATTGCATGAGTATTTTTTAATGCACATGTGTGCTAGAAAAATCAATAAACAAAAGTCTGACTATGTTTCTCAGTTCTGAATAAAATATTATGCATCAATTTCATTAGGAGATATTAGACTTATAGCTTGCTTGAATATTCATTTACTTGCTGTACTAAATGCTTTTTTCTTAACTAAATTTTTAGAAGTTATAACTAGAACACAATGCAATGTTGAAAGGTTATATCTATGAACACCTTTTTTTTTTGTTAAGTGAGATTATCATGTCTTCTCTTTATGTAAAATACAAGAACATGCAAAATGTAAATGGTCTTATAATGTTTCTTCATATCATACACTTTAAAACCATTCTTTAAAAAATTTATTGCATATAAAATGAAGAATAACTGGAAAATTTTTGTGAATCTGCAATGTCTCATCTCACAATTTTCACAAATATTTCAGCCACTTTTCTCTTGTTGACAATAGCTGTGGTTGGTTTCTAACTGTGTTTAGAAAATGATCGAATATAATCATACAACATGTCTGGGCATTTATATTTTACCTACCTCCTATCCCAGCGGTTACTAATTGGTGTGCAAACTTGCCATAGGTTTTGATCAACTGTTACCAGCCAATAGGGCACTGAAGGTAACAGAGTGGTGTTGGAAGTGAATGCGAGATTAAGGGGTAAACATAAGGGTGATACAAAGAGAAAGAGTCATTCGTTTGGGGGTTTAGCCCTCTCCGGGCTTGAATTCCCAGAATTGTGGTATGACATGAAGACTAAAACTATAATGAGGGCCACACAAGAATGCTAGAGAGGCTTCTAGAGCTGAAAGTTGTATATCATGAGTTATCTTTTGTGGCAAAAATAATTTCCTCATCACTATTCTGGAATGATGATTATGGGATAATCATGTTGGCTTGAGACACTTATTACATGCAACTACAAGAATTTTAACAAACTACCAATATTAGGTTTGTTTGTTTGTTTTTTAAAAGAAGATTATACAGACACACACACATACACACACACACACACACACACACACACACAGATATTCACGTAGAATAAATTTGGTATAATTATTATCTTGCTAGTTTTAAGGATACAAAATTATTAAGGTATGACCCTGAGCCTTAACAAAAAGTAGAGTTTGATAAAGGTTCTATAAAAGATAAATAAGCACATGCGAAAGAAAAATAAGGTTACAAAATAGTCAATGCAAACCTTATAATATTTCACACAAAAAAGCAAAATGAAAAAGCAGTTTTTAATAACATATAAAATATATTTAATTATATTTTCCATAAATCTAAACCAAAAGCCCACATTTTCCCTCCTGAGTGTCCTCCCTAGCAAAGAGCAGTACCACATTTCACGCATGGAGCCTTACCTAAATTCTCAGGACACTGGCACATATTCTGTCCTCCTTCAGATTCCTTTGCCTTCTCATTAAATTATTCCTTTTATAAATTCACTACCTCAATTTTTATGTTCCAAAAACTTTTTAATGTGAGAAATAAATACCTCTCAACATGTGCACATTAGTGAAATACTACATATATAGCCTTTCATTGACAGAGCTCTTCAGAACAAAACCTGTCCCAAGGCGAGAGTTCAAGGTCTGTTACAGAAGGTAGGTGTGCCTTTCAACCCTTTGCATATCACAGTTTGCTCTTCTGGCAAGTTTGAAACATAGCAAATGTGAAATATAGCCAGATAGGCACACATTTTCTGCCATGTATATAGGTAGATTGTCAAAAAAATAAAATTCTGTGTTTACCTGGTTCATAATTTCCATATTGGATATCTAATGCACCGATTTGTATTGACTGTGTACACTGTGTTTTGTGTGAAGATGAAAAAAAGACATATAATAAAGCATTTTTGGTGCTAAAATGCTACCTCAGTCACCCTAATTTGCCACAAATGAGACTAAATTAGAGTTTAAAATGAGAACATTGCTACCTTATTCTTCTGGTAGCAATGTGGCATCCTAACAGCATGTAAGCCAGCACAAGATTTAGAGCTCAACTCAACTAGTGGCAACAAACTTAGAAATAAATAGAGGAGGATCAATACAGTGTTGTCTGGAATAATGAAATGGCCCTTGGCTGGAAAAGTCTATTTTATTTGTATTCTTTTAGCTAGGTGTTCTGGAAGTATCTGACCTAGCTCAATGAAAACTAAGTCTACTTTGTTTATAAAGATAAAGACGTGTAAATGGTAAATACCATATAGTATATGGAAATATAAACACATATATAACATATATATATATATATATATATATATATACACACACACACACACACACACACACACACACACACACACTTATATATATCTTTTTTAAAGATGAACTGGCAGAAAGTAGGGTAGGAAACACAGTTTTTATTATTAAAATCATATTATACTTCATTCAAATTCATAAAACAGTTTAAAATCTATCATTTAATATGTCATTAATAGTTCTCATTATATTTTCTTCAATGTATTACTTCAAGTTTAAGAGTTTACAATATTGCCCCGGTCAATTTGGCTCAGCGGTTAGAGCATCAGTCTTTGGACTGAGGGGTCAAGGGTTCAATTTCCGGTCAAGGGCACAGACCTGCATTGCAGGCTCGATCCCCGGCCCTGGTCAGAGTCATGTGGGAGGCAACCAATTGATGTGTCTCTCTCACATCAATGTTTTTCTCTCTCTCCCTCTCTCTTCCCTCCCTTCCATTCTATCTTGAAATCACTGGGAAAATATCCTCGGGCAAGGACTAAATAAATAAAAAAATTTATGATATTATTTTTACAAAGCTAATTACATGAAAAGCTTCTAATACATATTAATATCAGGATACAGAATACATCTTGGAAAAGAAAAAATAATAACCAAGGTTGCTCCTTGCATTCTAAAGTTCTTAAAGTGCTTGGGAGTAAGGAGCTTCACCTGCATGACGAAGGAAGTACTGGTTCCTCTGGTCATGTGATCAGGGCCCAGGATACAACAGTAATGTGACTTGTCAGTATTGGCCCCAGCTTCATCCTGATAGGTCAGCATTGGTACCTAGCGGAAGAACCAGTCCTTTCTATGGCATTATCAGGGGACAGGGTTTAATTTTTATGGCTGCAACTACATGGTGGAGCCATCAAGTGACAGACTTGACCATCAGATGAAGAACCAAACCATCACACTGATGACAGAGGTGGGAGTGGAGTCTTAGTGTCCAAGCCTTGCAATTGACCAGACTGAGTTAAGTGATGAGCCTAAGCCAGTTTTCATAACTTTTGAGGAAAACACTTTTTCTAGCAGGCCAGCCAGAAGATGCTCTGTCCTAAGAAATTACCTCTTTCCTTCCGATGTCTTTGTTTGAAATGACTTAGAGCACATCTGGCTCCTGAATAGTAACATGATAGACTACTTTATTCAACAGTAGAATACACATTTTTCTCAAGCTCACAGGTAGCATTCACCAAAATCAACTACATTCTGGGCCATAAAACACACCTACACATTTAAATGAATAGAAATCATAGGATGTCTGTTCTTAGACTAAATGAAACTATATTAGAAATCAATTAATTGAAAAATAGGCCAAAAATCCCAAAGTATATGGACATTAAACAACACACTTCTAAATAACACATGGGTCAGAGAAGAAATCTCAGGAGAAATTAAAAAATATATTTTGGACTAAATGAAAAGACAGCTTATCAAAACGTGTGATGCGGGATGCAGTAAAAGCCACTGTGGTTAAAGGAAAATTTATAGCAGTGAATGCATATGTAAGAAAATAAGCAAGATTTTAACTCAACAATCTAAGCTTTCATCTTGGGAAACGAGAAACAGAAGAGCAAATTAAATAGAAAGCAAGCAGAAGAAAATAATAATAAAAATTGAAAACATAATCAATAAAAAAAAATCAAAAACTGGCTCTTTGAAAAGATCAATACAATCCATAAGTCTCTAGTCAGGCTAAGAAAAAGAGAAAGGACACAAATTATTAATATCCGAAATGAAAGAGGGGATATAACTACAGATCCCATGGACAGTAGAAGAATAATAAAGAGCTATGATAAATGATTCCATGCCTACAAATACAATAACATAGGTGAAATGAAGCAATTCCTTGAAAGACAATACCCTAAAACTCACACAAGAAGAAGTACATCATCGGAATGGGCCTATATCTATGAAAGAAATTCTATTAACAATGAATAACCTTCCAAAACAAAACCACTAGGTCCAGATGGGTTCAATGGTGAATTTTACCAAATATTTAAGGAAAAAATTCTGCAAATGCCCTCAATCTTTTTCAGAAGATAGAAGCAGAGGAAATACTTCCTAACTCATTCTGTCAGGCCTACATTATCTTAATACCAGAATCAAACAGCTAATACAATAAAGAAGGACAGGAAATAAAAGGCTTACAGATTGGAAAGAAATAAAACTGTTTTTGTTTGCAGAGGACATGAGTGTCTATGTAGAAAATCCAAAAGAATCAACAATAAAACAAACAAAATCTTCCTGGCACTGGTAAGTGATTAAAGCAAGATTGCAGGATGCAAACTTAATGTACAAAAGCCACTGTTTTCCTAGCAATGACAAGTGGAATTGAAATGAAAAGCACAATAGCACTTTCATTAATTAGCACTGCCTCAAGATGAAACACTTAAGTTTAAATCTAACAAAATATGTACAAGATCTACATGAGGAAACAACAAATCTCTGATGAAAGAAATTAATGAATAGATAAGTAAGTGGAGAGATAGTTCATGTTCATGGAGAGGAAGACTCAATACTGTCAAGATAATCAGTTTTTCCCAACTTGGTCTATAGATTCAATGCAATCCCAACAAAAATCCCAGCAAGTGATTTTGTAGATATTGACAAACTGATTCTGAAGTTTATATGGAGAGGCAAAGACCTGGAATAGCCAACACAAAAATGAAGGCGAAACACAAAGTTCGAGGACTGACACTACTCAACTTCAAGCCTCAATCTAAAGCTGCAGTCATCCAGACAGTGGTATTGGTGAAAGAATAGACAGTTTGATCAATGGAACAGAATAGAGAGCCCAGAAATAGATTTACATACATACAGTCAACTGGTCTTCTTGACCAATGGTGCTGGAACACTGGACATGCCAAAAAACTGAATCTAGACACAGACTTTAACCCGCCACAGAAATTAACTTGAAATGGATCAGAGACCTAAATGTAAAATGCAAAACTAAAAAACTCCTAGATGACAACATAGGAGAAAACCTACATGACCTTGGGTATTTCTTTTATTTTTGTTCTTTATTGATTTTAGAGAGAAAGGAAGGGAGAGGGAGAGAGATAGAAACATCAATGAGAGAGAGCATCGATTGGCCGCCTTCTGCATGTCCCACACTGGGGACCAGGCCCACAACCTGGGCAGGTGCTCTGACAGGGAAGCAAACTGGTGACCTCTTGGTACATGGGTCAATGCTTAACCACTACGCCACAGCAGCCAGGTAGCAATGACTTTTTAGATAGAACATCAAAGACAGGATCCATGAAAAAACTAATTGATAAGCTGGACTTGTTAAAATTAAAAACTTCTGCTCTGTGAAAGATAATCTCAAAAGGAGAAGACAAGCCACAGACTGGGAGTAATATTTGTGAATGACAGAGCTGATAAAGGACAATATATATTGTCCAAATATATATATATATATATTTTAAATCTTAAAAGTCAGTGAGAAACAACCCAATTTAAAAATGGGCCAAAGACCTTAACAGATACCTCAGCACAGAAGATACACAGATGGCAAATAAGCACAGGAAAAGATGTTCCATATCATACGTCATCAGGGAAAGACAAGTTAAAACAACAGCAAGGTACCACTACACACTTGGCCTAAACCTGGAACACCGACAACACCAAATGCTGACGAGAATGTGGAGCAACAGCAGTTCTCATTCACTGCTGATGGGAATGCAAAGTGGTGTAGTCACTTTGGCGGACTGTTGAAGTTTCTTACAAAACTGAATATGCTCTTACTATAAAATCCAGTAATTACACTCCTTGGTATTTACTCAAAAGAATTGAAAACTTATATCCACACAAAAACCTGTACATGGATGTTTATAGCAGTTGTATTCAAAACTACTGAAACCTAGAAGCAACCAAGATGTTCTTCAGTAGGTAGGTGGATGAATTGTGGTATATCTAGGAAATGGGATAGTATTGAGTGCTAAATAGTAATGAGCTGAAAAGCTATGGAATACATGGAGGAACCTTAAATGCATGTTACTAAGTGAAAGAAGCTAATCTGAAAAGGCTACATCCTATAGGTTTCCAACTAGATGACATTCTGGGAAAGGCACAACTATGGAGACAGTAAAAGATCATGGTTTCCAGGGGTTGGGGGCAGGGAGGGATGAACACTGAGGAGTTTTAGGGGAGTGACAATACTCTGTATGACACTATAATGATGGATACATGTCATTATACATTTGTCCAAACCCGTAGAAGGTACAGCACCCAGAGTGAGCCCTACTGTAGACTCTGGACTTGGGATAACAATGATGTGTCCATGGAGGTTCATCAGTTGTAACAAAGGTACCATTCTGGTGGGAGATGTTGATAGTGGAGGAGGCTGAACATGTGTGGGGGCAGGTGTATCAAGTGTATATTAAAAAATCTCTACCTTCGCTGCAGTTTTGCTGTGAACCTAAAACTTCTCTTTTTAAAAAGTTTAGTAAACCCAGCGGGTGTGGCTCAGTGGATTGAGTGTTGTCCCATGGACTGAGAGGTCCCGGTTCAAATCCTAGTCACAGCACATGCCGGAGTTGCTGGCTCCATCCCCAGTAGGGGGCGTGCCAGAGGCAGCCCATCGATGTATCTCTCTCACATTGATGTTTCTATCTCTATCTCCCTTCCTCTCTCTCTAAAAAAATCTATAAAAACATATTTTAAAAGTATTTAAAAAATGTTTATTTAAAAAAAAAATCCATGACACGGGACAAATATGCTTTGCTTGTTCCAGAAATAGCAAAGAAGCCACGGTGGCTTCTCCCTAGTGGCAGAGAGGAATGGAGAGGCCAGGCCACCGAATGCCTGTCAGGCTAAGGGAAGAAGTGTGAAGATAGTTGTTTGGGGCCATTTAGTGTCCCCTAAAGACTCGTTTTCACAAAAGCACAATAAATAGAAATAGTTGATCATTATAATGATAACTCTGTAAACTAAATTTTGAATAATATGCTCCATTTTCTAGAGAAATGTTTTAAAAATAGATTACTGTATCTACTTCCCTGAGTGAACCGTTGTCAGTTTCTAACACTCGAAGAGGTTTTATAGATATCCAAGACCCTGCGGGGTGAGGTTTTTCCTGCCATGTGGGTGCCACAGGGCCAGATACCTTCAATAGCCTGTCCCTACCCTTCATGAAGCCCGCTGCCTGGGCTCCCGCCAGCCTGCAGAGCTGACCAGTTGCCTGTCACTGTGCTGCAAACCACCTGACACCCACCATTTCCTCAACTCCTGCTTCTACAGATCAGCCTGACCTGTCTGTGAGCGCCATCCGCAAACTCCTGACACACACCTGAAACAGATCTGTAGTCTCCCTGTTTCAAAGCCTGACACATGGCAAGTTCTATGTTACTTTAACTCTTTAACCTAAGAAGTAACTACCAGATGAACACACAGGAAGGGTGAAACTAAATGCATTTATCTTAAATAGCTTAGCTTCTCATGAGTTGCTAAGTAAAATATATTGTATTCTGGATGTTTAGTACATGTTGACTTCTTGTTTCTGACCACATACATTGTTGACATTGAAATTCAGTGACCTCTGTTGATGGCTGTGAGAAGAATCCCAACCCAGAATTTTCAGCTAAAAATGTTTTAATTTAGAATTGGCTCACTGACTTGAATTAAGGTTTTGCATTATAAATAAACACTGTGGGAGCAGTTCTGGTGTATGGGTGGGTGGTTTTGTGCAGGATGCTTAGAATACTACCGTGGCATTACAAACACTGTATACTCTCTGGCCTGGTTCCCAGATTTGCTTGAAAAGGGTCGTAAAACAGGCTGAAATTAATGACAGGAATGCTAAATCCCAATTAGAGGTGTCTTCAAAGGAATAATTAGGCAGACTTAATATGAGAAGATTATGGGAAGAAAAGGCTTTGGGCCAGTTATACACTGAAGGAAAAAAGATGTGAAACAAAGCAACTAAAAGAGACTGGAGTTGATGAATATTTCAGGAAGTGATTTTTAAAATCTGCTTATCTTAAAAATAATACAAATATATTGAGACAGAAAACTGGAGAGGGACGACCACTGATCTCAGCCGAGAAGCAAGGGTGTGGGCACTGGAACCACCCTGCTGCATACACAGGGCTGGTGACTTGGGGACCCGTATTTTCTTTATGAAGGGGGACAGGGTGTTTGCTTCTCGAATAACAGTAACAGCAGCAGCGAACACTGAAACTGGGTTTACCACGTAGACTGCCACATATTAATGTCCCTGTTTCGTTTCCCTCATCTGTAAAATAGAGGTTCCATTGCATTACCCTAGGAGGTAGGCACAGAAGTGACTCACTCGGGCCACACAGGTAGGTGTCAGACGGTGGATTCAAGCCCAGCCCTGGCTCTGCAGTGCAAGCTATCACTCACTGTAAGACACACGTTTGAGGGAGGCGCAGGGACATGTGCCCTGGCTTCGTTGTAAACTGTCCCGTGTAGCTCAGTGTCGCACACAGCATCCTCCTGGCTTTGGTCCTGCCATCCCCACCCCTAGGAGCCCGCAGGCTCCGGTGGGTACAGCTGGCAGGGCGCTGCTGGTCCCTGCAGCCCGACACAGGCATCCTGCGTCCTGGAGTGGGAGCGTTTATCAGGGATGCAAACACTGTGCGAACTGACTTTCCAGGACGTTTTCTAACTTAAAAGCCTAAAGAATTCTCAGCTGATCCACTTCTGAGCAGCAACCTCCACCCGCCTTTCACCGAGGCGCCGGGTGCAAGCACAGGCCACCAGTGGGCAGCGGCTGCGCGCCGCGTGGGAGGAGGGCGCGAGTGGTGGGCGGGGGCGCAGCGCTGCCTCCAGCTCCCTGCGCGGCCCGCGGGCGGCCGGGCGGGCTCGGGCTGGGACCCTGGCACCGCGCGCCCAGGCGCTGCACAACTCATGTCGGGAACCCGGGCAGATCTCGCTGCGGGAGCACGGGGTGCTGAGCCTCTGCAGGGAGCAGGACGTCCAGGGCTGGCCGAGGGCATCCACAGCCGCGGCGACCGGGACCT
Source organism: Tadarida brasiliensis (assembly GCA_030848825.1). Taxonomy (NCBI): domain Eukaryota; kingdom Metazoa; phylum Chordata; class Mammalia; order Chiroptera; family Molossidae; genus Tadarida; species Tadarida brasiliensis. The sequence goes on from CM061263.1 coordinate 92,699,963, forward strand.
CTTCCCGGCCTCCCCGGTGCGGGTAGGTGATCCTCGAGCCCCGGAGTCGGGGCCGCCTTACATTTTATTTTGTGACCTTTCTTACTAAAAGGAAGTTCTCATTTTTATCATTTAATTTTTGACCAAATTTCAGTTGTCTTTTCCATCCCAATGCCTGTGTATTGACTTTCCCTATTCCCTTTCATTCTTGGTTGCAAAGTAGCCAAGTTTTTGTTTAGTTACAAGTTTCTTATAATGCATTGTCAAACACAGCTAACAGCAAAAACACATGCAACTCAGAAAAGGTTTTTCACTTCCTGTCACCCACCATCCTCGGGTAAATTAGGCGTGTTATATGTCTTCCGATTTCTTGTATTTAGTACGGAGTATTTTTCACTGATATGGATACTGTCCCATATTCTGATAACATTTATTTCCTTACTACCCACTGCATGAGTCCTAAAACAATGTCACAGATAGATTTCAATATTTGAGGCAGCACTCCACTCACAGTTACAGATTTTTATTTCAGACAGGATGGGCTAAGTAAATAATGCTGTTAAAAACAACACAAAATCTACATTTTTAAAATTAGTACACTTTACTGTTAGAGAAATTTTAAATTTATAGAAAAATTGAACAGAAAATACAGAAAGTTTCCATATGTCGCTCCATACCACTCAGAGTTTTCTTTTTGCAATTTTTATTAATTTATTTTTGTTACAAATGGTTCTCCTTTTTACCCCCTAGACAGTCTCCTGCTGATCCCCCCTGCCCCCAGCATTGTTGTCTATGTCCATTAGTTATGGCATACATGCATATAAGTTCTTTGGTTTATCTCATCCACCCTCCCCCCATCCTACCCCCATCTCCTGAGGTTTGTCAGTCTGAACGGTACTCCTTCCTGTGTCTGGGTCTATTTTGTTCATCAACTTATTTTGTTCATTATATTCCACAAATAAGTGAGATCACGTGGTATTTGTCTTTCCTTGACTGGCTTGTTTCGTTTAGTATAATGCTCTCCAGGTTCCTCCATGTCCTCTCAAAAGATATGAGATCTCTCTTTCTTACAGCTGCATAGTGTTCCATTGTGTATATGTACCACAGCTTTTTTATCCACTCATCTACTGATGGACACTTGGGCTGTTTCCAGATCTTAGCGATTGTAAATAGTGCTGCTATGAACATAGGGGTACATATATTCTTTCTGATTGGTGTTTCAGGCTTCTTAGGATATATTTCTAGAAGTGGGATCACTGGGTCAAATGGCAGTTCCATTTTTAATTTTTTGAGGAAACACCATATTGTTTTCCATAGTGGCTGCACCAGTCTGCATTCCCACCAGCAGTGTACTAGAGTTCCCTTTTCACCACACCCTCGCCAGCACTTATTGATGATTTGGTGATTGCAGCCATTCTGGACAACCCCCTGAATCAGAGGGAGTGGGCTGTCCCCAACCTCGATCCTTGTCTTCTCATATAAAAGAATTTATAGGAGAGACCTTGATTGCATTGTGTATTTATTAAAACATTAATGCAAGTGAATTTATTAAAACATTAAAGCATGCACACTTATTAATGAAACCAAGCACGAGGTGATACCTCTTAGTTGTTTTAATTTGCATCTCTCAGAGTTTTTCTTATTAACATCTTCTATTAGTGTTGTGCATTCCTTCTGTTAGGAGAAAGATATCAGGGCAGGAAGATTAGGGAAACTGAGGCAGAAAATTAAAGCCAAAAAGCTTTGCAGACTGCTTGTAGCAGGGTCTTATTTTAAGAACAAGGTTAAAACTCTCTTCACAGAAGAATGCAGGAGAGGAGGGGGAATCAAAGACCACTTGGTGCAAATCATCCTGAAATTGTTACAACAGCAGAGAGGAGGATAAAAGAGGAGTATAAACAAAAAGCCAGGTGCTTCCTATAAAATGTGGGAAAGCGATAGTAAAGAAAAGGGGAGACTTTTAGAACGAATCTGTACCAGGATATCTAGCAAAGGAATTTTTTAAAACAAGTTATGGACAGAAGGGTATATAAGACAGAAACCACCCACCCTACTTGCTCTTCAGATTAGCTGGGAACCCGTCTGTGCTTTATAAGCCAAACATATAGGTTTGCGTGCTTGGTTTCATTAATAAATGTGCATGCTTTAATGTTTTAATATATTCACTTGCATTAATGTTTTAATAAATACAAAATGCAATCAAGGTCTCTCCTATAAATTCTTTTATATGAGAAGACAAGGATCGAGGTTGGGGACAGCTCACTCTCTCTGATTCAGGGGGTTGTCCAATAACACCTCTCTAGTGTCTGTGAGGGGTGCCTGTTACATTTTGGTCACACTTACAATTAATGAACTAATATTTGTTATTATTAATTAAATCTGTGGTTTTCATTAGGATTTGGATTTTGTTTTGTACAGTTCTGTGGGTTTTGACAAATATATAATGCCATCTATCTGTCATTATGGTATCTGCCAGAATAGTTTTGCTGCCCTAAATACCCCCATGGGCCCTACCTAGTCATCTTTCTGCCATTTGTTCAAGCCCTTGGAAACCACTGATCTTTTAATATTTTCTGTAAAATTTTGCCTTTTCCAAAAGGTTACATAGTTAGAATCCTACAGTATATAGCCTTTTCAGATTGGGTTCTTTCATTAGCAATATTCATTTAAAGTTTCTTCATGTCTTTTCATGGCTTGATAGCTGATTTTATTGCTGAACAATGTTCCATTGTATTGATGCAAATAGTATGTCACTCACCTTTTGAAGGACATTTTGACAGTTATGAATAAAGATTCCTTAAACACTCAGGTACAAGTTTTTGTGTGAACTCAAGTTTTCAATTCATTTAGATAAATACCAGTGGAGTGTATTTGCTGGATGATATAAGACTGTTTAGCTTTGTAAGAAATGGCCAGATTGTCTTCCAAAGTGTCTGTAGCATTTTGCGTTCCCACCAGCACTGCATGAGATTTCCTGTTGTTCCACATCCTGTCAGCAATTGATTTTGTTAGTGTCTTGAGTTTTAGCCATTTTAACAAGTGTGTAGTAGTATTTCATTACTATTTTAATTTACAAGTCCCTCATGATATATGATGCTAAACATCTTTGAACTATGCTTATTTGACACCATATATCTTCTTTGGTGAGGTATGTGTGCCCATTTTTTGCCCATTATTATTTGGTTGATTACTTTCATATTATTGAGTGTTAAGGGTTCTTTGCATATCTAGATGCCAGTTCTTTAACAGATACGTTTCACAAATATTTTCTCTCAGTCAGTGGTTTGTCTTTGAATCCTCTTAACTGTATTTGCAGAGAAGTTTTTACATTTAACAAAGTCTAACTTATCAGTTTTCTATTTTGTGTATAGTGCTTTTGGTTGTATATAGAAAAAGTCATTTCCAAACTCTAGTTACTTATATTTTCTCCTATGTTATATACTTGGAGATTAATCATTTTGCATTTTAAAGTTAAATGTATGAAATTTTTAAGTTAATTTTTGTGAAATGTGTAAGGTCTCTGTCTAGATTCTATTTTTCTTCATCTGTGTCCAGTTGTTCCTCACTATTTTTCTTTTTAGACTTCTTTTTCTGTTGAATTGTATTTCTTTTTTTTATTTTTATCAAATTTCATTTGACTATATTTAAATGAATATATTCTTGAGCTCGCTATTCTGTTCCATTGATCTATTTGTCAATTATTTCACCACTACCACAGTGTCGACATCATTATAGCCTTATAGAAAGTCTCAAAGTCGGGTAGTCACAGTGCTCTGATTGGTTCTTCTTCTTTATCATGTTGGTTATTCTGGGTCTTTTGTTTTTCTCCATAAACTTTAGAATAAATTTGTAGGTAGCCACAAAATAATTTGCTGGGATCTTGATTGGGATTTCATTGAATCTTTAGACCATGTTGGGAAGAACTGACTTCTTAACTAAAATTAATCTTCATATTCATGAATATGAGATATTTTTACTTATTTCCTTATTTGATTTCTTTCATCCGAATATTGTCATTGCTGTGGTCTGAATCCCAAAGCTCATATATTGAAATCCTAACCCTCAAAGGTGATGGTGGTAGCAGGTGGGCCTTTGGGAGGTGATTTTTCCATGAGGGATTAGCAGTGAAATTATTTTATAACAATATTCCCAGGCCTTTCTTTAGTCTCTTTAAAATTGCTGTCATTCATTTCACTTATCCATTAGCTATAATCATGTAACACATTATTGCTACTATTATTTTGAGCAGTCATGGTTATGAAGATTATGGAGATATGAGAAGAGTACTGAGTATATAAAGCCTATTGAAGTCTCAAAGATATTGAGTCACTAGGTAACCAAATGTTGACTCTAGAAGAAAACTATAAAAACCAGTGCTTTTTAAAATTTTCACCTGACCTCAGTAGCTTAAAAGTCCATTTCAAAATTCTTTGTCATCATCTTTGGAGTTCTAGCTTCCACTTCGTTTATGAAGATGGTGCTTCTATTTTAGTACTAGGACAATGTAAACATGTGTATCATTCAGGTAAATATCTCATAAAAAAATTTGTATAAATATCTCTGAAGGTAGCTATATATAGTATCAGAGTGCATCTAATAAGTTTCAGTATGTCTTTCAGTTTCAAGATTTTATAAAATTAGAGTAGTAAATAAAACAATGGCAAAAAAAAAATACTGCCATACTTTTTAATACTATGGTGGTTATTAAACAAATAACCATAACTCAAGACTCAACTACTCTGAGCCAAAAATATAATATGTCACCAGGGACAATTATGGCAAATTAATTATATAGTAGAGTGTAATTTTACAATGAAGAATAATTATTGTTTTATTCTTGTGATCCATGACTCAGTATTAGCTCATGAAGTATGACTCTGTTAAGTGCAAAATGACCTTTTAGTTTCTTTAATACTAAAAACCCATTTTATTATAATATCTCATGTAAATTAAACAAGATATATAAAAATGTTTAACACTGTATCTATAACTATAATTGTTTTTTTATTTAATATTTTTTATTGTCGAAATTATTGTAGATGCCTCCCTTTTTCCCCATTGACCCCCACTTCCCACTCTCACCCCCCTCCTGCTTTCCCCAACCTAATGCCTGTGTCGATTGGTTGTGCATATATGCATATAAGTTCTTTGGTTTATCTCTTCCCTCTCCTCTCATCCCCCATCCCTCTGAGATTTGTTAGTCTGTTCCCTACTTCCATGACGCTGGATCTGTTTTGGTCGACAGCTTATTTTGTTCATGATGTTCCACAAATAAGTGAGATCATGTGGTACTTACCTTTCTCTGACTGGTTTATTTCGCTCTCCAGGTCCCTCCATGTCATCTCAAAGGGTCAGAGAGCTTTCTATCTTACAGCTGCATAGTATTCCATTGTGTGAATGTACCACAGCTTTTTTTAAAATTATTTTTTATTAATTTATTTTTGTTACAGATGTTTCTCCTTTTTCCCTCATTGACACCCTCCACCCAAACCCTCCCCTCACCCGCCCTGTCCCCAGCTTTGTTGTCTGTGCCCATTGGTTACGCATACATGCATATAAGTTCTGTAGTTTATCTTTTCCTCCCCAACCCCTTCTGACGTTTGTCAGTCTGTACCCTACTTCCATGTCTCTGGGTCTATTTTGTTCATCAGTTTGTTTTATTCATTATATTCCACAAATAAGTGAGATCATGTGATATTTGTCTTTCTCTGCTCGGCTTGTTTCACTTAGGATAATACTCTCCAGGTCCCTCCATGTCGTCTCAAAGGATAAGAGATCTTTCTTTCTTACAGCTGCATAGTACTCCATTGTGTATATGTACCACAGGTTTTTTATCCACTCATCTATTGATGGACACTTGGGCTATTTCCAGATCTTAGCTATTGTAAATAGTGCTGCTGTGAACATAGGGGTACATATATTCTTTCTGATTGGTATTTCAAGCTTCTTAGGGTATAGTCCTAGAAGTGGGATCACTGGGTCAAATGGCAGTTCAATTTTTAATTTTTTGAGGTAACACCATATTGATTTCTATAGTGGCTGCATCAGTCTGTATTCCCACCAGCAGTGTACTAGAGTCCCCTTTTTTCCACACACTTGCCAGCAGTTGTTGTTTGATGATTTGTTGATAGCCATTCTGGCAGGTGTGACGTGATACCTCATAGTTGTTATAATTTGCATCTCTCTGAGGATTAGAGATGTTGAGCATTTTTTCATATGTCTCCTGGCCATTTGTATGTCCTGTTTGGAGAAGTATCTATTCAGGTCCTCTGTCCATTTTTTAATTGGATTGTCTTCCTTTTGTTGAGTTGTATGAATACTCTATATATTTTGGATATTAACCCCTTATCCGATGTATCATTGGCAAATATGTCCTCCCAGAGAGTGGGTTCCCTTTTCATTTTGATACTGGTTTTTTTTTGCTGTGCAGAAGCTTTTTAGTTTGATATAGTCCCATTTATTAATTTTTTTCTTTGTTTTTCTTGCTCTCTAGGCGATATATCTGAAAATTCTGCTATGTATGATGTCTGAGATTTTTCTGCCTACACTTTCTTCTAGGATTTTTATGGTTTCACATTTTAAATTTAAGTCTTTTATCCATTTTGAGTCTATTCTTATATATGGTGTAAGTTGGTGGTCTAGTTTCATTTTTTTGCATATAGCAAAAAATTTCATTTTTTTGCATATAGCTGTCCAATTTTCCCAGCACCATTTACTGAAGAGACTGTCTTTTCTCCATTGTATGCTCTTGCTTCCTTTGTCAAACATTAATTGAGCACACTGTCTTGCGTCGATTTCTGGGTTCTCTGTTCTGTTCCATTGATCTATATGCTTGTTCTTGTGCCAGTACCAGGCTGGTTTGATTACGATGGCTTTGTAGTTAACTTGATATTTGGTACTGTGATCCCTCCCACTTTGTTCTTTGTAACTATACTTGTTTAGTGACACATTATTAGAATACTTTTTATTAAAATATGTTCTTTTCTTTTATCCATAGTAAAAGAACATTATATTTTCAATTTAAAAAGATAATTAGTTATTGAAGAATTACCAAGCTAATTTAATAAAAAAGGAACTGTTCTGCTATGAATTCCTTTGTACTGTTAATGAATATTTAACACCATTTTGAAATGTATAAGAGGAAGTTCTCTGAGAAGCTAATTTTGATTTCCTGAAGTAAGGAAAATCTAAGTGATTGTGATGTATCATTTCATTATTCTTGTTGTTCTTGCCAAAATTTCCAGTATTTGCAACAGCACTGCTGCCCTGGAAATCCCAGAAAAATGTATGTGCACATTTTATTCATGTGATTATGAGATTTTTGCTTTTTTTTTTTAGTGTTTCTAAAAGAATGTTATCTCTAAACATATTTTGTTTTCCTCCTGAGTACACAGATACATTATATGTTCTAGCATTTACCCTTTCTTCTCATGGTGCTAGGTGTTGGTGTATGTATTAAGTGTATTTTACTTAATAGAAAGTGAGAAGAAATATTGTACACCACAACCAAATTTAGATTATAATCTCTCCCTTTCATAATCCTCCATTTTGTATCTTTATGCGTCTACTGATATCCTGTAGGCCATGTGCTCAGGAGAGTAGCTTCACAAGATGAACAGACTGACAGTTTGACTTCCTAATGACAGCGGTATTGGATTTTGTAATATAGTTACAATAAAATAATATCGAAAGTTGAGTAATAAATTTTCAGTGTTAGTTCACTGAGAAGTTGGATTTTTTAAATACAACAGCTAGCATTATGTACCCAAAGCTTATATAACCTCATTTAATTTGCATTAGATTTTGTATACAGTGCAATAGAATGTAATGCGGTGTATTGAAGAGATGTAATTGAAATTGAACTTTAATATATTTTAAGGAAAGCTTAATGAGTGTAAAAAAATCTAGTTTTTGTTAATATAATGCATTTTTATTTAATACTATAACACAAAGTGCATGTTACCTTATAACTATAGTATACTTATATTTGTTATATAGACAAATTATGCAGATATTGTACTCTGATAAAAACTCTCAACATGTATAACTCAGAGACGAACACAGATTGAAGTTACTGGCCTGCTCATATTTTAACTAAAGGAGAGGTCATTTTAAGAGGTCATTTTAACTATATAAAATAGCCCTGGCCAGTGTGGCTCAGTTGGTTGGGCTTCATCCTGTCCCATGCACCAAAAGTTTGTCAGAGTTGCTGGCTTGATCCCCAGTAGGGGGCGTGCAGGAGGCAACCAATTGATGTTTCACTCTCTCCGTTCCTCTCTCTCTAAAAACCAATAAAAATCCTTTAAAAATAAAAAAAGAATTGTATATCGCTAAGATCTGGAAACAGCCCAAGTATCCATCAGTAGATGAGTGGATAAAAAAGCTCTGGTACATACACACAATGGAATACTATGCAGCTGTAAGAAAGAAAGATCTCTTATCCTTTGAGATGACATGGAGGGACCTGGAGAGTGTTATGCTAAATGAAATAAGCCATTCAGAGAAAGACAAATACCGCATGATTTCACTTATTTGTGAGATATAATGAACCAAATAAGCTGATGAACAAAATAGACCCAGAAACATAGAAAGGAGTATGTTCAGACTGACAAACCTCAGAGGAAGGGGGTGAGGGTGGGGGATGAGATAAACCAAAGAACTTATGTGCATGTATGTGTAACCAATGAACATAGACAACAATGCTTGGGGGTGGGGGGCGGGATCGGAAGGAGGGTGTCTGGGGGGAAAAGGAGAAACATCTGTAGCAAAAATAAATTAATAAAATAAGGAATTATATATATATAGTAAATTAAATATAAAACTTTCTCTTACCCCTATAATTTTAATATTACATAAGTATATGCAATCTTGGAAACACTTTTGGTGTATTTTCTGTTTAACATCTTCAGTAATGAAGAATTAGAAAGTTTTATACTTGGATGTTATTTTTAGCCTAAATATTTACTTAACATAGGTAAGTTTTAGTAGCAAATCAAATGTAATTTATACTTACAATGCTATTGATAGAGCCTTAATTTAAGAAATTATTTATGATTTATGGGTTTTATGTGAGAAGTAATGAGGTTCCCATGCATTGCATGTGTAGAAATGAATCAGCCATAGGTGAAAACAATGGTTTTAATGGCAGCGAAGCGCTAGCCATTTCATTAGGGTTTTTCTTTTCAGTTGAATTTTTTAGTCGCAATTCTGCATGTGTAGTTGTCATCAATGGCATAAAATATATATTTAATTTTATAATATTACTTTGTTTATAGAAAAAATAGCAATAGAGTTGTGTATCTACTTCAGGCCACAATGCTATGAATGTTCAATGAATATTCATTAAATGCAGTGTAATCTGTTATATATATAATATTGCTGAATATATGTGATCTATCATAAATACTATATATGTTCAATCTTGTTTTTACAGACTTATAAAAAGTAATTAATTAATAATTTCTATAGCCAATCTTGTGGGAAGCAGGCCAAAACATATTTGTGTCTTAATTAGGTAGGAAAAGAGACAGAATGTGCTCTAATTTGAAAACAGCACTCTCCCTGGGGGGAGAAAAGGATCAATTACCAGTCAAATTAGGCATATTTCCATCACTTGAAGGACTCTAAAAATTTATCTCGAACTGGTAAAATAAAAATTCTTCAAGATTAACATCAGCCAAAAATACTTTTTCCTGTGTGTAACATAAATAATGAAAGTTATCTAATGTCCATATATATCTTCCAAAAAAGTCTGCAGTTTTTCTACAATTCAGAGACATGGTGTAAAAAAGTTTTTGCTTTCACACTTTGCTATGAATATGAAGCCTAATTATAATATTGTCTCTTTTTCTATTTGAATGTGTCAATTTTCATATTATGACTTTCACACCCATACTGGCTAAGATTAAATAGCCATGTCATCTGAGACACCAGACAACTAAACTGTGAAAATTAATTTCAATTTCACCGACGCTCAATCCCATGCTGTTTTCTTATTACTCCCATAGCAGGATATCGGTGAATTTTACCTACCAGTGACTTATTTATTATTATAGACAATACTCTAAAGAGTTGTAGTGGCATACTCTATCTCATATTTCCATACAACATTAATAAACACATTTTTTGATGGAAGGATATCATTAAATTATTTTTTATTATTGACACATATCTAACTGAAAACCTCATAATGATAAATATTAAACTCTAAAAAGTATTTATGCTACCTGGCAATATATTTGGTAATATTATACAATAAACATATTAATGCCTTATATAAGTAGTATTTTTAGAAAAGGTGTTAAAATAAAGTAAAAATTGACAAAATCAAAAGAATTAGAAAAATCTACAATCACAGAGATTTAATGATTGTCTTTGTTATTGTTATTGATAGGAAAAAAAAAAAAAACAGAAAATGACATTACAAGATAACTTGAGCCCAATCTGTGTATGTATGTATATGTTTGTGTGTGCACTTGTGTGTGTGCATACAGACATATATATATATATGAGCATGTTTATATAAAGTATTAGTATTTAAAATCTACCAGTGTATAAAAACAATATTACATCATGACCAAGTAGAGGTTATCCCTGGAATTCAAGACTGTTTTAACTTTGAAAACCAGTCAGTGCTATGCTATCCACCATATTAATAAATCAGAAAATGCAATCATTCCACTCAATGCAAATAAAAATCACAAAATTCAACAATGCTTATGATAAGAATTCTGAGAAAACTGGGATAAAAAGGAGTTATCTCAATCTAATAAAGTATAGCTAAAAAAAAAAAAATAGAGCTAACATTATACTTAAGGACAAATATAAAACGCTTCCCCTTGAAGATCAAGAACAAGTCAAGGAAGAATATCTTCATCATTTCTAGTCATAGTTGTACTATGGTCCTAGAAAATGCAATAAACTAGAGAGGGAGAGAGAGGAAGCCATGGAAAGAAGAGAATATGAGATGGAACAAGAGAGAATGAGAAAGTGGGGGAGAGGGAAGGAGAGAGAGTGGAAAAGAAAGAAAGGGAGACAGAACAAGCAGATTACAATAAAGCAGTAAACCTATTTTATGTGCAGAGGATATGATCAAGTAAGTGGAAAATCCTATGTAATCTACAAAAGAACTATATAATAAACTCTTGTATTAGTTTAGCAGCTCATAAAATGCTAGGTCAATATACAAAAACAATTATATATACAAACAATTGGAAATTAAAAGATTTTTTTAAATACTATCACTTAAGTGGGTTTTAATGACATAAAATATTTAGGAATACATTTATATGTGTACAAGATTTGCAAACTGAAAACTACAAAATACTGTTGAGAAAAGTAACAAATACCGAAATAAACCAAGAGATATACTTTATTATTGGATTGGAAGGCTCAGTATGGTTAAGATATAATTTATTCTCACATCAACCTATACATTCCTTGAAATGCCAATCTGTGGAGATCAAGGTTATTCCAAAATGTATTTGGACATAGTATGGATAAAACAATTTTGAAAGCAAAGGAGAGATTTAGAGAACTAACTACTAATTCATTGGCCTACTATGAAACTACGGTAATCCAGACAGTGCAGTATTGGTATAAGGACTGACAGGGATTGATGGAACAAAATAAAATTTCAGAAATAGACAGTACTTACACAGCCCATTGATTGTAATCCAATGTGTGTAATTAATTCAGTGAGGGGAAGGCTATACTTTTTAACAAATTGTGCTGGAACAGCTGGACATTCACATGGACAAAATAAATCTTGACCCATACATACCAAAATTAGCTTGAAAGTAAATCACAAACCAAAATATAAAAGCATAGGCTCTTTGAAAGACACTTTAAAGAAACTGAAAAAGCATTATATATATATATATATATATATATATATATATATATATATACACACACACACACACACACACACACACACACACACTGAATAATTGTTTAATCTTTTAATTAATGAATAACACAACTAATTCAGTTATAAATAGGCTAATAATTTAAACAAGCACTTGACAGAAGTAGGTATACTAATAGCCACTATGTACCTGAAAAAAAACTCAATATCACTAGTCATGAGATGAATGCAAATTAAAACTACAATGGAAATACCACCATAATCTCATTAGAATGACAAAAATAGAAGAGATGAGCAATATCAAATATTGATGAGCATGTGAAGAGACTGGAATCCTTTGGAAAACAGTTTGGAAGTTTCTTTTAACAGTAAATATACATTTACCATACAAGCTACTAATTCTACTCCTAGATATTTATTCAGAAGAAATGAAAACATATGCCCATGAAAATGAGTACATACTAGATGACTCCATTAATACAAAAGTCTTAACATAGTAACACTAATCTGTAGTGATAGAAATGAGACCACTGGTTTCCTGGGCCTAGGGATTTGGGGGGAGGGGCCTAGTCTTAGAATGAAGCAGAAGGAATTAATTATTTGGTCAGTGGGATTATTTTATGTTGTTTTTGATGCTAGTTTCTTGGGTATATGAATCTGTCACAATTTAATGTATATATACTTAATATGGGTTCATTTGACCCAGAGAGTGTGATACAATATGTATGAAATGCCAAAATAATACCAGAACTCAACGAAGAATTTCAATGAAACCAATTTCATAACTCTTAATAAGCAAAATTTTCTCACACTGGAAGGGAATGAAAAAACTAAAAGAATGACAAGTAAGAGAGGGTTTTATTTGGAAGAGTATTTAAAGAAAATTGTTCTCACACTGTAAATCCCCTTCCTACTACCACATCCATACACTAAAGAGAGAATGAGTGGGAGGGTCCCTGTCTGTAATGTAAAATGAGATGGACCTTGGAGAGCTTGGTTAGATGTTGGTATGGACTGAATTGGATCATCCAGAAAGATGTGTTGAAGTCCTAATCCCAGGTACTTATAAATGTCACCTTATTTATTTATGTATTTATTTTTTAAACATCGATGTGAGAGAGACACATCGATTGGTTGCCTCCCGTACGACCTCGACCAGGGCCGGGATGAACCGCAACCAAAGTACGTGCCCTTGGCCGGAATCCAACCCGTGACTCTTTGGTCCGTGGGCCAACGCTCTAACTGCTGAGCCAAACTGGCCAGGGCATAAATGTCACCTTATTTAAAATAGGATCTTTGCAGATGAGGCCATTAAGGTGGGTTCTGATTTAATGAGACTGATGTTCTTATAAGATGAGAATGGACATGTAGTCATATAGTCCCATGAAGGGAGAGTGGCGTATGATGACAGAAGCAGAGTTGAAGTGCTGTGGTTGTAATCCTAGGGACACCAAGAATTGCTAGCAAACCACCAGAAGCTAGGAATAGGCAAGAAAGGACTCTCCCTAACAGTTTCAGAGGGAGCAGGGCCCTGGCAACACCTTGATTTCAGAGTACTAGCCTCCAGAACAGTGAGACCATACAGTAATATTGTTCTAAGCCATCTAGTTTGTGGTCCTTGATTAACATCTCTGTATTAGTTTCCTAGGGATTATTTTTCATTAATCAAAATTTTGACTGACATGGAGCAGAATACGCCACCCCAAAAATGTGCCACTTGGGCATATGAATTGTTTTGAGAAAGTCGTTAAGACCCAGCCTACACAGGAAAAGTTTTTTACCTTCCTCTTACCTGCCTAAAAGAATTTAGATAGGAGGCTGGTACCAGGAAGAGAGCTATTTCCAGAGATAACTTCTTGTGTCAAAAAACTTATTTCCATGGCAAACATTTGTTCCCCAAACATTTGCTCTCCTTCTCCTTCTCCTTCTCCATTTGCTCTTCTCCTCCTTCTCCTCCTCTTCCTCCTCCTCCTCCTCCTTCTTCTTCTTTGATGAGAAAGAACATCGATTGGCTGCCTCCTGTATGCCCCCCAATGGGGATCTGGCCCACAACCTGGGCATGTGCCCTGACTGGGAATCAAACCAGTGACCTCTTGGTGCATGGGTCAACACTCAACCACTGAGCCACACTGGCCAGGCTCTTCACATCTTCTTATGAATTGTTTTCCTTTGAAGCCCAGACCCTTACCCCCTTCCTCTTAGCTGAGGATGATATATGAGCCTCAACTGCCTGACTGCCTTTGAGGTTTCATGTCTTTGTGGGTCTCATGTATGTGATTAAATTTCTTTCTTTTTTCTCCTGATAATCCTTTTTATATCAATTTGATTATTAGGCCAGCCAAAGAACCTCAAAAGAACAGCAGAAAAATTTTCCACCACTACACTTTTACAGAGGAAATTGAAGAGGATGAAATATTTGACTAGCTGTTCCAATAATTAAAATAAGAGACAAGTTGATTCTATTTTGGATTTAGCCTCTACTCTCATAGTTTATCAGGCCAAAGATTGTGCTAATGTTTCCTGTAGACCACACATAGTCTATTTAACAGAAAGCCAGGATGGAGTTAAGTCCTGCCCAAGCCAAGAGAATGGTCTTCAGGGAAGATACAGAAATAAAATGGAGTGAATTGCTGGGAAGCCAGAATTTGGAAATTAATTGCCAGCTGAAGGGACATGAAGGTCAACATCTAATCAATCGAGTTTTAGTTGGTGGACCCAGAACGGGTACATGAGAGAAGGAGCAGGCTTTAAATAGTTGCCAAGAAAGTAGTATGTTAAGCTCTTTTATGAGAGTAGCCATCAAGTAGGAATTTTTCTATACCCTCTACCATTTTTATTTTTGCTCTGACTCTGGAGGGGTCAGAAGCAGCAGCTAGTGAGTAGCAAATAAAGACAGAAAGAAAAAACTATTCCAGCTATTTGCTCTTCTTCAAAGGCCGAAGACCTCCCTCTAACCTGCATGCAGTAGTTAAAGAAAAACAAGACTTCAATTTAGATTGAAGTATTGAGTAATAATCAGCATTCATATAAGAACATTTCTAAATCAGGACTGTTTTTTTCTGACATAAGTAATTTAGAATTCTTTGTCATTTAAGAGGATCCTGGAAAATCATGAAGTTTTATCTAGGGGCAAAGGAGGTCCCTACAGAATAGTTTTAAAGACTATGGTAGAATAAAAATACAGTTTCTGCTGTGATGACTTCCCATGGGTCCTAATTGCTTTAACACAAGTCTTAGAGACAGAGATCAAAAGTTGAATGAAGTCAGGCCTTTCTTGTCTGATCATTATATCATGATGAGATATCTTGTGACAACATACTATTAGATGGTGATTTTCAACCGCATCAGATACTGTCTCTGGAGAAATTTAAGTAAAAGAGGCAAAGAAGGAAGCGCAATGGTGTGGTACCATTTCAGAACGATCTAGATAAGGTTAAGGCAATGCCAAAGTCAAAAAGTAATTGCAGTTCTTAGTAAACAGAATCTGTGCAAAGGGAGAGAGGGTTGATAGTAGCATTTAACATACACCTGGAAAGTCTGGAATGGCTCTGTGTCTAGATGGAGTAAGTAGCAACAGATTTCTTTAAAGTTCTGAATACCTGATTTCCTTTTGGGACAAAGGAGTTGTCACTATATTTTAAACAACAAAGAACAATAAACACTGTCAGGAGACCTAGGGTGCATTACTAAGGACAAGCTTTTTGTGTTTCTTAACCATGCTATGTTTTCTTAACATCAGCTCTCATTTCCAGAGATAATCTCCAGAGATGGCCTACTTTTCCTGTATTTTGAATAACAGAATTTAGCCACTTACTGATGACAAATTTATAACCAACATGTTCATATTGGTTATCAAAATAATTTGTCCAATGATCTCAGTCTGCGTATGTTCACACACACATAATATTTCTTAACACACACACCTTCAGCAGTGATGCTGGCTGCATACTGTCAGCAGTTCAATGTAGTATCATTCAAGTAACTATTCACATTTTGATGAACAATTTAAAATGTTTCCAATTCATTTGTTGTTATCAACAATTGTTCATAGATACTTATTTGTAAATATTTATGCTGTCACTTTTCTTTTTTATTCCTCACCCAAGGATATTTTTCTATTTATCATCAGATAGAGTGGGAGGGAGGGAGGGGGAGAAAGAGAGAGAGAGAAACATCGATGTGAGAGGGACACATCGACTGGTTGCCTCCTGCATGACCTGACCAGGGCTGGGGACGAACTGCAACCGAGGTACATGCCCTTGACCAGAATTGAACCCGTGACTCATTGGTCCACGGGCCGACACTCTAACCACTGAGCCAAACCGACCAGGGCTTATGCTGTCACTTTTTAAAATTATGTATACATAGAAATGGCATTACCCCAACAAAGACTCACACAGAAATGTTGGATCAGTTTACGCACACATTAGCAGGTTCTTAGACTCTAGGACTTTTGTTGCTGGGTGTCATCTGGGTTAAGAGTCTCTGCTATTTACTAAAATATATTGAAGACATGCTCAGTACAGTAATACTTTCATTAGTGTTGCTCCCATAGAAAATATTTTATAGAGTAGACAACCATTTTTAAAATATAAAATATGTAATAAGGGCTTTCAGAGAATCAGAGAAACTTATATCTTCCACGTCTAGATAGCTATAGTGATAAGGGAACTAGGTGATTATCAAGTATGTTAGTTAGATTAACATATGTATTAAAATAACATGTTAACAAATTCACATAAAGTCATGCCATCTAAAATTTCGGACTGAATGAAGTGCTTACAAATAGAAAAATTAATACATTTGTAATAAATATAATGTAAATCAGTTATATCTACAGTGCAAAAATTATAGTAACAATATTCTACAATCAATGTAATGACATCTGAGGCCTGAAAATTCCAACTCAAACAATCTTTTGAGAAAATAAACTATTTTGTGTACAATTCTAGGTAACTTTCATATTTCATAATAACATTTTAAAATATATAAATGGTTAACCTTTAACATTTGTTTGAC
This sequence comes from Tadarida brasiliensis, assembly GCA_030848825.1. NCBI lineage: Eukaryota > Metazoa > Chordata > Mammalia > Chiroptera > Molossidae > Tadarida > Tadarida brasiliensis. The sequence goes on from CM061263.1 coordinate 92,716,830, forward strand.
AGAAATTATTTAAAAACAATTATATAGAGTCAGGACTTTATACTCCTGGATAATTTGGATGCAATTTCCTTTACCTTTCAGGTAGAGAACTAAACATAAACTTCTGATATTGTTTTATTTGAAAGAGTAGCCTTAAAAAGTGTGGTGAGTTAGCCCAGCCGGTGTGGCTCAGTGGATTGAGTGTCCTCCTATGGACTGAGAGGTCCTGCTTCTATTCCCGGTCAGGGCACATGCCCGGGTTTCGGGCTCGATCCCCAGTAGGGGGCATGCAGGAGGCAACCGATCCATGTTTCTCTCTCACATCGATGTTTCCATCTCTTTCTTCCTTCCTCTCTCTCTAAAAAAAATCAATAAAAACATATTTAAAATAAAAATAAAAAGTGTGGTGAGTTAAATGAATGTCACATATATACACATAAACTATAGATGAAATAGTTGTACAACAACAAAGTAATAACACATGAAAGACAAATCTTTTTTAATTGTGCTCTTCAGTGACTAAGAAATGTATAATATTTGCACAGGGCATTTTAAATATTAACATTCTATATTTTTTACATGTATTTATTAGCTTTTATCTTAGGAAATATTTTATCTTTCAATTTTATTTTGTATTGGTTTCAGTTGTACAGCTTAGTAGTTAAGCAATCCTATACTTTACATAGTGTTTCCACTGATATTTCCAGTTCCCTAACTGGCACAGTACGTAGTTATCGCAGTATTAGTGACTATACTCCCTATGCTTTACTTACATCCTCGTGGCTATTTTGTAACTACCCATCTGTTTCTCAATCCCTTCACCTTTTCACCCAGTCCCCCAACTCCCCTCTCCTCTGACAACCACCAGTTCACTCTCTTGTCTATGAGTCTATTGCAATTTTATTTGGTCATTTATTTTGATCTTTATGTTCCTCATATAAGTGAAATCATATGGTACTTGTCTTTCTCTGACTGATTTATTTCACTAAGCATAACACCCTCTTGGTCTGTCCATGCAGTCGAAAAGGTGAGACTATTCTTTTAAAAGGCCAAGTAATATTCCATTATGTATATGTACCACAGCTTTTTTATTCACTCATCTACTGATGGGCACTTGGGTTGCATCCATATGTTGGCTATTGTAAATAATGCTGCAATGAACATAGGCTGCATATGTTCTTTCAAATAAGTGTTTGGGGTTTCTTTGGATAAATCCCCAGAATCTCTGGGTCATAGGCAGTTCTATTTTTAATTTTTTGAGGAAATCCATAGTGTTTTCCATAGTGGCTGCACCAATCTGCATTCCCACCAACAGTGCACAAGGAATCCCCTTTCTCCATATATTCACCAGCACTTGTCATATGTGGATTTATTGATGATAGCCATTCTGACAGCTGTGATGTGATGTCTTATTGTGGTTTTAATTTGCATTTTTCTGACAATTAGGGACATTGAGGATCTTTTCATATGTCCATTGACCTTCTGTATATCCTCCTTGGAGAATTGTCTATTCAATTTCTGTGCCAATTTTTAAAGTTTTTTAAAAATATTTTTTCTTTGTTGATTTTAGAGAGAGGAAGGGAGACAGAGATAGAAACATTGATGAGAGAGAACATTGATTGGCTGCCTCCTGCATGCCCCCCAATGACGACTGGGCCCACAACCTGGGCATGTGCCCTGACCGGAAATCGAACTGGTGACCTCTTGGTGCATGGGTCGGCGCTCAACCACTGAGCCACACCAGCCGGGCTCTGTGCCCATTTTTTAATTGGATTGTTTCATTGTTTGTTTTTTGGTGTTAACTAGTGTAAGTTTTTTATAAATGTTGTGTATTAACTCCTTATCAGATGTATCAGTGGCAAATATGTTCTCCCATTTAGTAGGCTATCTCTTCATTTTATGATGGTTTCCTTTGCTGTGCAAAAACTTTCTAGTTTGATATAGTCCCATTTGTTTATTTTGCTTTTGTTTCCCTTACCTGAGGAGATATATCAGACAAAAATATTGCTAAGAGAAATGTCAAAGAGTTGACTGCCTATGTTCTCTTCTAGGAGTTTTATGATTTCGAGTTTTCCATTTTAAGTCTTTAATCCATTTTGAGTTTATTCTTGTATATGGTGTAAGAAGGTGATCTAGTTTCATTTTCGCATGTACCTGTCCAATTTTCCTAGAGCCATTTATTGACTAGACCATCTTTACCCTATTGTATGTTCTTGCCTCTTTTGTCAAATATTAATTGACTATATAGACATGAATTTATTTCTGGGCTCTCTAGTCTGTTTAGGAAATATTTTAGATGACACCAAAAAAAGATGTTAGAAGAATACAGATTTGATACATCTTAAAGTTGTCTACTCATAGAAACATATATTCCAATATAAATCATAGACACAAGCATGGAAGCACACATATAGATACAAACATATGTATAAGATCATCCCAACTTAATCATTTTTCTATCTTTTAAAACTTTTGGGGATGTAACTTAGAGAAGAGTTTAAAAGAAATTTAGTTATTTAGCTGCAGTTAGTAAAGGTTTAATTCCATGTTAAGATAGTACCTAAATAGAAACCCCTGTATTTTTTCTTTACCTAACAGTAAAATTTTATTAGTATATGTGAAAGAACATTTTGAAATACTTATAAATGATCTTAATAAATTAAGATACAGCTATTTTAAAGGAAGCTTTATAGTGCGCCCGTTCTATTACAGTAGTTTAAGTGACCTCTCTCGGAATGTGTGGGTGAGGGTAACTGAGGATACTAATTCTCCTAGCTTCCTTGTTTCTATGAGATCAGAGATTTTTGTTTCTTTTTACTAATCTGTACAGACTAGAGTTTGTTTCCAAACTCTGCACAGTATCTTTGCCTTCCTTCCTGTAGATACGGCTCCAGTGTTATGTCAGTCTGGATCACTGCATGGTATTTTCCTGGATTCCCGTTAAGAATCCCCCATTTCATGTCTTCTTATTGAAACCCAACCCATTATAAAGTTTTATTTCTTGACACTAAAATCTGGTTTGATATCTCTTAATTACTTGTATACATGGTGTCTGGATTCTGGGCTCTATCTTTAGGTATAAACTTCCTCCTGTAACCTGGTAAATAATTGTTTATTAATATCTGTTTCATGCTCATCAATGTACTCAATTTCTAGTTGACCCATTTTGTTGCCTACTAAGCTCCATGCCCCTGTTCTGAAAGTTCCACTCCTTGGGTTTTGCAGGAAACCCGTAAGCAGACATTATCTAAGTGTAATAATGTAAGAAATATGGCTAGATTGTAGGGACATGGAATACGGGGGAGCTGGGACATACAGAAGAAGAAGAAAGTGGAAAAACACTTTCAGTGATAAAAAGAGAGAGAGAGAGAAACTAATCCATGCTTCCAGAAAAGTGGGGCATGTTACCAGGAAATAGAGGTATGAATACCTAATGAAGTTGAGAAAAAGAGTATCAGTATAGTTCAGCTTACAATAGTGATAAAAATTAGAGCCCTACCAAGATTTGAAATCAAAGTGGGGTAGGTTAACTATACTTTAATGTAGAAAATTAAAAATAAATTAAATCAAAGTGGGAACCGTAGCCAAGTAGAACAAAGCAGGAGTTCTAGTAACAATGTCTCAGAAGGAGTGAAGAAAGGGAAAGGTTGATAGTGGAACTTTGACCTGTAGATTTTCGTCATTAGTCATGGACTGATAGAAGAGTGTCCTGAGGATTTTCCTGACTTTAGTGCCAGCACTGGGATGATTAGAGCACCACCTCCATGACCTCAAAGTCAGAAGGTAATTGGGAACAAGAAGGAGAGATCAGTTTGTAAAACATCTTAGAGATATTCACTCTGATCTTGAATGAAAGTTAATTTTGTTGGATTTGTAGGTACTAAGTTTGTGAAAATGATAACCAAGAGAAATGTACAAAAATAAAGTTTTGTTTTGCTACCAAATTACACCCTAAATTAGAAGCCCTAGAGTCACACCTGCTGCAAGTCGCAAACTATGTGTTCATTTGTCAATATGTAGTGAGCATATTCTAAGAGCTTTTTATGTATTGGAATAGGAACTAAATACAAAGAGGAATTGGTGGTAAACCAAAATTGAAGGAATTCTACTGTTTTCTGGTGATGTAGGTTTGACTTGCTCTTAATTGATTTATTTCTCTCAATGTAGAATCTTTGTCCAAGGAATCTAGACACTAGAAAAATGTGAGGCATTAGAAAGTCTCATTTATATTCAAACTAGCATTTATTTTTCTAATGTCAAAACAAGAGTAATATGGAGTAAAATTAAACTAACATTTTTCATTCCTTCTTTTTCTTTTCTTGTCAAAAAGAGAAGGTAATTTTTAAAAACACACACATGTATGTTATATATATATTTATGTTTATATATACATATATAGGCATTTGTTTTAGATTTAAAACAAAATATAACATCTGTTTCATTTTGTAAGAAATTTTGGTGGATTATAAAAATTTTACGTTTCAAAAAATTGTGTGTGGGGTAGATAAATAAAAGAATTATCAGGGTTTCCTAAACAAACTCATGACTCTTCTAAGCCAATGAGTTGCCATGTGCAGGGCCGGGTAGTTGTATATCAGGAAGTGCTCGCTTGACCAAGAGGATCGTATTAACTGTCAATGAAAAAAGTTAAGTTTTATAGAGAGAGCCAATAAAATCAGGATGAATGATGCTATTAGGATGAATGAAACTTTGGAGAGAGAGAGAGGTAAGGAAAAGTATATAATAAGTATGATGTATTTGTCTAAATACCATAGTTTTTTTCATTTCATTTTTTTCTCAGAAGTTCCTTTATTTTAGTAGATAGTAAAACTTAACCCAAAGTGGTGAAACTATGAAGTTTGCTTCTGAACTTTATAGCTTTTAGAGACACATTATACATAAAGTGAAACTCACCGTTTTAAACTGTAGAGTTTGATTCTGCTTATTGTTTCCGGTCACATAACCTCCACCACAAACGTATTTTAGAGGTTTTTCTACCCCGTCCCTCTGACATTGATTCTCTGCTGTTATGGGCTGAATTGCGTTCCCTCCATCCCAATTTATATGTCAAAGTGTTAACCCCCAGTACCTCAGAATGTGACTATATTGGAGATAAGGCCTTTAAAAAGGTTATTTGGTTAAAATGAGGTCATATATATGGGCCCCAATGAAATATGACTGGTGTATTTACAAGAAGAAGTGGTTAGGACAGAGAAACACAGAGGAAAGACCTTGTAAAGACAAAGGGAGCCCGGCCGGTGTGGCTCAGTGGATTGAGCATCATCCCATGGACTGAGAGGTCCTGGTTCAATTCCTGGTCAGGGCATATGCCCGGGTTGCAGGCCCGATCCCCAGTAGGGGGCGCACAGAAGGCAGCTGATAGATTTTTCTCTCTCACATCGATGTTTCTCTCCCTTCCTCTCTCTCTAAAAAACCAATGAAAACATATTTTTAAAAAAGAAAAAGGGAGAAGGTAGCATATTTGCCAACTTTATCTCTTTTATTGTGAAGTATCTATTCAAATTGTTTGACTTTTTTTTAACTAGGTTCTCTTAGTATTGAGTTTTGAGATTTCTATATATATTCTGTATATAAGTCCTTTTTCAGGGATGTTCTTTTCAATTTATTTTGCGAATGGATTGGAGAGTGAAGAAGTGGAAACAGAAACAGAAATACTACTTAAAAGGTAAATGCAATGATCAAAGGTAAAATATTTTCTGTTTGTTTAAGAAAATAGTTGAGGAGATGACGAGACATGAATTGGTTTGGAAAATATTAATAGGTCAAATCAATGGGATTTGGTGATTGTTTGGAAATGTGGACAAAGGGGAGAAGCAATTGTTGAGAATCCTTTTAATGTAACAGTTAGGACCACCTGAGTTAAACAGTGGAGGCTAACTGGGGAGTGGCTGGTGAATAGCACAATTACAGGTGTGGACATACGGAGTGGATGTCTTAGAGTAAACGTGAAATGGGCAATTGGCTACCTATGGCTAAGGCTCAGGTGAGAAGTAAATGGGTATAACATTTTGGGAACTATTGACGTAATAAAAGGTGAATAAAGCTTTGATGTAAAAAGTACATAATATTATTTACTTTTCTCTTTTTCATCTTCTTTTGCCTTAATTGAGCTGATGTTTAAAACTCTTTTTTATTTTTTTTATCCCTGCTTTCTAGGACACACTGACAAAATAAGTTAATTTTGTCCTTAGTGTCGCTTGGGACCCTTTTTCTGAATTTACTTTTTCATTCTTACTTTCCTTTATCCTCTGTTCCATCCCCTCACT